>OX465584.1:18065434-18665434 GCA_950022655.1 Alentia gelatinosa | reverse complement strand
CCTACAGGCGCGCTGGATGTCACCGAATACTTCAGTCACAAGAAGATGTCAGTGGAATCATTACATAAGATTCTGCACCGAATACGGATTAACTCCGATACCTGCATCGGTTCAAACTGTCTGCTTGTATCTATCCTTCATGGCCAGATCATTTAAATATTCTTCGATAACAAATTACCTGTCCGCGGTATGGGTTTTACACCGTCTAAACGACGTACCCCATGTCGATATTAATTCTTTTAGAATAAGACAAACCTTACAAGGTATAAGAAGAACAATTGGTTCAGAGAGAAAACAAGCTAGACCAATATCAAAATTAGAAATGTTGTTTATTTTCTACTCACTAAATACTGATGCTTCAGAAGATTTATGTTTTTGGTCCTGCTGTTTGTTGGGTTTCAGAGCTCTTCTGAGAAAATCCAATATTCTGGAAGAAGGTTACGCCCTTACGACAGATAATGTAGAAATCTCTGACGAGTACATTATTTTATCGATAATAAAATCAAAAACTATTCAGTTTAATGACAGAATAGTGACGATTCCTTTTAGGAGAATAGATAATTCACCTTTCTGTATATTGACTAATATTAAGAAGTTATTGTCAAAGGTTAGGTTGAACCATGGTGACCAGTTAATGTTGTATATTCGAAGAGGTATGGTGGTAAGAGCCACTTATACTTGGTTTACTAACAAATTGAAAACCTTATTATTATCTTTAAATTTAGAAGAGTGTTCTTCTCATTCTTTTCGCAGGGGAGGAGCCTCAGCTTTATCCCAAGCAGGTATCCCCTTAGTGGATGTGAAGGAACTGGGTGACTGGGCCTCCTGGTCAGTCCTACTGTACCTTAGACGATCTATGGATCAGAAGAAAAAATTGGATTTGGAAATAATTGATAAATTATTCCTATAATCATTTTTGATTCCAGTTTGGCCGGTTTGGAGGATTATTCGCAGAATAAATTGATTAAGCCAAACCTGTCATTGTACTTCTATCCATTATTATATATATCTTATTACCAATACTTTCATTTATTAACAACTACGTATCTTTCCAGTTTATGGGAGAAATAAAACCCCAAGGGGGTAGGATTTATTTTGACTATAAAGGGACAATACAGCTCCACTTCTGGACACTAGAGGGACCACCGAAGGACCAACTCCCAGGATCACCACGAGAGGGGGCGACTCATGTTCAAGTCACGCTTCATCAACTTGGGGAATCGAGGCATCGAGGATCGGTCTCTCTCTCCCTGGCCTCTCACCGGTGCGGACGTCTCACTAGGATTTTTCTTTTACTGGAGGATTATTCGCAGAATAAATTGATTAAGCCAAACCTGTCATTGTACTTCTATCCATTATTATATATATCTTATTACCAATACTTTCATTTATTAACAACTACGTATCTTTCCAGTTTATACATATATATATATATATAACGTATACATACGTGCATGCATCTACGACAGAAACATACTACGGAATATTTAGCTATAAAGGCAAGGGGGCGGCAATGATGTAACTACTAGGTGCGCACTTCAACGGACGGGTAGGCGTCATACCCGCTATTCCTACTTGAAAACTTTGCAGAGTGGACGTGTTACCAGTTACCGGTTATCTTTTGGCTTTTTTGCCATGGTAGTCTGTAAAGACTGCGAAAAATTGCTTGATGGAAGGAAAAAAGCCCACAGGGTTGTCCTCACTGTACTCCTGTTGATTTCAGTAGCAGAATGGAGGAGCTAAATGAGAATTTATAGAGCTAGTGCGGAGTCCGGGACTGGACTCACCTGAAGCAGGTGCGACATTCGGCCAAAGTCAGGGTCAAGGCACTGTAAAATCTGAAACATCAGAGGATCCGGATATATTGTCGCATTTGCAGCATGAAAATCTTCAAGTTAAGTGAGAAGTTCAGAGATTGTACTCTGAGATGTCACTGTTGACTCCTTGATGGCCTAGATGAGATTGGTAATTCTGGGTTCAAGACAAGATGGCGGGTGATGCGAATCAGATGGTACCGACCCATTGCGGAGCAGACGGTCCTCAGGAAATTGACCAATTGCCTAGGGGAGAGTTTCAAGACAATTGAAAACTAGCGACTTCTTCTCCAGTGTCGCACTATGCGACCAGGGCGAAGGTTGCTGCTGGGTTTCAAGGTAGCTCATTGGTCTTCTCTTTGGTGGCGGGAACAACTTACTAGATGGCGTCATCTGGACCTGATGGGCACGCCTCTATGGTTCCGACTTCCACTCAAGCGTCACCTAGCCTGCAGTACTGCGACCGCATCATGGACATGGGTGCAGGGGATTCCATTGGAGCAAGTGCACACATGCGCCGTGAAACATGAAAAGAAGCAGGAGTGTGTGACTTACTGTTTGGATAATCACTTGCCTTGTGATATTTCGAAACCTACTATCGATAATATCATAATAGTACTACATACGGAATGCAGCCGTTTGTAAACTGCATCTTTTTCGCCCAAATTGGTCGTAGCATCGTTCTAAACATCGGTCAAAACATTGGTCAATAGTAAATCTTGAAATGAGGAAAATAACAAAATTCGTGCAATATTTCTGATTATAAACTTAAACATAAACGCAATTATTGCGAATCAATGACTTATAAACAACTCTGTGTTGATCATTGACTCGACATCTCATATAAAAATAAACTGTTTTATTTTGGAGCAACATCTCGAAAATAAGATGTGATCTTACAGTTTAATAAGTAAGCAGTATTGTGCATCGTCCTGTCATAGTAGTCCATTATATATACACCTACCTACCTCTTGACGTCAGCAATATAGGCGGTGACTGCTGTAAGATGGCTGTCTCCCGTCGAAGCTAAAAGGGTAGTTACTACTATGGGACGACTGGGCAGCAGGTCTGCAGGAGAGTGCCTCTCCTGACTGCCTTCACCCATCCCGCTTTGTTACCCTAACCTGTCTCCGAGTCATCAATTATTCACACACCACCGGCAGGCAGATGACAGCGGCGCCTCTAGCGGCGAAACGGGGGCAGATGCCCTTTAGGCACCTCTGCTCGGAGACAGTGGCATCACTCGTAGGTGAGACCTACAATTGTTCCCTTTCGTCGATGATGTGGAAAAAGAAAGGAAAAATTGCTATTCACTTAGTGAGTAACGTACTTAGTGAGTAACGTACTTTACTATATAATCATGCCGTATATATATACTGTAAATACGCACCGTTTCGCCATATAACGTAAAAATACCGTACGGACCACTGGTCTGTACAGAGAAATATGGACTACCTTCTCAAATACCTTTATTAAAATATTGGTTGTTAAGCCAAATGAAATTAATGATTTTTTTTAGATTTCGGGTATATAGTAAATATATTATTATATACCTGTGGTAGTATATCCTACACATACTGCCCGCTCCTACCCATGTCGTATTTTTACCCGTACGACACCTAGGTGACGTACGGGGTATGTATGTGGCGTACAGGGCATGTACGGCGGCAAAATCCAAATATTCCCCCAGTAGCAAAGTTAGAAATTCGATATTTTAAGGTATAAAATAATAGAGAAACAGGCTGACTGTCTCCGTACGGATAAAATACTTGGTAAAATCGGCGATCAGATGAACCTCTGCCTCCGGCATCGGTTCATCTGATCGCCGATTTCACCGCGTATTTTATCCGTACGGAGACAGTAAGCCTGTTTCTCTATAAAACGACCTACCAAACTTGTTCAACCCACAAAACTCGAAAATAGCTCATGATTTGTACGGAACTCGGCGTAAACACCTCGGTCCGTACGAACCGTGAATTATCATCTCGTTTTGTATCTTGTACAGCATGGTCAGGACGTTCTATATACTTGCAGAATTGAGCACATAACATTAGTAGTAAAGTTTCCCTCTTTGACAAACATATTACCTATGGGGCATCAGCTGGGTGATGTTTTGCTCGGAATAGCATGTCTAGTGCTTTGGCTCTAGATCAGATGGCCTGCATTCCTGGCATGGCTTATAATTTCATCTGTTTTTCTTTCTATATTTGATGTACAGGTACAGACAAACAGGTGAATTGGTGATTTCTGTCACTTTTCAACCAGAAGGGTTCATACTTTGATTCCAAGATGTAGAATTTGGCAGGAACACACTCCACTAGAATAACCACACAGTTCTCGCTCAACAATCTGAACAGATCAAAAACTCTTTTTTTCTTGACTACTTTTTCAATGATAAATAACCCATAAGATTTATGACCTTATTGTGATAGTCGCCTTTACTGAATTTATCTGATGGATATTCATCTCAATGAATCTCCGTTTTTATCTATGCCAGCTATACGTGATGCTTGTCGACTATCTATTGTTTAGAAGATATGTAAATAGGTCAAAACTGCAGGTGGTCGTATTACAGAAGGCCATTGTGGAAATCATGTTACCAGCATAATATAATGTTCACGGTTTGAAATAGTTTACCCGCAGAATTGCGCGCATATCTGGATACCTTAGAAACCCACACTGTACAGGAAATAATTATGTTACTGGTGGTGTGAAACAAATGCAACATATGTAGGCCCCTGTAGAATAACATGAAGCTCAGTCCCAATGGACTGGTCTTAACGCTCCCCCAGCATATCAGGTTCATTTCAAATATTTAAAAAAATTGTTTTTATCATTTAAAAAAAAATTGAGACTGGCTCTATTTATTTTCAATACTTTTTCTGAAGAGTGTGTTATCCATGTGACTTTCCAACGTAGTATACATGTGAATATTCCTTGTAGTTTACATGTGTCAATCTCACATAGTTCAAATTTGAGATAATTCTAATAATGCACTATTGCATTGACAATCGTCACGTACGTAGATTTGATCTTGGTGCACAATCGTCAAACCCAGAAAAAAACAGACCATTTCCACCTGACAACTGATTTACCTGCCTTTGCATGCATTGAGTGACAAAGGAATCTTCGGCCTGCCACTAATTTTATGAACCCGGTTTCAATTTACCTGTGAGGAATATAATCGTCAGGTGGTGCCAAATTGCGTAACGTGAGGGTAAAATATCGTCCAGCTGAAAATTTTAATCTAGTTTCCTTCCGTTGGGTGTGCCAAAAGCCAGGATCGGCGGCCATAATCGTCAGGGGGACAATTTATCTGAGCCTACGCTTGCTACATAACGTCTTCGCATGTTTCGTTAAAAGCACCCCGTGATACGTTCATAGACATGATTCGTTAGTTTAATGAATGCCCCATCCTTCACTGAAAACCAAAAGTCGTCAGTAGGTTGTCAAATTAGAGAAAATCGGTTGTTGGAAGATTGTCATTGGGTTGTTTGTCACATGTTTAGAAAATGATACAACCGCAGGACAACCATTGTACTATTATATTACAACCTAAAAGGGTTGTACATGGGTTGTCATGCATCATTAACAACCCAAAGTTGTCAGAATGACAGCCTCTTTAATCAGTGACTGACAACTTTGGCAAATATGGGTGGTCAGGCAGTTGTCAAAGACAGAGTTGTAACAGGTTTCATTGCCAGCTGCAGTGGTTTATACTTTTACCTACCACTAGAACAGGAAGTGAATTAGGTAACCACATCACAGAGCAAGGTTTTTACAGATAGAGGTAACTATTTCTATCCATTGACATCTTCATATTATTAACAAAACCATTACAGATTTTGATGAATACATATACCTAAGATGTTTGTCTTACACTGTAGTGATATAATTATTAATGATGGCCTACAGAAACTAGATTTTCAGGGATAGATTCAGTGCCTTTGATAGATTTGAAAGTACCATGTCCTAATATCAGTCATTTAATGTTCTATAGATGTGTATACTCTGAACAGTCTGAGCACTATTGTCTGAACATTATTGTGAGCATCAATATAACATTACTAATTTAGGCAAAATTGTTACTGGGTAGGTAGGGATGTGTGTGTGTGTAAATGTGTGTGTGCTGAAAATCCTGGTATGTCCGTTAGTTGTCAAATATCCTCATGTATTTGACAACATACCTTGTCAGTATTGACAACTTTCTAATCAAAAACTTGTCAAAAGGCAACTGTTGGAACTCGATTTATGTGACTCTTTTACCGATTCTTTTAAAATACCAACCAACTAATAATGACCAAGTAGCCAATATTGACTGACTAAAACATAATTCTGGTGACACTGGCTTAATCCTTGATGTTTTCCAGATGTATCTAGAAAGTAAATGCTGCAGATTGTGCTTGTTTCTGTTTACTTAGCTTTAGTTCTATTATGTTTATTAACATTTGTTAATATCTATCAATGCTTCCCTCCATACTATGACATTCATTTACTCATTGAAATAGTATAGAAATAAGTTTTAAAATGTTTGAATTTCGACACTCCCTGTTTTTGCCATGTGTCTTTTTGTGTTCTGTTATGCATTTTCCATGTGTTGGAACATATCTGCCAGATTTTATGCCAGTGTGACCAGATTTAATTTTGTTTGTTTTAGTAGTTTAACGTCCAATTTGACTTTCTTTTCTAACATTTGCATATCCTGTCAGAATAACAGGGTATGCTGCCTGGTTGATCCAGGAACCTGTTTCACTAGTTTCGTGACATGTCTAGATGGCGTCTGTGACACCATATAGACAGATTGGGGTTGACTAGTTTTGTGAAAACACAAGTAGCTGCCCTTAGGACAAGACAGACCCCTAAGACGGTGTGTCCAGTTTCACAAGAATTAGACATTAGATTTTGTTTTGTCAGTTCATGCTTGCACTGTTGGTGCCGCTTTTCATGTCTATCTAACACTTTTGTCACGAAACTAGTGAAACAGGTCCCAGGTATCTTACTCTTATGGAAAATCTTACATTTCTGAAGCAAGTCAAAAATTTCTCTCTTGCCACTATTATAAAAAAAACACTGTGCATTTCTGTTGCATTTATTCCGTTTTTTTCTGTGGCCTAACAATATAGCATGAGATTAGGATCATTGTCATCAAGACAACTTTTAAACTACCATATGGTCAAAATCAATATGACAACCTAGGTCATCAGGAGTGGATGACAATGTTTTGACAAAGATGGGTTGTGGGTTTTGGCACCGGTGCCTGACAATCCTAGAGTTGTCAATAGGGTTGTAATTCATGACAACTATCTCTAATAGAATAGTCATTAAATTGTCAACTATCTCAGATTAAATAGTCATAGAGTTGTCGGAAGGGTTGTTGGTTTTGGCACCGTTTTGACGACCTTTGGTTTTCAGTGTTCCGTACTCCATACCCGCTCCTTAAATACACCATCCATTTGAACATCAGAATTCACTTACTACGGTTATGTTATAGTGGATGAGCACGAGAGAATATTTTTGTGTTAACTGTCAAAGTCTAATGAACGTAGCGGCGGACGATACAAAAGACAATGAGGTCTGATAAATCACAAATGGTTGGTCTAACTGAAGGTTTTTAAATATCAGCGGAAACAAGAAATATCACTATAAAAGCCATAAGATGTCATATATATTGATCTATGGTTCAGGAATACTTATTATGATTTACTCGAGGCCATTGCCTTGTTTATCAATTGGCAGGATTCCAGGCACTAAGTGAAATATCCAGTTGCGAAGAAACAGAAAATGTTTGTTGGTGCTGCTTATGCAAGTAGAAGCAATGAATCCTTACCTCTCTCAGTGATAATGGTTAGACATTGCCGGCCAATTGGGCACATAACTATTGTGTTGTGGAGGCGGCCATCTTGCCCCCCGGCGGCCATCTTGCCCCCCCGACGCTAAACAAACATCAGGAGGCTTGTCCGAATATCACTGGATTTTATTGAAATTATCTTTTGGGGTTTGCCATAAAAGGGTTTTTAGCCTTGTCGGACAATTATCTATAGATTATGACGGCAGAAAATAATGATTGTTCCCCGACTATAGTGCCGCTGTCTTACAATTCCCTGGCGAATGATGGCAGAACGAGCAATCACTCTGTGGCCTATATAGTTAAAGAGGCCTAGAAATGCACTTTCGTGGCAAACTCTTGTAAACACCCAGGAATGTGGGTACTAAGTAGTAATTTGGGCTGATTTTTTTCATTTCTGATATTACTTTTGCTTTAAAAGTGGACATTCTATGTGAAAATTCTGTTTCCATGGAAACTCACACAAATTAAAATTTTTAGGCATAAAAATACTTTCGGAGAAGGTTCATACCAATTTCCCACAAAATTATCAGCAGTTGTTGTCGAAAACAAACCTGGAAAACTGGCAGTTCAAACTGATGCAATTGCCGTATTTAGTACAACGTTGACATGGTGGTGAGGTATAAGAAGAGTGGGCATAAACGGGAATTGGACGCCTAGAGCCTTTTACCATTTGAGCCCGCTGTCAGCGCGAAAACGTGGACGCCTTGAGCCCACCCCATGGACGCCTTGAGCCTACCCCATTTCAGTTCTAATTGGCGGGTTAGGATTAGAAAAGGGCTGGGTAAGGGTATGAACCAGTATACGTACATTTTTCAAAGTTTTTACACCTAGAAGGTCACGGCCATCAAAACGGGGTAGGCTCAAGGCGTCCACAGGGTAGGCTCAAGGCGTCCACAGAAAGGAGGCTCAAGGCGTCCAGGGCTCAAATCGTCCGGGGCTCAATGCGTCCATAAACCGGCATAAACTCCTCTGTGAAGTGCACGGCTCGTGCCCTACCAGCCTGCAGCACACCCCGTCTTCCCCGGTGAGGCACGTCGACGAGCCCGGAGTGAAAACGCGTGGCGAGTCGTACTGATGGGGACAGAGAGCCCGCACTCAGTCTCCGTTAGAGCCCGTCAGGCCCCGAGTGCCCGGGCTCTGTGTCAAACTCTCCGTCTCTCTCACTCTCCCTCTTGCTCTCCCTCCTTCACCCTGCACAGAAACATGCCCCTCTGTTCCCGCGTCCTTGTTAACACCATCTCTGATAACAAAAACCCACCAAATACACAGACACACAGAGATTTAGTAGACTGAAGGTAATGTAGTATCTGTTGGTGCATTTGCCAGTCAACGTTATCGACATCTATATTCTACATCTAGAATACTGTATAAATGGGACCTTAGGAGATCAAATCTGTAACTCCTACTGTTTGTATACGTCTAGCGTTGTAGTATGCCAAACGGGCACATTCAACCAATGTTGTGAGGTAGTCCGATTGGCGGGGCGATCTGCTACCAGAGTTTACTGTATATCGTATATATAGTTTGATATACGTTTCATATAGTAACCAATGAAGTGTCTCTCTCCACTTCTTTGTTATAACTTAAAGCTTCTAGGCTCACTGGCCAACCCTTGGACTCTAACTTTAAGCACAGACTTGCACACAGGTCACCCAAGACCGCGATTTAAGTGGAAACGTCGGCGGTAGATTTGTCTAAAACAGTGACACTGGCCTTCTGCGCCACCCAAAGTGAACAATTGTAAAGTTAAACACAGGGTTACAGGTCTGGATTGTATATAGGTCGCTGGAACATGTTCTAATAAATCTATACCGAACTATCACCATGTACCCAAGACAAGAATTGGGGGTGGTTTTAATACCGAGACTATTATTCGCAAAACCGAGTACATTGTCAAATGCCCGGAGTAACAGTCGAACAACACATTTACAATGCTTTTAAGGGACATATGAGCCACACAGCATAACTATCACCCAGGGCACTCTGAGAATATATAACACAAGGCTGCCAGGTCTGCCATGTTTACCGTGAGACACACGAACGTATACCTCTTCTCATGGTCTCATGGTCTTCCAATGATTTGTCACAAAATGGGAGGATGGGAATTTCTGAATTTTCAATCCATCATTTCTAGTGAAGACATTTGTGCCTGTTGCTTAATATACCTCCATACGCTCATTAAATAAAATGTCAAAATTCAAGAGCCTATGGGAGGGAGGGCGGGCGGGTTTGCCCTGCACAACAGGATCCTTCTTTGTATCAGCTCCCCACTGGGCAAAATCTCATTCAAGTTAACTGTCAAACCTTGTAGCCCTATCATAAGGAGGGAACTAAGAGAAAGGTACGGTATGTACAATAACCATGGTTTTATTATAACTTAGGAATATAGCCGAATGTACGCAGTTGGCAGATTGTTTACAAGAGTCCCGACATGCAGAGGCACAAGGGTATATATTATTGTCTATGCACCAGATGGCTATCGTCGACATTCCTCCAGCTCACAGTATTTGTGTTAGAGATATAAAACAGCTCGCACTTTACTGACCCCCCCCCCCTCGCAATAATAGAAAAAAAAGTTATTTACTTCATCTCCTGATCTATTACTGTGTAGGTGGTGGTGGGGGTAACAGGAGCACATGAGGACGAGGCGGGTCAACCACCACTCACGCTCCACCCAATTGGCGGTCCACACAACTGCTGCCGGGCTCCCCCGCGTCCTCTTCATGTAAGCCCGGGTAAATATTGCCCGACCACCATCGCCCGGAAAGACGCCACTGTCCATACACCGCACCCAACGAGCTAGGAGCGTTTTGATTGGCTGCGCCAGTTGGGCGTGCTGGCCTATCACGTGCCAGCAGCGCCACGGCGGCGACACTGTGCATACACGTGGGTGGTCCGACACTGACGGTAATCAGACTGTGGGGCGTGTGGGTGTGTGTAAGTGAGGGCTCGGGTGGGAGAGGGATCCCAGGATCCCCCCCCACCCCGCAGGGTGCGATGCCACCCCTTGTGCCCCCGTGTGGATTGGTAATCGTCTTCTTGTTTGGTGAGAAAACACCAACGTCATCCGCTGGTGCCAACGGACCGGAAAATTTGCTGAATACCCTCAGAAGGCACAGGAGGGGTGAAGGTGATGAAGAGAAGGGTGGATGGGGTTGTTTTAGTTACCCGTCTTTTTCATTTAGGGTAGGATACAGGTCTAGGGATATGTAAAGCAATTGATAGAACATATGCCTATGCGGATGGCTGAGTGTATCTAGATATGTGTAATGTGTTCATGCATGAGATTTTTGTGGGTGCTGTTCTGTATAAATATGTGTTGATGCGGAGAAGGGGGTTTATAGGCAACGATCTCGGGATAGTGAACAAGCTCGGGATAGTGCATACTATAGACTTATATATGTGTTGTAATTTTAAAACCTGGAGAAAAGCCTTAGGCTCGGCGTCCACCTACTACGATAGAAATTTAGACCTACCGATATGGCTCCGATACAAAAAGACAAATATCGGAGACAAATCGGGGAGGTGCAAAATCTTAGACACATGTATAGACATGCCAATTCACCACGCATTGTATGGGTTTTTATCGGTGTCTAATCGCAGAAACTGCCCCGGTATTAAGTGACCTTTTGATTTAGATTTTTTATCGGAAGGTGTATCGTAGACCATATCGTAGTAGGTGGACGTCGGGCCTTAGAGCCAGGCATAGTGTAACATACACCTTCATTGTACTTCTTTTCCCAGGAAGTTGGACGTAAATCTGAAAGTAAACTTTCACTTCCATTACCCTGCTTGAACACAAGGTGTTGTACATGTGTACATCTGAGCGTTCTGTGGCAGTGAGTAGGTGCTGTAAAATAGGTGTGACACTTCTTGGTAAGGAGACGTTGTATGTTTAATGACATCCGCCAGGACCAGGGCCTACTTTCTGTATACTACTCACACAGAAATTCGCCTTTGCCACTCTCATTGTTTATAGTCGCCTTTTCACCAGAGATGTGCCATACATTTTAAATGGTTTACGGATTGTGTATAATTTTCAACCATATATTCACATAGTATTTAGCGTCCAAAGATGCCATAATTTAGCAAAGCAAGGAAGTCACTCACCTGTGGAGTATTTTACTGTGACCCCCGCTTGTGAAAATCTCACATGTGTTTGTACAGAGCCTTGTCCTTGAAACCTTTGTCAGACTTCCAGTTCTTGTATAACTTTCTGGCTCAAACCTCTTCATGGTCATTTAGTCAGCCTAATCTCGGGTTTTTTCATAGTCCCATCAGGACCTTCCCCTGCAAGCCCTCCTGGCGTGGCAGGGTTGTCATCAGACCTTTAGGTATGTGTGGTATCTGACATGGCCCTGGATAAAATGAGGTTTTAATCAATCAATCAACACAGGTGTCCGCAAGCAGAGCTGCCTTCTCTCTGATCTGAGTTTTAGTTCATTTCTGCCCACTATTTGAGATCATAAAGGGCTTGCGACTTATGCGAACCACCTGACATTCCAGTAATGCAATTTGTCTGTGACCCCGAGAGGTACTTATCCATTTGTAGTGACTCCCAGAACTACACCCTTTTGAAAATGTTATTCAACTTTTTTTTTTATTGAACAATCAATTTATGGCTAATTGCCAGTTCTTCCAATGGTAGTACATTTGGTGGTACACTATGTCAGGTCCAGGGAAGTGGTCCCGCTTCTCCTTTATGGTGCCCTTCTACAATGGTGGCCCCTCGACACATGAGAGAACCCTGACCACCATGTCTGAGAACAGGGTGCCGGTTTTTTTTATCAGTGCTGGTGATATCAAACAGCCCATCATGGTACCAGTCCTCATTCAGAGGGAGCTGAGTACACTCCAACTCATCATCTGGGCTTAAATCAGAATCTGAGTGGCAAGCGGAGTCATGCGATTGTTTCACCTGTGCCCCCAGCAGGGCTGTGTCGAGGCATGCTTCTTCTTTCTCCCATCGAGAAAAGCTGATATAATTTCTCGGAATTGGTCCGTTTGTGCTATTCTGAGGCCTTGGACAGTCAGTTTTGGGCTGGTTAGAAGCCATTTATAATCTGTCCTCAATCATGGGAGATTGGGTTTTTCAACCCAGGCCACACTTGCCTTTGACCTCATTCCCTTGATCATCCACCATGTTGGTGAGACCTATCTTACACAGGCCGAATAAAAACTCGGTAAATGCAGTGTGTCAAGATTTCAAAAGCCACACGGTTTATAGATGGAGAGTAATCCTTTTAGGGGAGACGAGATCTTGCTTATCAAATCGTATAATCATCCATAAATCTGTTCTCAACACGGGGCCGAGATGAGTAAGTGTTTCGTGGTTTTACAGTGAGTAAAGCACTACTGGTACTCGGCAGGTGCTACATATCAGTTGCACTAAGACCGACCAGTAGACTTATGTATTGTATGATGATGGAATTTAGACCTGTGATTATAATAGTAATTTCAACACTGAGGTATGATAGAGCTGTAACAATGTTTAATATCAACCTAAAAACCTATATTATAGAGAAACAGGCTTACTGTTTCCGTACGAATAAAATACGCGGTAAAATCGGCAATCAGATGAACCGATGCCGGAGGCAGAGGTTCCAAGTATTTTATCCGTACGGAGACAGTCAGCCTGTTTCTCTATTATTATATACCTTAAAATATCCGATTTTTAACCTTGCTTCTGGGGGAGTTTTTGGATTTCGCCACCGTACATGCCTCATACGCCACATGCATACCCCGTACGTCATTTAGGTGTCGTACCGATATAAATACGACATGGGTAGGAGCGGGCCGTATGTGTAGGATATACTACCACAGGTATATAATAATATGAAGGGACACATGAAACCAGCAAACACATTTCCAACACAATGCAACCTTTATATCTAGTATCGGCATTCTCACTTTTTAACCGACATTCTTCACTATATGTTCACCAAACGGTTGAGCATACTTCTTTGAGATGTTTATTTGTCCTTCCATATCTTATTTTGCATTTTATTTTTGTTATAGGCATTTACTTCATCGATGTATTAAACTATCCTTTTTGTTGCTACGAACAGTCTCAAATTAATACGCTCAAAAAGATATTTGGGAACGCATATGATTTCTGAATTACATAAAGCAATAAAGATGTTGACGTTTCAACTAAGTTACTTATGGAAAAGAAAATTCTACTTCCAGGTAGGATATTTTCATATTATGGAAATTATTCAAGTAATAATTACAAAACCTATATCAAGCAGTCTATATAAAATTCCACAGACAAATCAAAAACTCAACACATTTCTAAGCCAACTCAAAATAAACTGATTTAGTACTTTTAGCGAAGTGTCCTGTTGGTCATTGGCAACGAAATTTGCAAGTCTCAATTATAAAACTGGCTGACCTGTGTAATCTCATTTCCCAACCAAATATCAAGGCGTATCTTTCAATCCAGGCGAGCCTTAATTCCATCTAAAGTGCAAATGTGAAATATTAGTTTTCTGATAGAAATCAATGTTTGATCATTCGTGTCACGAGCCCTTTTATGAGACTGTATGAGTCTATTGAATTGTAGTTAGCATCTATTTATATAATTAAATACAACCGATAACTCATAGGACATGTCAGGCAGCTCCCAGTCCCCCTTCTCCTTCGCACCATGCCTCACACTTGTCTCATTCCCCACCTGATCTTTCATCACTTGTATGGCACCGCGATGAGACAACAATAATCCAATTAAATCATTCCTGTGTTATTTCATTGTGTCCTGGCTGTGTGGGTTTGACGCCCGCGTCACGTCGTCATTGACCTTATAACAATTAACACAGGACCTGCCCTAATGAGTATTAGCATGCTGCAAAAGGCTACAGCTTCCGTACCTCCTTGTTACTGGTGTGGGAGTTCCAGGTTTTTAAGCAATTTTCAATAGCTATTTGGCTAACAAAAGGCCGTACAGACCCATCCCATTAAATCAGCATTTCTTGTGACTTCACATCTGCTCACTGCGAATGGGATTACATTAAGCCCTAGCGCCGCTCCCTGGGGCTTCCATCCGCTGCTCTCGCTTAATAAAAGGGTCTTTTAGAAGCTTTCCATATGGCATTTCTTCCCAAACAGCTCTATTTCCGCCCCATTACCTTAGCGCCTGACAGCCCTCATTGGGATTCAAATAGACTTGCCATGGAAGATCAGCGTAATACGATACAAAATTGCTCATAAATACAACGTAAATATTCAATGTGCGCTGAGTTTTCTTCTCCGTGCGGAGGCCGTTCCCTAGTTCTGCAAGCTGTAAGCCATGTGTACGTGTGTTGTGTGTGTGGGTGGGGGGAGGGGGAGGTGAATCCCCAAGGCAGGCAAGCGGGCCTTTACCAGCAGTAAGATAACACCATCTTTTACCTTTGCACCTGTCCCTGGCCCTTCTTACCTACCGTCTCCACCCATCTTCCCATTGGCTTACCTTCCATACCTGTCCTCTCTTAATTAATCAATGTTCAGATGATTAAATCAAATGCATATTTTATTATGTTGTCTTGGTTTTATCATCATTTGACTACATTAGAAAAGTGATGTATTCATCAAACAGTGATAATAAATAAAAGACTAGGTAGACAAAAACCTTTAACGAAAATGGATTAGAATAATTCATGCTAAGGGTTTCGCAATAAGCAATAAAAGGGACGAGTACACCAGCAATTGCAAAACAAATATGATTCCATATTGCTGGACACTTGGGATTCTTGACGGAAATCATTAATTGAAATTGAAAAAAGACCCTAACAAATTGCAAACTAACCCAACAAATTGCTTTTTTAGGACCAGAGTAAAAACAGGTTAGGAACAAATGTAACGTTAGTAATAATCTATGATACATGTACCAAGACATATATATATATCGGGACCTCAGAATATTTGCTCTGACCGCGACATCCTCAAGAAATCGTGGTAGGAGTACATCTGCTGAAGGCTGGTTATATAGGATACAAAGAAAAACAATCTAGTCGACATATTTCAAATATATAAATTTGTTTTAACAGTCACTCTTTGGTTTTCCATTTCTTTTCATGAAGTCTCAAAACCTATATATTTGGATATGCTGCATTAGTATTTGACATTCATCGATTTTGCTCTCTTTCCTAGGACTCGCTTTAATTCAAGAATGAAAGAAATATCTAGAAAAGAAATGTAACCAAGGCCTATGTGGGCTTCCCACCTGACGATTATTGCAACAGATGATGGCTTCAGCTTATAGATTTTTCCAGTTGAGCAACGCTCTCTTTATTCATAAAGTCATTATACAGTACAAAATCCAGTATGTGTTGATTCATTGTTGTTTATATACATTCATTGATGTACATTCCTCATTGAACCGTAACTTGCCAATAATCGTAATATTCTGTTTAGTTTTTGAGCTCTTGCTCACCTGGTCAAACAATCGTCAGGAGGAAATGGTGATAAAAGTTATAGGTCAGCTATTTCTGTTCCAAATATTCAATTTTGATACCACTTATCCATATTTTGGTTCAGCGACGAAATATCGCCAGGTACATTTATAATCGGTGTCAGGATGAAATTGGCCTAAATCCAATAGTCGATGATAATCAGTAATCAGATGGAAAGGGTATGTGTGCTTTGGGCTCAGCGATTATGGGCAGGGATAAATTCTCAAGAAAAACCACTCACCAGTGGGCAAATATAAGCTGTGCCTTTTCAGTCAGCAGGTGGAAACTCCACATTAGCATCATGTCAATATGATTTAAAGCAAGTAATGCCAATGTTTAATGGTACAAATTAGGGACATCTAAATCGTGAAAGAAACAGGTAAGAGGTAGTAAATACAGTGGGACATAGAAACGACTGAGCAATTTGAAATGGAAGCAGTCCCCAGAGTTGGAAGTGTCATGAATAGGACAAGTACCAGTCACCCAGCAGCAATTCCCAGACGTGGGAAAGGCACACAGTGACTCCTAACGAACTCCGGAACTCCCTCCAACTGCCGATCTCCGAGCCAGAAACCCAATAGGAGATTTTTGTTGCCCCGCCCGGCTTAGTTCTTGTCAGACGGCAAGAGCCGAGTTAATCATCTCCGTGGAGGTAATTAGAGCGACTCCCCCCTGCCTTCGCCTCACCTCCATCGTGACCTAATTACAGCCAGCCAAAATATGGCCCGTGTAGGACAGTGGGAGTGAGGCCGTGAGTAGGATGGTCGGCAGAACGTGCAGAGAGGAGAGCCTCCTCCTGTGAAAACAGCGACTACAAAGAGGCAGGGGAAGGTGTAATGAGTTGACTAAAGGGATAAACCACCAGCATCGCCGACTCCCAATTAATTCCCACCCTCTCAGCTGGGATGCTGATCCCTCTGCTACTGGGTAGTCACATCTACAGGAAAACATTCAAACACTAAGAGTTTCTATTCCGTGGAGGACAACGCGTATTTCTGGGAAATACACAATATCGCAATATTCTGTTTAGTTGAGGAAGAAGAGGTTTACCAAACAAAACCAGACTTGTTCAATTTAAATTGGAAGGTTTCATTGATGATAAAGCGATGAGATACAGTGAAATCAATGTGATGAGTGATTGATGAATCATGTAAAATCTCAACGTTTCGATATAGTTTATATATCTTCTGTTTAGTTTTTTAACTCTTGCTGCCGACACTGAAGCACAATTTAGAACCATTTCAAGATGAGTCAATTTTTAAAAAGAAATGCTTTTTACAAAGGACACTTCGTTTTCTAACCTATTTGATTTTTTCTTGCCCAGGTTAATTAGAATACCTTTTATTAATACTTTCTCTGCTAGTGTAAGATGTGAAACCCTGGTTTATGATTATTCTACAACATACCAGAGTTACAGTGTACTCTATCTTTATTCCAAAATTACCTCATTCCAGCTATTCGGTCTTTGTGAGAAGGCTTAATCAACTCACAATGCCCTATCAAGCCCATTAAGAGGACCATTCCGAGGGAACGTTCTGAGAGTATTTTCCATATTAATGAATTAAAACGGAGCGCTGGCGGAATCAATGAACCAGTAATGCCTCCGGTAGAACATTGGACATTAGACGCTTAATTAGCAATAATATAGGAAGGAAACAATAAAAATATTTTCAGATAGATTATTTAACATTTACTCGGTTTTGCACATCGCGACACATTTACCACTTCCATACTAAATGAGGTCTTTGATTCAATACACAACATTCGCCTAGAGCTTTTCAAATCTGTCGGTGAATGGGGATTTTTATAGTTGTTAATTCGGGTAGCATGTCTAATGTGATTTCATTTGCTGGGTTGTCGTGTGTGTCGTTTTTGATTCCATTAGACCCACTGCTTCCATGACCAGACCATGCATCACGTTTAATATGAGTGATTTCTTACCATCTTGCATTCCAAGTGGTTTTTGATTCGTAATTTCTGTCGAACTCAATTACATGGAATCAGTGGTGCAAAATACCGCGCACTTCATTTAAATTGTGGTCTTTCAGTGGCCGATTTTCAGATTCAAAATTATTTATAAAGGATCTCACTACCAATCGACATCTACATAAAGCCTCTGAAACAATTCAGAAATTCCTGAGAGGTTGAAGGGGTGGTGAATTTCAAAAATAAAAACTAGCGATATCCATCACCCTACCAAGTTGTTGTTCTAAGCGATATATGACAATCACAGCTCAAGTGTACTGATAACTATTGTAACAAATGACAGTTCGTAATACACATTCGTGTTGTAATACATGACCGAAACATATATTCCTGATGATCAGGGAAAAATATAGCAAGTCTTCAGGTCATCAAGGTCTTATATTTTGATCTTATATCAAATCATCTAGTCGAAGGCACTTTCTTTCTAAATTAGAAAAATCTGATTATTGGTAGAGGTGGTTTAATTTTAAGATCCAAGTTATCTTAGTAGGAATAAAAACTTCAATTATGTTAGTGGAGATGTCCTTTAAGTAAAATAGTCTCAGGCTGAGTGCTATATTTGAACGCGATTTCACAAAAAGGTACAAATAGAACTTTGATTAATTCAAAGGCATGAGGCTTATTAGGATAAACTGTCACATCCATTTTAGGTTTCTCTGATCAGTTAGGATTGACAACGACAGATAGACACTAGGAATACAATATAGTAATCCTATAATATAGGGCACAGAGTGATTGCTAGTTCTGCCGGAATCCGCTAGGAAATTACGAGATAGCGCCACTATAGTCGAGGGGGAGGGCAACCACTGTTATCAGTTGACATAGACTATAGATGATATTGAGACAAGGCTTAAATTCCTCCATGGCAAGCCCCGAACATATTTTTGATAAAAGCCACCTGGTGTTTTGGATGGGGTCGGGGGACAAGATGGCCGCCTCCATAACACAATAGGTATGTGCCCTATAACCATGGTCAGATAAGCTTAAACTCATGTTAAACATTCCACTGGAAAAAAAGTTTGGAATTAATCAATGCCAACCCACGTACCGTATTAACCCCTAAGCCCTTAACAACCCTTACGGAAACGTAAACATCTCCACCGTAAGATGCAACAACTACTCTCAAACATTAGTATAGAATGTACTCTTACTTCACCTGAAGAGTACCCGTTGGATTCGAAACCACTTATGATGAAAAAGATCCCCGCATATTGTGAGAAAATGCGCAAAAAGGCAAACATGGATTGGGCGCAAACTTAAACAGCCCACCACACACCCACAATATGACCACTCCAATGACTCCCCAGTTTCTTTGAACAATTGACTGGCCCACCACGCAGTTACTATATGGTTTAAGGGGGGCAACCCTCTCACACAGACAGTGCAAACATACATGTATGCACAGAGTCTATTGCTGCGCATAGTACTATAGAGGTGCGTCGATCGATAGCCACCAAGCAGAACCCCCCTGATACAGTCATAGGGTGTTAACAGCCAATAGGAATGGGAATCACATTATCCCTGTGTAGATAATACCACTAGTGAGTTCATTAGCGATAGCGTTCACGTAGAAGAATGACTCGAATTTTCACCACATAAATTCGAAATATATTTGAATATCTGTCACTGCAGTATAACAAGCATTCTTATTCCATTTTACCATAGAAATGATACTTTATTTTTCTTAGTTCGTTGTTCGCCACATTCCTATATCTTTTTTAAGTGTGACCAGCATTACGACGCTCATTATAATGATATTTATCCTACCCCTAATAAAAAACGCCATAGGCTTGACATGGGAATTTCTTATGTCACCGGTGTGACATTAAGTGTTGTGACATAAAGTGTTGTTTATGTCACTACTATCTAATATTCAAAAATCGTGGAAATGGGTAGGATAAAATCTAGACGCCACTCGTTTGAGTTTGAGTTTATTTATGTCACTCATTGTGTTGGCTCCAGAATCCCACTCGTCTTCGACTCTTGAGATTACGGAACCAACAAAATGCGTGACTCTCATGACGTCTCTTGATAATGTCTACCGCTGCGGTCATCTTATATTTTGATCCTATTGCTCAGACTCTTAGCCGTCTACGTCCCACGTACCTTTCTAATCATACTTTGAACCGGCTAACTCAAAGACAGCATTGCACTGACGACATGATCTGGAGCTTTGCCCTGCTTAACTTTCCCCTTAATCTGGTTGTGAATGAGGCACTTAAAGGTGGTGATCAGGTCATCCGCTTAGGGCTAAGTCCTGCAAGCCGACAATGATAAATGTGGCGCACTAGTCAGGCCTGATTGCCAGGGTAACGTGAGATGCCCATGTTACACGAACTCTGATTGGTTGAACTCATCGTCGTCGATCCGACGTCGGTTGTAATCCCATCCCTGATTGGCTTCGTTTGAGAATTGAGACGTCTGGTGCCTGACCTTCGAGGGTCTATCCGAAAAGTAAGGACGAGTAGGAGGAGTGGAGAGGGGTCTACACTGTGTGGGTGATTTGAGTGGGGTATGCGTGAGGTCGACAGGAGGCTAAGAGTATAGCGGCAGTGTAATAGAGCAGTGTTCCTAGAGACACTGGGAGTCTAGGTTGAGAACACAGGAGGTAGACTGGCTCCAGTCCCTGCATCCTATGACACACCCTCCTCGCTGGGATACAAGGACTGGTACAATCGGTAATGGTGTTGGATTTCTGGCGCTGTTTAGCTCCAGTATTTCCAACACTCTCCATACAGATATCCTGGCTATTGGTGAGGATATCTGCTGGGAGATTGATACCTTCTCTCTTTGATCTCAATTGGGTCACAGTCAGGAGCAGGCGAAATTTATTTTTATAACAACACAGGCGACCAGGGAACTGAGGGAGGAGATGGGGGAGGGGCAGAAGGAGGTATATGGTTTCAGGGAGCGGTTTGGGGCCATAAACAGGAGTTTCAGTTCATAGTGGACAAGTCTTTGCTTCATGAGCCAGTCAGAAAAGGATACACACTATAATTAACTGTATTCTGATTGTGTTTTAAAATATGGGATGAGCTAAAGATGGGGAAATGAACAGTAGTCAGCATGGAGTTGTCCCATTACACTAAGTCCATATAAGGAATAGAGTACACAGAGTAGCCAAAGACTGCATTTGTAGCAAAGCCCAACCTTGACCCTGACCTCCTAACATGATATTTTCTAGCGCCTTGGGACGTAGACATCAGTCGAGAGTTGACCTCGAATCTTAGGGGCCACAACCACCCTCGTAGTCGATGGTTCTGTGGACAGGAGACTAAACCATGAGAGGTTCACGCGTACTAATACACGGACATAAGTGAGCGGTTTACAGTGCTAACATCGAGAGGTTTACAGAGACGCCTGTTAGCAAAACGATTGTTTCTTGTATTTATCATCCATCTTCAAGAATAAATCAAAATCAGGTCATGCCACATCGTCTTCTATATATATTTGTAGGATTTTTGCCCTTCATGCACAAAGGTACTAGAAATCTGTTTGTGAGTAAATACTCCAATAATCAATGTCTTTTAGGCCTATAAT
This sequence comes from Alentia gelatinosa, assembly GCA_950022655.1. Classification (NCBI taxonomy): domain Eukaryota; kingdom Metazoa; phylum Annelida; class Polychaeta; order Phyllodocida; family Polynoidae; genus Alentia; species Alentia gelatinosa. Next base: position 18,643,814 of record OX465584.1, on the reverse strand, counting down.
CAATAACTTTCAAATCCGGAATAGCCACAGCTAGGTTCTCAGGTTAAAATCTATGGGCAGTGGTTTGATGTGTCCCTATACATTACCAATGGGGATTCGTAATAGATGGACCATAAAAGGTAGTAAGGTTTAGACGGCAGCAATCTGTAGATGAAGATATTGAATATATTGTAGTGAAAGACTCGGAGGTCTCATGATAAATCGAGGAGCAGCTGAGATCGCGGTGGGGACAGTGGTTCTGTGCGGTAAGGGTTAGCAGTGACACGGAAAAATGACAGTAGCATTTTGAGGGCTGCTTTGCGACGACTTATATATGTCAATGATAGTTGTCAAAGGTTTGATTTACATTGGCTTGTGTGCAAATTTGGGGTGGCTTGAAGTGACAGTTAGAGGAGGTGTATGGTGGGTTATCATGGTAATGGTAGCATGAACATGTTGAATGGGCTTTAGCAGGGGCAGTTTGGAGATGGGCTGAAGTGATGGTTAGGACTGTTTAAGGATGGGTTGAGGTTATGGTATAGGCAGTTTGGATGTGGATTGAGGTTATGGTAAGAACAGTTTGGAGGTAGGTTGAGGTTATGGCAGGGACAGTTTGAGGATGGTTTGGGGTTTTCGTTAGGGCGGTTCTAGGATGGGTCAAAGCGATGGACGATAAAGACAGCTTGAGGGTTGATTGGTGGTATCTGCAGTCTGAGCGCTCAGCTCCGCCGATGCCAAGAAATATTCGAGGGCGATAAAGGTCCCTTTAGTGGAAAATAAACCTAATATGCAAATAATGTCTTCCCAGTGAATATTCAACACTAAATTCATTGTAGAATGGGTCAAAGGAGACTAGATAATGTAACCCAGAAGACATTTCTAACTGGAGTTGAATTATAGCACTTGGTCTAGTGCATAACGAATGTCCACTATGAAGGTCAATGTGACGATCCTTCCCAAACAAGTACCTCTCTCCTTGTACAATAAGACATTCAGTAGATAGTAGTTGATATACAAATCATTAGAAATATCTTCTTGTTAAGAAGGAGGATATTTATTGGAGGGAAAATATGGGGATCGAGAAGGTGGTTGGTAAACATGCATTAAAAAAAAAAGACGGAAGAAAAATGGGTAGAGGCCCCTGACTACAAAAAGTCAGCACTCAGTCGCAGCTTGTGGTTAGAGTATGATCTAATTACGCAAAAAGCGTTAGGGTCCTGTGAAGACCGGAAGGCAGTTGCCCCGCACGCCACCAGGGGTTCTTCTCGTCACTGGTGTGCGCACCGGTCCATTAGTCGCTCTCTACCTGAGGTCGCTGTCTCTCTGGGGCGCTCGGCGCACACGGACATCGGGTGGAGCGGACCCGACCTCGTCCCCCGGACCGGCCCAAGGGGCGCTCGCTCCCGCCGACAGTCGTTAGGGCAACTCGTGCTGAGTCAACATCACTTTACTGTCTGTAGAGTGGCTGCCTGCTGCTTCACCACCTTCAGCAAATGGGTAAAGTTTAGAGCATCAGCATAATGTTTACCTCCGAAAACACACCCTTTCACCTATCACTATATCCAGACACTGCCTCGTATACGTCAAGTGCCTCCTTAAATTTTATCAAGCAACCGATCATTTCTTTGTCATATCATCCATATCATATCATTTGTCATATCATCATAGGGTATTTTATTTTTCTTCGGTTATGTTTACAGGAACGCAAAGGGATCAATATGGAATGGTATAAGTTAGATGGTTTGGGTATCTGTTTTGATGCAATGCGGAGAATATAAAAGGCGGTATATGACCTTCTCATTTCCCCTGGAAGGTTTAGATGGTCAATACAAAGATGATCATTTTTTTCACTACGATTCTAACAACATCGATCCAAACTCTGTACAGCACTCTAGCCTATTATTGTGACAGGTGATGCATACACCATAGCTAACATATATGCCTTGGAGTGGATATCTGCCATTGCCTTTAACACTATATACTGATTTTTCTCATGGCTAGGTTCCCCTAATTTCAAATCTAATTGCGCAACCCTATGATGACCTCTATGTCGCTGTCAGAGGCCCAGCTATGCGTATCTGGCCACTCTTTGATTAACGGTTCCAATGATGTCCAACTGACAATACCATGAACGTGAATAGACATGTACAGGCTTTCGCATTTTGCAACAAAGTGTTTGTCAGTGTACGGAGTTCTTTACACTTTGGACCCAGCTGCAGTTTCACATTCACCCCTCCTCCTGCCCATAACCTACCTGTATATACAGGTAGACTGGGTGGGGTTGACAGAACAGGGCCGCCTTTTTGGAGGCATTAAGAAATACTACGAGTTGTGCTGGCGCTGTTTGTGCAGTTTTTCAACGGCATGAGATCTACTACCATTTCTGATGTCACTGGCATGAGGGATTGCACCGAGGGGAGGGGAAGGGGGTGAGATAGTAGGGGTAGAGTCAGGTTTAACAAAATAGACAGACAGAGGGTAATATGAGAGTGATAGAGCCAAAAAGGAATAAAGAGCATAGCAGAGAGAAAGGGAGATATCGGAAAGAGAGAGAGAGAGAGGGAGAGAGAACTATACAAAATTGGGTCGCGACGTAAACAGGAATAAAAACACAGTAACCATAAGACCGAATATAGAAAATGCAGAGAAAGTGATAGTTAGTGATAAAAACGGAATATGAAGATGGAAAAGACGACTTTCTTTTGTGCCTATGATATTCAGTCGGTTGGTGAAATATGAAACGGTTCAAACTGGTGCAAGAGGAAAGGCAAATGAAGTGAAAGAATTGAAACAAGAGATGCGACCAGAGATAGTTAGAGAACCCCAGAGAGATAGATATATAGATAGATAGAGAGCGAGAGAGAAAGAGAGAGAGAGAGAGAGAGAGAGAGAGAGAGAGAGAGAGAGAAAGAGAGATGTGATAAAACATATGGAGAGCGTGGGAGAAAACAAATAGGAAGAACCATTCACTGTAAAACACACAGTGTGTAGATGCGACATGTAAAGAAATATAGAGATACTGCCAGCGAGGCGCATGAAATCGAAGGGACAAATTGACAAGCATATAGCATAAGTGTGCCAGATATAAGAAAAGTCTAGCAGTTCCCTCGATTGGCAGGTAAAGGTAGAAAAACAATAACAGAACAAGACGGACAGCACATGTTGAAAAAGATCCACTGGAGTAGGATGAGGCGCAGGTGAAAGGGTGGCCTTTTTGAGGATCAAGAAGAGGATTTTTTACGGCAGACTAACACAGTTAGGTCGCCTGCCAACAAAACACGATCATGAGAAAGACCAGGTGGCCTGCCCAGTGATCGGCGCTGTCAGTAACGGTTTACGGTATTTGCTTTGTATCCATAGTCTGCAAGGGTGAACCTGAGAGAAGATGGTTGTACTGCTGTGCAGCCATATAGGAACCTCCCCCTCCTGCTTCCTAAAGGCCACGCTATAGGAAACCCTATATACACATACAAACACACATATATACAGATACATCTCTTTCTCTCTCTCTCTCTCTCTCTCTCTCTCTCTCTCATATATATATATATATATATAGAGAGAGAGAGAGATACATATATATATTCTCAGAGACAATGGGACGAGGTAACGTGTGTAGTTCGTTACCTGCCCGTGGTGGAGCCACTGAGGATTAATTAGTTCCATTGGATTCCGCCTAACTCGCTAGGAGTATTTATATAGACATACAGAGGTTGTATCTCCTACATATATATATATATATATATATACATATATGTATATTATATATATATATATATATATATATATATATATATATATATATATATATATATCATAAGCTATATCATGGATGTACATGGAAATAAGCTTCAGGCTTTTTTTCACTGCTACCATCATGCTGTCAATGGGATCTGGTACCAAACTTTTAGGCATTCCACACGGGGTTAGATGACATCTGTTCATACATGTTAATATTAAGTGACTCCAAATTTGATTCTATTGTCGAATAGAACCTCTGTCAGTGTTCTTCTCAAGGTATACCGGAAGACAAAAAGCTGGATCAGCTCGAGCGCAGCCTCCTATCATACATTGACCAATGTATGTGATGTACACCATATCCCGCTAAAACTCATGCTATTCATAAAGACAAGTTTCAGAAAAATTGAGATACTTTGTTATAATCACTGCTAACTGCCGTATTATATGCCATCATACATATGCCCAGGGCCCCGTTGCTCCACTTTTTATGGTATCGCTATAATCGGATCGCAATTTTATTTTTATGATTACTTGAAGTTTGATTAAAGAACTAATTAATCTTCCCCTATCTCATTCAATATGTGCCCATGAATTGTATCGTAATCGCATCGTAAAAATTAGCGATACCGCGGAAATATAGCGATACGATCCGATATTACTTTTTAGTCGGCTCGTTAAAGTAATCGTAAAAATAAAATTGCGATCCGATTATAGCTAGAGGTACCACAAAAACAGGAACAACGGAGCCCTGGTGTTGTGGATTACTATTTTCTATAGGTAGAAGAACAAAGGGCAGGAGTTGGTGGTGCCACCATGGATCGTTATTTAGAATATCAGAGTAGGCTCTATTTATCTATTTTATCGATTTATACGATCCGCAGTGCTGTGAAGGTCCACGTAAAAACTATCGTTAAAAGCCGTATTTACGCGACCATGCGCCCATGCGATTACGACGCGATCCGCAAAGTTTCAGGAGCAACGTTTAGGCCCACGGATCGCTATTCTGCGAACCGCAGCTCTGTCATAAGCATGGAGCAACGGGGCCAAGGGGTGTATCACTATCGTATTTTCCGCCCTCTGTTGACTCCCTGCGCGAGGACGTGGGCTCTGCGCATGCGCGGAAAGATGCTATACCATGTGACAAAACAGTTATCCAATCACTGTCGCCAAATCCAGCGACCTTCTTTTGAACTTGATGTAGCTGGAGGGAGATGGATTTTCATGTTAGTGATCTCTGTAATGCTACTCTGATATACGGTGGGTGCAACCGGGTGCTTTCTTTCGTCCACATCATAGAACCCCGCAGTGGCCCGGATATTATGATACCAAGATAGTAAATCAATGTGGAAAAGCCACCCATGCCTCGGAAGTACAGGCAGGATTTCCGTGACTGTTACAAGTACAATGCGCTACACGCAACTGGCATGTATTTATAAAAGTCAAGATCACAGGCAGGGATTCTGCCTCAGTGCACATTCTTAATATATAGGGGTATCTGTTTATATACATATTGTGCTACGCAGACTTACACGCACATACATGAGTAAATGTGGTGACTGTAACAGGCGAGGTAAAATTTGTTATTGCATAAATGGTACCCAAATAGATAGACTCCGCACCGAGTTGAACCAGAAGGCAGCTGATCTCAGTTCCCTGGGGTGGAGCTCATACTGAAGGACCATTTTTCTGCCTCACATGATCTAAGGCCGCGGATCCAGTCACTGATCTACCTTATCGACGGGCTGTGGCGGTTCCCGGTCGGACACAGGTAGATCACCTATCATAGCCGGCAACCAACCGATAGATCTCAATCGACGCATGAATAGGGTATGCGCGATAGGCGCCCTTGTGGTGGAGGGGCAGGCGGGGGAGGTCGAGTTGGGGCATCAAGGGGGAAGGGAATGGGGAAGAGAGAGAGAGAGAGAGAGAGAGGGGGTGGGAGAGGAGGGATGGGGGTGGTGGTGGTGGTGGTGGTGATACGCGGTGTGCTCCGTGTGTGGTTTCCTTGGTCAGAGGCCCCAGGAGAAGGTTGAGATTGTCCGCGGATGTCGGCAAGTGCCGGGCCTTTGTTCTGCTGAAGGTCGGATCTCTTTGATGCCAGTGTAAAGGTAAGGGGTGGAACAGGATGGGGTAGGATGGAGGGGGGTGGTGTTGGGGGTGGTGGGTAGGATCGATAGGAGACATCATGGTCAGACAAAGCCCGCCTCCAGTGTGAGTCTCCAGTGTCTATTGTTACTTCTGGGTACCAACGTGGACCCAGCGCAGGTGGGAGGGTATATGGGCGAGTGTGTGTGGTGTAGGTGTGCGATCGTGGGGTACCAAGTGGTTGCACAGGTAGACAACAGTCTCCCCTGCCCAACAAACAAACCGTTACACGGTTATTTCACAGACCATTTGTTCCTCATTATTGCGACCAGAGGTCACAGCCGATACCACCCCTCCGCGACAATATCAGGTTGAAGCGGTTAAATATAGAACTGGCTATCGATTTTGCATGACATTCAAAGAGGTAATGCCTACTATACAGCCAGCAGCGAAGCGTGTAATAATGCGTCAGTTAACGATTTGTTCCAGCATCCATGAATCTGCTTCTACAATACACATGGGAGAGCAAAGCTTTCGCTGCCCTTTAAAATGTAAGCCTGACTGCACCAAAGGGCCCAGACTGCTAGTAGACATAGACAAGTCTGGAGTCAAGTAGACTCTAGTTGTTAGTATTTGGTGGACTGAGGTAGATACTCTAAACTTTCGGCTGTTAACTTATAGGATCAGATGCGAGGAAGGGCTCAAATGTAAAGGTATAAGCTGCATAGCTCTAATACTAGTTGCTGTAATAATTTTCCTAGGTCTCATGGGCCAACTTATAGAATTGCTTTTTACCTAAAACATTCTTTTTTTTAGTAATATTAGTCGTCATTATTGTTCAAGAAATATATCAAAACGAGCACAATTCGTGAGTGATTTTCGGTGATTTTTGCTGGCGAGTCCAGAAATCGCTTCCTTAACTCGCTTGGCGTGAATCGGCATTTACTGCATTCTCTCACTTGTATCCAGTCTAAGGGAGTACATTCCTTTTCATAGTTAAACTAGGAGCAAATGGTATGTTCAGCATTGATGAATGTGTGTCGAAATATAAATTGATAGCAATAAAAAGGTATGGGTCATTTTCAGTCTATGGGTCATATTCTGTAACCCACTTGCACCCAGTCAACTTGCCATTTCTGGAACTGCCTGATCTAGTATCCAAATATATATGTCAAGCACCAAAGAGGCAATGAGGTATTTCGGTCTCTAGTGATTGGTCATGGTCAGTTGGACAGGCATCTAAGACATTGATACACTGACCATCTGCTCATTTCCTGATGCCACAGTGTTAGAATGCAGGTTACTGTTTTTTGCAGCAAGTCGATATGACGATTCTTACCTTTATGCAGAGTATATCAGCTCAAAAACTAACTTTTAGAATCATTAATCAAAAAGTATTCATCGACAAACCTCTATCATAAACAACAACCTCTCTGGGCACTACACATCTAATAGAACCCAGATATTCAATATGGCTTCATTAGGTCGAGGTAAAAATAATTTATGTTAGTACTCATGTGTTCACTACCTTCCAACTAATTGTGATCCACATATGTTGAATGGCTGTAGAGGATAACATATCGTTATAATGTGGGCTATGGGGTTTATCACTAAACGATTATAGGCGGCGATTCTTGCACCATCTGACGACTTTCAGCTCCCAATGGCTAGACATCGGTACATAGAAAAAGTGTAAATGGTTGAGACAATTCTTGTATGAATTCATAATTATTACGGCTGATATTGCGTAATCGAGCACTACCTGCGACTATCGTCTAGACTATCTACAATTTAAGGCCCGGCGTCCACCTACTACGATATGGCTCCAATATGGTCTACGATGCACCTCCCGATAAAATATCAAAAGCGCGTCGGAAGGTCACCTACTATTGGGGCAGTTGACCACGTCTCTGCGATTAGGCTCCGAACCCCCCCCCCCCCTTAGGATGCATGGTGGATTGGCATGTCTAGACATATGTCTACGATTTTGCACCGTCCCGATATGTCTCCGATATTAATTTTTTGTATCGGTGCCATATCGGTAGGTCTAAATTTCTATTGTAGTAGGTGGACGCCAGGCCTTAGTCGTCTAGTGTACATGCCGGGTGAGAGGGCTTTCAATTTTGAAAAGAAAATTGGCAGGATCTTTCCTCTAATATGCTAAAGTATGTCATAAGTTATTCAATAAATCTATCACAGAATATCGCCGTAGCTCCCCCCTGATGACTATATATGTAGCGGTGTATATCTGGGACAAGTTGCATCGATATCTTCATTGCATTCCCCTCTGTGTATCTACCAGGTGTTCACATTCCCACCCTGTAATAGCGTTGCTTTTGCAGTCCTCTATTATGGACAAGCTATTTTTGAAGGATGTTTCAACAGTGGATAATTTCCAATCAAATGAAAGATGACCTTACATTTCCTGTAATTTACATCTTTATTATCATGTTGTGTTTTTAAATATTCCATATCCCCGGGCATTCTGAGTAATGCTTGGAATTCGGTGCGAAAGCATATAAACCATCCAAGCATAATTTTTGCAAAACGTATGCCATCCTTAACATCTCTTCACCCTCTAAAATTGGGAAATCCTAAGGGGACAACATATCAACCAAGAATCTATCAGCTTCAAGCGGGAAGAAGATTCTAGAGAACATCAACAAAGGCAAATGCTTAGTTATTGCTACAAATTATCAAAATATGTGAATCAACTTAATGATCGTCCTAGAAGAACCAGGGGGGATAATAGAGTAAGGCTTAAAACGTATAGGTTTCGAGGTAATGGATATTGACAGTCTTGGTTTTAGAATAAAAAAAACTTGAGAATGAATTTAGCAAAAAGTCGCCAAATGCGCCAAGCAAAGCTTCAAACAACTAGCAAATCAGGAACTGAGTAATACCAATTAATATGGCTACAGAATCTCCACTTTCCACATCCAGTATTCCAAGTCTAAAGAAGGACAGGACTAAAATTGACAGTTTGTCAAGACCAGCCAAACATTAACCAAGAAAGATTTTTTTCCGCAACGCTCGACGAAGTCGAACGGGGAGAGATTGTCAACATAGCTGATAACATTACTCGATCTACCCTATCCGAAACCTACCTGATTTTCCGACTCCATCCGCTGCAAAGTAATGCACATTCTCTTCACAAATCTCCACTGGAGACGTAGTTGATACCGTGCCTGATGATGCTCAGTAAGAGTTGAAACCACGAATCCATCTTAATCCTCCACATCGCAACACGGTTCACAACAGAATACGGATGTTGAACAAGGGCAGATGTCCATGTCAACACCACGCGAGTATTTCGGTCTGTCACGGTCGCATACCATTAGAAATGGTAGGCACCAACCAAGCACCAGCTTCAGTGCCACTCTAGGTACAAGCGAGTGAAACATTTTCTCACAGTGCGGTTGCAGGGCACCCAGCGGAGATACCTCGGGGAGAGGCCGGCTACCAGCGAAGCCGACATTAAAAAACCCTGTAAACTTAGAGGACACAGCGAAGTTTCGCTGGTCCCAAAGAGACCGCACCCGCTACTAGGGTACAAGATTTTGTTTGGCGAGCGACAGCCAATCAGAATGGAGGAAATCTGTGACAGAGTCAACAAGGTAGAGAGCTTGGACACGGGTAGGCATTTGTGGTAGCGTACCGGTACGCCGCGTCAACCACACATTGCTTCACACAAACACGATACGATGTCCAACCAGAACGCCAGCACACACAGTGCGGGGAATGATTGGTCTGTTCTCCTCAGAGTCGAGCAAGAACGCCAGAGAGACACTGAGAGAATGGAGACCAACACGGACGACGAGAGAGCGGCTGTGTCGAACAACGCGCAGCCGGCGGCAAGTGCGGCCGTACCTCCCATCAACATCGCGGATAACGCCGTCGGCGTCGTACCGCGCACAGATCAGAGACTGCAGGTGGCTGCCAACCGTGACAGACACCCGACCACTGGCGCATTCAGTCTACACGGGACCAACGCGTTTGCGGGGGTCCTGACAGCTGCTCCGGGAGCCTCCAACGACAATGAAGGCAACAAAGAAAAGGTAAATACACCTGACAATTCTGACTGTTCCAAATTAACCTTATCAGAACTTACAAACGGCGGGAAATAACCGCTAGGAGTGAGAGTAGTGACAGTAGCATACTGCACAACCACACTGCCCCCCTTGAACACAACATAGGTAGTAACTATGTTGAACAAACGAAGGGTGAGAAAGACATTTGCAGGACAGTATGTCAGGCAACTACAGTGAACAACAACAACCAATATCCAAAAGAGAAGGAGAGCCATTCAGCGATCGCTCCCAAGGATAAACCGGGCTGTAAAATCAGTTTAAACTATGGCAAACATTGCCGAACTAAACCAGCCCATACAGGCAGTGCCAAGCAAACACCCGTTGCAAAACGTAAATGCACGGGGAGCATCACGGAGCCAGTGGTTTCGACGTTATCCATACTTCTGGATCTAGACACAGAAACCAATTCGACACTATCACCCTGTAAATAACACATGACAACACAGACCAATGTAATGACTGGTACTGTATCCATGCCCAAAAATGCTAGCATAAAGCCTATTACACAAAGAATAGAATCTAGCATGTGCAGCAAGAATAATGTAAAGCCAGATCCCAACAATATTTTTGCAGACATAAATCCAATGACTTATGTCACTGATAATGTTTCTGATTCATTTCAGACCCTTGATAACATGGTCCCATACGCTGCCCGTGGGGCTTGGCGTGTGGCAAAAAAAGAGGCCAACCTTGCGATTAAATCGGGACTTAGGGGCCAATGGTACGCTCGCGCAATGGAGCTTGACCATTTGGAACCATGGACCGCCGCACTCACCGAGCCACCTGCCTACATCATCGGCACGGAGTTGATGGATACTGTAGAAGAGATAAGACGATGTGCTGCCAAACAGATCATGCAAGCCACGCGTGATTATCTGTATTGCACAAGTGAGGCCGCTACGAAGGCTAGTGAGGCCTACTACGGCACAGTGAGAAGTTTGGTCTCCCAAGAGAACGCCCCTGAGGATACAGTACGTATACTCAAGGCCGTTAGAGACAACAACTCGCAGGCCAACGACAACAAGGCGAAAAAAGAGAAGGCCAAGCTACAAGCTCGCATCAGTACGTTGGGGGAGCGCAAGGTGTGTCCTCACAAGATCAGGGATCCAGCCACTGTGGTCCGAAAGCAGGCTAACGCCAAACAAGAGAATGCTGAAAAACCAGACCAGGATTTTTCGCAAGCTGCCTCGACTCGAGGAAAGGGGGGACGAGGCAGAAATCGGCGACCCAACCCATACCAACGAAATGAGAATCAGGCCCAGCGAGGAAGGGGGCGTGGTCGCGGTCGTGGGGGACGCCCAAACCAGCCGAACGAGTAGACACTTACAAGACTAATGGTAAAAACATGACCGATTCCTCCTCAGTTGATGTTGAATGTTGTGTTGAAAGTTCTTCCATTAAACGTAAGTTGTTGTACCCTGGTGTCATTGTGAATATCTGTTCAGATAACCAACATAGTCCAAATACAACTTTCAGTGTAGATGGCAATCCAATAGTGGTAAACTTATCAAGTAAGAAGTTAACCAAAGACGAAACATCAATTCTAGAAAAGGGACTGAACTTTTGTCCAGTTCCCACGAATGAGTGCGAAGGTGATATGAAGATAGAATTAAGAACTAGACAATTCTTTTCTAAGAACCAGCCCAGTACAGGCGCTGATTTCTCAAAGGTAAAACTGGCTGACGAAGCGCATGAGGACAATGACCTCATACGCAAACTTAAAGGCAAGTCAAACTGGAAACCCCCGCTGGGGTTCCAGAACTAAGAAGGTTTCATCGCTCTGAATGAGATTAGCCTGTCACGTAAACCGGAAAAAATCTCACGACCTAAGCCAAATACCACGCAGGGTGAGAAAACCGGATTACGCGGTCCCTCTAAAAATAACGACATCGTTATCAAACCTGCAGACAAAGGTGGCGTCACCGTAATTATGGACACCGTAGACTACATAAAAGAAGCAGACCGACAGTTGAGCGACTGCAACACCTATGAAGCACTCACAGGCGACCTCACAAAAACCATCCATGATAAGGTTGAGGCCAAAATAGAAGAGATGGAGGAAGAGGGAGAAATAAGCAAAAAGATGACCGGGGCACTTCGGACAGTAAATCCAAGAGCTCCCAACATCTACTTTCTCCCAAAAATCCACAAAAAAGAGAGACCACCACCTGGCAGACCGGTTGTCTCAGCCAATGGCTGTGCGACGGAAAAAATCTCGGCTTTTGTGGATAGCTTCCTGAAACCGTTGGTTCCACAAATCAAATCCTATATAAAGGACACTAACGACTTTGTGTCCAGGATAGAGGACTTGAATGACTGGGGGAAAGAAGTGTTAATCGGAACTCTAGATGTGAGCTCTCTGTACACCAACATCCCCAACCAGGAAGGTATAGAAGCGGTGAGAGACAAATTGGAAAAAACCAGACCAGGAAAAATGAAACCTTCCAACAAGTCCATAGTAGACCTTCTGGAGATAGTGCTGAAAAACAACAATGTGGTGTTAAATGGCAAACACTATATCCAAACCAGAGGCACCGCAATGGGGACAAGGCTGGCCCCTTCATACGCAAACCTTTTTATGGAAAAGGTCAAGACCGCAATCCTCTCGGATTACAAACTCCAGCCAAGTGTATGGTGGCGTTACATTGACGATATCTTCTTCATTTGGAAACATGGAGAGGACGAACTGTCACGATGTATCGAATACCTAAACACGAGGCACCATTCGATCAAATTCACAGAGGAACACTCTGCGAATGAAGTCTGCTTTCTAGACACAAAGGTAAAGGTGAAGGCCGGGAAGTTATACACCGACCTATACACCAAACCCACGGATGCCAATACGTACCTGCGGTACGATTCGGCACATCTACTGGCTACAAAAAGGAGCCTCCCAAACTCGCAGCTACTCCGCATCAAGAGAATTTGTGGAAATAGAGACGATTATGAGAAACATGCCTCGGAAAAATTGTCGCAATTCCGAGAGAAAGGCTACCCCTCAGAAATCCTGAGGGACTGCAAAAACCGAGTAGACACCCAGGACAGGGTAAACCTACTGCGACCAGGGAAAATCCCTAAGGTGGAAGACTAGGACAAGACTTTCTTGATCACCACCTACCGCCCCGGATCCAATAGGATCGGACCCATTGTCACCCAGAACTGGGAATTATTAGGCAGGTCGGTGACAACCAAAACAATGCACAAAAGTAGACTGATAAAGGGCTTCAGACGACCAAAAAATCTCAGAGATCACTTGGTCAGGGCCAAAATCAACTACAACCTACAAAACAGCACTGGCCCCCAGAAAAATGGGGCAGAGAAAAACGTGTGCAAAAAATCTAACTGCAGATACCGCAAATTGATTAACGCTGAGGGCAGGCCGACCTCAAAAACCACTGGCACCAGTAACGAGACAAAACACAACGTGACATTTAATAGCTCCAACGTGATCTACTGCATACAGTGCAAAAAATGTCACATACAGTATGTGGGGCAGACAAAGCGAAAGCTTAAGGAGAGGATGTATGAACACCTCTACAACATCGAAAAAGGCGCATCTCAGAATGAAGTGCCCACCCACTTCAACCAATGTGACCATAAGGGCACATTGGACGTGGAATTCTTTGTACTGGATTTTATATTCAGCCACCCAAAGAGCAAAAGAGCGATGATCCTAAGGAACAAAATCGAGTTCAATTGGATTCATCGCCTAAAGAGTCAGTCACCTTAGGGACTGAACACAATGGACAATCGATATGGATAGATCGGTAACATAAAGCCTCGTCAAAAATGTTTTTCGCAACGCTCTACAAAGTCGAACGGGGAGAGATTGTCAACATAGCTGATAACATTACTCGATTTACCCTATCTGAAACCAACCTGATTTTCCGACTCCATCCACTGCAAAGTAATGCACATTCTCTTCACAAATCTCCACGGGAGACGTAGTCGATGCCGCGGCTGATGATGCTCAGTAAGAGTTGAAACCACGAATCCATCTTAATCCTCTACATCGCGACACGGTTCACAACAGAATACGGATGTTGAACAAGGGCAGATGTCCATGTCAACACCATGCGAGTATTTCGGTCTGTCACGGTCGCATACCATTAGAAATGGTAGGCACCAACCAAGCACCAGCTTCAGTGCCACTCTAGGTACAAGCGAGTGAAACATTGTCTCACAGTGCGGTTGCAGGGCACCCAGCGGAGATACCTCTGGGAGAGGCCGGCTACCAGCAAAGCCGACATTAAAAAACCCTGTAAACTTAGAGGACACAGCGAAGTTTCGCTGGTCCCGAACAGACCGCACCCGTTACTAGGGTACAAGATTTTGTTTGGCGAGCGACAGCCAATCAGAACGGAGGAAATCTGTGACAGAGTCAACAAGGTAGAGAGCTTGGACACGGGTAGGCATTTGTGGTAGCGTACCGGTACGCCGCGTCAACCACACATTGCTTCACACAAACACGATATGATGTCCAACCAGAACGCCAGCACACACAGTGCGGGGAATGATTGGTCTGTTCTCCTCAGAGTCGAGCAAGAACGCCAGGCAGACACTGAGAGAATGGAGACCAACACGGAAGACGAGAGAGCGGCCGTGGCGAACAACGCGCAGCCGGCGGCAAGCGCGGCCGTAGCTCCCGTCAACATCGCGGATAACGCCGTCGGCGTCGTACCGCGCACAGATCAGAGACTGCAGGTGGCTGCCAACCGTGACAGACACCCGACCACTGGCGCATTCAGTCTACATGGGACCAACGCGTTTGCGGGGGTCCTGACAGCTGCTCCGGGAGCCTCCAACGACAATGAAGGCAACAAAGAAAAGGTAAATACACCTGACAATTCTGACTGTTCCAAATTTGGTAAATTTAGACAATTAACCTTATCAGAACTGTACAAACGGCGGAAAATAACCGCTAGGAGTGAGAGTAGTGACAGTAGCATACTGCACAACCACACTGCCCCCCTTGAACACAACATAGCTAGTAACTATGTTGAACAAACGAAGGGTGAGAAAGACATTTGCAGAAGAAGTTTGGTCTCTCTCTTTTGTCAACAAAATGAAATATAGCTCTTTAAACAAAAAACCAAAAATTCCCATGAATGGAAGTGGCTCTGGAGATCTAGTGGCGGCTCTCACCTCTTAAACGAAGATATTATTTCTCAGTTAAACCTCTTACAGCCCAAAGGCACCGACATCTCTGATCCCTAGGCACCCCTGAGAGTTACCGTTTAGCGCCGCCTAATAGTGCATTGTTTATCACTCCGATATTACTCGGTCAAACACCACTAACTTAAGGCTTGTGGTAATAGAGTTCAGCACTTTTAGACTTGGATTTTGGGCAGTGAGCTCTGGTTAGCTGTGAGCTCAAAACTATTCGTTTTGCAAGTTATGACTGCTCGAACAAAGATTGTTGTGATACGGAGTATAGTTGATGATCGTCTTAGTTTTGCATGAATAATGATAAGTATATGATGGTTTGGCCTGCCAATGTATTATGTACAGCTACATGCGGTGTTTCCATTTTACCTTACAATATATGTATTAAGTACCGCTTGAAAAATATGCATGTTTAGACAACCAACCATTGATTTGAGCGACGAAACGTGCATAGATGAGAATACCGACATGGAGGTGAATACGAGGTGCGCACATGTTATTTTGCGCACGAAGCTGCTTTCACCTGTCGGGCCACCATCACAGGAGAACGGGAGACTTCCGTCTACAAAATTGAATCTGTAATTCAAACAGTAAAGGCGGGCGTCCAACAACCACGACAAGGCTACGGCAAGAGCAGACAAGAAAGTTCCTATCGGTGCCTTGTCGCAGCCTTGTCGTGAGAAGATGGGCTTTACGACAGCGGTGTCGGGGCGTGTCGTAGACGTTGCTGGTTACCGTAAAAAAGGCGTCCATGGTCCCGACACACTACGACAGTGATTTCCAGGAAACCACAACACTCCACAACAAGGCTCCAGTCGTGGCAAAAATCGAACATGTTCGATATTGTCGTAACCTTGTCGGAAGCCCCCCGACAGGCCCCCGACAAGCTTCATGTCACAGCCTGTCGTGGCCTTGTCGTAGCCTCTTGTCGGGAACTAGGGTCCACCAACCACGACAAGGCTATGACAAGGTCTCCAATCGTAGACCTGTAATGGAACTTGTCGGAAAGCCATTGTCGTAGCATTGTCGTGGTTGGTGGACACCCCTCTTAAAGTTCATAATGTCAACAACCAGAAACAACCGAAGTGAGGACGCCGAAGAAATCGACCCAAAGCAGCACGAGTTATTATAGGCTGTTAGGTTGATTAATTCTGACGTTGTCAACATCACCATTCAGGGAGGGTACCCTACCCCCCCCCACCCCCCCCCCCCGTGTAGATTACCTGTTCCACCCAGTACGAACCAGCAAGAACAAATTTAGCTTTAATGTACCTGAGACTGATGCACTTCAACCCCTTCCCCTCGTCTCAGGGAATTCTCCTGTGGTAGAAACTTCTCATGGCAACGGGCTTGTACAAGCCTCGGGGAAAAATGGCGAATTGAATTCACATGGAAGGACACACCTGGTGCATAGTCCTAGATAAAGAAACAGTGAACACTCACTCTGGGTCTCAAGTACCCTTGAGGTGAAGGGTGTAATAAACATGTGACTCTGCTTGCTGGCCTCCTATTGGCTAGGTTAGGTATTTGATGGGCGACTCACTAGTGGATTCATTTGTCTCATGAAAATGCCCCTGTTGTCGCCGACAATTGCAGAAAACCTTTGACAGTGTACATCATGAAATGCTGCTCGGTAACTAAAAATGGCTAAATCTTACTTACATGAACGGAAATAATATATAAAATAATATATAAATTGATGACCCATGGCTTTTGTTCAGGGGTGGTCATTGCCTCCCCCCTCCCCCCAGTGGTGTCTTACCTCTGCACTACGCAACCAACGTGCGATTCCACTTCACTTCACTCGCCCTGACTCTCACCTATGCTCTCACACGATACACATGTTTCAACTTTTTACTCACCCACCCACACCTCGTCCACTTCGCCTACCTTCATAGGCCTTTCCCATTATGTTTGATTGTATTATGGGTGTATTTGGTCCTGACAAATGCGAAGACGACTATGAGTGGGTATTTTTCTTCCTATGGACGATAGGGGTAATTAAATGCAATTGACGAGCAAAATTGTCGTCCGTGGAGATTTGCGTCGTCCGCAATGTCATCCCTCAAGAGAATTCACAATTAAACGGGCCCCTGGTGTTGAGAAGTGCCTGGGAGGATGCTGCAGTGAGAAGCTGCACACGGATGCCAATGCATCTTCTTCCGCTAAACCTAAAGGAAAGCTGACTTCATAACACTGTATCCTTTCGCGGAAACAGACAAAACCTCATGGATCAGCGGCTACAACTGTCCTTCCCCACGACAAATCGAATCATCAAACCCAGACTCTCCTACATCCCCTCTTTGGACCTTAAACTATCGTTGGTGTGGACAATTAACCCTTTAAGGACGGCTACCTGTAGCAGAGCAATCACCATAAGGACGGGTGCTAGTGATAGTGCATATCTCTAGAGGACGAACACATCTTAGATAAAGTCATAATTTGATGTTCTATCACGTGATTTTATTGGTAATCAATAAAATTTCACTTATTTTAGCTAACTAATATTGATTTTGATGTTATAGCTACATGTCCTGAAGATTTCATGTAGATCGATAAATTATTTCCTTGTCAAAAACAATTTTATTGATTTTAGAGAAATGATGCCTCGAGGCATCTTTCGGCCTAGGCTGGTTGATGCCTCAAGGCATCATTCGTCCTTAAAGGGTTAAACGGGCCTCAGACACTCCGATCTCCATGCCTTGAACTGGTCAGTAGAGTAATATACCATGGTTTTGCTTATAGCCCAAGCGCAACATCGTCAGGTAATGACGTTCTATTCCCACACAATCTTGACACCCAGGACTTAAAACGGGCGAAAACATCGCGATTTTCTTTCTGGTAGGTTCAAGTTATCATGCCACCTTCTATGACACAATGACATATCATCAGCTACACCTTATAGTGATGGACTACTTCCAATGGATAGTTTATCATCTGTGTTAAATCTAGAGTTCTACTTGTTATTTCTATCAAAAGGACTGTTGTATAAGGTACAACATCAGTTAGATGGTACAACCATTGTTACCGAGTTTAGGAAGCACAGAAGACATATATATAGAACTGCATCGAGGCGAAGCTGAGTAACGATTATGGCACAACCAAACGAGTGGGGTATTGTGTATTTTACGATTCGAGTGCGGTTCTGGATTTATCTCACCCCTTTGTATGACATTAAATATCATCACAATTTCAGAATAATAAGAATATACTTAGCAAATTCATATGACGTCATCTCAAATTCACCATGCCACGGCCGTGGTGTAGTATTGTCACTTTACTGGGGTGATCATTGAGGTTTTTTTTACAATGTTATTCCTATGGCTACCCTTGTACCAGGGGTGAGATAAATATCTCTCTTTATTTCGATCCATAAATACGACCATGATACAGACCTCATGGTATGTCATACAAGCCTTATGTCGATTACATACAGATTCAATCAGAATGTGGTTTATGGTCAAAATGAAGGTCCGTTAGGGCACTTGCTGTAACACGAGGTAAGGAATTTGCTTCATCTCGACGTATGATAAAATATCATTTGAAATTTTATGTCGAATATATTCCCTTTTACTGAAGAATATTAGTCATTTCAGACGGTACGTAGGAGCCATAGTGAGGGTTTCAAAGTAACACATCAACCTCCCTACACCATATCAGTCATCCGGTAATGGTTCGGATGCTGTGAGGGGAACAGTAATAAACGTGTCCTAGTTTGACGTGTTAGCTCATTGTGGGACTTCCATGGCAGCTTCCACTCCCCGACCCGATGATCCGGGAAGCTGGCATGGAATGTGTATGATGAGTGCGGAGCCTCTATGGCTGCTGACAGGCGACACGCTACCCTTCCATCAACATGACTGTGGGATGGGAGTAGAGCTGTCAGCACGCTCCAGTGTGCTGCTGACATGGTGTGCCGAGCTGCTCACAGATATACATATACCGTATGGTGTGGTAGATCCCAATACAACATAAGGCCTGTCTCCATTAGCCGACGAAATGGGTGTAGATTTTATGAGTTACCCAGAAAGTCTCTTGGTGGTGCCACTGACTGTGGTCAACATAAAAGGGTAGTAGATTTCACTCAGTGACCAAGCTTTCACTCAGTGGTGGGTGGTGCCACATTGCATAATCTAAGCAGAAAAAGTTTTGGGTCATTTCATGAGCTAGGTCGTTACCTTTGACCCATTTTGGGTCAGCAGCGCTTAAGGTCTGTCCTTTGTTCCTGAATGTAGATCAATGAGTGGACATCGGCCAATGGAAACGGGTCTATAAGGCCGTTTTCCATTGGCTGACAAAGACGGTGTAGATTTTTGTGTGTTATGCTAATAGCCTATTTCCATTGAGGACAATTGAGAATTATTTATAATTACTGGACAGACATTTCGGGCCATGCCCCTTTTTATACCCTCAGTTTATAAATATCACAACAGATGGCGCGGTCGACAACGTTGAATGCAAACGACGCGAGAGGGCGCCCGCTGTCCAGACCTCGCAACTACTACAGAGGGCGCGTCATCAGTCTCCAGAAATCTTCCGACAGCTTTAAACGTGCTTCAGGAATCAGTCCGAGTTCTTCCCTCAAAGATGCCGAAGTCTGGATCGAAATCGAAGGAAGCAAATAAAAGAAAAAAGCAGGCTGATCGCGAATCTGTAATAGAGGATGATCGCATAAGCGCGCTAAACGAAAAGTTTGATGGACTTAAAAAGGCGCTCGATACCATCATGGAGAGGCTGCCAGGCACCACTAGCACAACAGTCGAGAACAATGCGAATACGCAATCTTCGGCCGAGAAAAATGCAGAAGGAGGATCAGCACATGCCGGGCATGTAATGCCGAACCAAGAAACACCCCCCACGGCTGTCTCAGAGGATGCACGGATTTTACAGCAGATCTTTGCAGCAGCGACCACACCATCGCCGTCGACGTCCGCGACCCTGGGAGTAAGCGCGGGAACGGCGCCATCTACACTGGCCACCAACTACGTGGCGGGCCACTACGCGGGGGCATCGCAGGCGGCCGCAGCGGGCTCCAGTCTGGCGGGAGCTGTCCACACTCTCCGGGCACAGGCGGTGCTGGGCAACTCGTTCCTAAGGCCTGCCGTATATGATGATACAGTCGAGGCTCGTGTTAGGGGCATCCTAGACTCGGCCGCCTCAAAGCTCGAACCCGGTAAGGCTGGATTCTTTCCCCACCTATATGTGTTTAGAGGCCCAGACAGGAGTCGCACAAGGCTCAATGAGCTAACCTTGGCGGAATATGCGTGGGCGATTTTCCGCATCATCGAAGATAAGTGTTTCCCTGACATATATGTACAGCCTTTGTTAGCACATTTAGACGAGCTCCTAGAGGATGCTAGGGACTTTGATTTTGCCCAAGTCAGGCACTGGTCGGAGCACATATTTACTCTAGTAGCAGAGGGCCGATTAAAGTCGGGGTGGCTGGAGACATTACGAAAACAGTTACTCTGGGTGGCTATGGCCCAGGTACACGGTGGCAGGATCGACCACGCCCCCTCGGGAGTTGAGAAGTCTAAAAGTAAAGGTCGGGGCAGAGAGGAGGACAAAACAGGCATCCCGTGCCCGGCTTACAACAGGCCGGCGGGCTGCGATCACAACAATGGTCACGTGATCGATGGGGTGCATCAGGCTCACGTCTGTGCCTACTGTAAAGCCTACATCGGCGCCTACTACCCCCACACGGAGATCAACTGCCGATCGAAGCAGTGCAACTCGTCCTCCACGGCTCCTCCGGTAAGCGCAGATCGTGCAAGCGCAGCTGTACGGGTTCCACAGCCCCAGGTTTTTCGCCAGTAGGCGGGCGTGAGGCCTCCCGCCCCAACAAGGCCTACCGCACCGGCGCCTCCGTAGGCCTACTCAGGAGCGCCTCGGCCTCGCCAGGAGCGCCCGTAAATGATAGTTTCATTGATGTTGATGTTGTTGTTGATACGAGCCATGATGTTCTTTTAGGCTTGAACTGTTGTTCAGATGATAATGTAGATGTAAACATGGGCCACGTGCGCGCCGTAGTTCGTGGCACCACCGCTTACTCTGAAACGGCCGAACACGAGACAGCGGTTCCTCGGGTTGCGCCCCTACGCTGCTCTCCCGCCGTGTTCGCGGCCGTTGTTCGCACTACCTGGCCTCACGTTAATCTCACAGCCTAGAGGGGATTAGAGGGCATCGCTGACGCGTACGAACGGATCCGCGCAGATGGCCACTCCAACTACGCGGGCGCTCGTATCCCCATCGTCTTGGGACTCAATGTGGGCGCCTGGCGCCACGCCCTCCGCGGCTACCATGATGCAAAATTGGTCGACTTCCTGGCCTATGGGTGGCCGTTAGGCTACACGGCCGACTCCCCCCCCGTTTCCAACGGAGGACAACCACGCGTCAGCGAGGAACTATAGCGCCCACGTTCAGGCATATCTCGATGAGGAGCGCATGGAGGGTGCCATCGTCGGGCCGTTCGATACCCCCTCCTTTACACCTTGGTGCGCTGTTTCCCCTCTGATGACCCGCCCAAAGAGGGGGTCATTGAAACGCAGGATTATAGTGGACATGTCCTTCCCCCCTGGGGGGGGGTCAACGCCGGCATCGCTCTGGGAGACCACCTCCCCTACGCAATTACATGTACACTCCCTACTATCGCCGACCTGGCTCGTCGCGTCCGCGACATCGGCGGGGGGGCCTGGATATGGAAGGCGGATCTGGCACATGCATATCGACAACTACGCGTGGATCCACGCGATCTTCCCCTCCAGGTGGTCAAGTTCGAATCCAGGTACTACGTGGACGTCTGCTGCCCATTCGGCGCCCGCCTCTCGGCGTCAGCCTGCCAACGGGTCACGAGGGCGGTTGCATATCTCCTGGGCGTGTGCGGCTGCCACGCACTCGCGTATATAGACGACTTCGCGGGCGTGGAGCCCACCTACCACGCAGCCTGCGAAGCGTATGGCAAGTTCCGGCGTCTGGCCGTCGACCTCGGCCTGGTCCTCGCCCCTGGCAAGTGCGAGCCGCCCGCCCGCCGAGTCCAATGGTTAGGCATAGACGTGGACACGGTGGCAATGACCCTCAAGATACCTGAGGACCGCCTGGAGGATGTGGTGTGGGACAGCGAGGCATGGATTGCGCGCCGCACCATGTCCCGCGCACACCTCCAGTCCCTCCTGGGCCGCCTTCTGTACGTCTCGCGATGCGTCTCCCAGGCACGCAAATTCATCACCAGGGCACTTGCGTTCTTGTTGCAAATACCTGAGGTCGGCAGAGCAGTGATCCCTGCCCCGGTTAAGGCCGACTTCGCGTGGTTCGTGCAGTATGCCCGCGAGGCCAACGGGGTCGTACTGGTAGCACCTGACCTCGAGCCGTACCCGATCGGCGTGTCCAGCGAAGGGGGCGTGGCGAGGGGCGTTGCCCCCACGGAAGCAGTCACTCAGGACATCAACCCGATTGTCAACTACCACGCGTCCGGAGCCTGAGGCCACGCAGTCGCCATCCTCCAGTTGGTCGCCACCCTCGCCCCGAGGGCCCCCCGCGGCGCCCGCGTGGTAGTTTACAGGGGAGGAGAGGCACCCCTAGACGCCCTCGCTACCGGCCACACTCTGGACCCCTCTACGCGGAGGTCGGACGACGCCTCTGGCTCATGGCCGCCCTTGGGGACTGCGACCTACGATTCGCTCCGGAGGACTGCGGCCCCCAGGAGCTAGACCCGTCTTACTCTCGCCATAACTGCACCCCTGTGTGCGACCTTGACCAACTCCTGTCTTCTGATTTTAGGCGACGGATCAAAGCTCCACAACCACGCGATTCAGGCCGAAGTCTACGTCCGGTTCTCGGTCCTCGCGTCAACTCCTCCTCTCCTCCCCTCCATTGGACACGCGGCAAGATATACCCAGGCCCTCGCTAATCACTTCAAGTCGCCATCATCTGTCGCTAATTATCTTTCGAGGGCGCGTCGCTGGATTAGGATCCATGGGGGCACACGTCTGCATTCCCCCGTACCTCCAGTGCGTTTACCGGAACTCAGAATCATTCTCAACTACTTGTCCAGGGCAGGACCCGCATCCCTCGCCCTCAGAGCCGCCCTCGCGCTCTCATATTTCACTTTTCTCTGGGTTTCGAACCTCCTGGCACCCTCCATGGCCTCGTGGGGAGGCCCTCATACCCTCACACGGGGAGACATCCAGCTTTTGCCGACTGCACTTTGCGTGGTCGTCAGGTCGACCAAGACCCGCTCAGCCTCTGCTCCGCCCCTCGTCATCACCCTACCGCGGCTCCATGACCCGGCGGTCTGTCCAGTCGCGATCTACCAGGCTTATGCCGCGGCATACCCGTCGCCATCCACCACCACGGTCTTCACTACTCCATCAGGACTCCCTCTCACCTCTCGGCCGTTGTTCTGCACGATGCGCGCGGCCCTCGCGGCCGTCGCAATTCCTTCGGCCGAGAGGGTTACCCTCCACTCTCTAAGGCGAGGTGCAGTGCACAATGCCGTGCACGCAGGGGCCTCGGAGGGGGAAATACGGGCACGAGGCACTTGGAAGTCTGCCTCGGGCATTATGCCCTACCTACCCTGCCCGGGAGGGACGTCGTCCCCCTCCCGGTAACTTAATTGGCCTTGGCCTTTTTATATTATGCCTTTGGCATCTCACCAATTTTTCACTGTTCTATGCCTCCTCGGCAATGTATCATTATGCCCGTTGGTATATCACAAGACCCGTGAGTCTTTTTCTCAAAGTAAATAAACATTAATTCTCTCCAAATGTTGTCATCGTTTAATTGAGGACAATTGAGAATTGTTTATAATTACTGGACAGACATTTCGGGCCACGCCCCTTTTTATACCCTCAGTTTATAAATATCACAACAGATGGCGCGATCGACAACGTTGAACGCCAACGACGCAAGAGGGCGCGCGCTGTCCAGACCTCGCAACTACTACAGAGGGCGTGTCATCAGTCTCCAGAAATCTTCCGACAGCTTTAAACCCGCCCACCCACACCATTTTAAATAATACTAAGTATTCAAAGACTTTTTATATTATTCCTTTGGCATCTCACCAATTTTTCACTGTTCTATGCCTCCTCGGCAATGTATCATTATGCCCGTTGGTATATCACAAGACCCGTGAGTCTTTTTCTTAAAGTAAATAAACATTAATTCTCTCCAAATGTTGTCATCGTGTAATTGGTCATCACCGATATACAGTCAGGAACCAGTGACGGACCTTTAGCACTGCTGACGCAAAATGGAAATGGGCCATTAGGAGAACACAAAGACATACACTGTGTTTCTTGACCAATGGAAACGGGCCTTACGTCACTGACATCAGCCAAGTACCTTTTTTTTGCATCATACATTCTATTCTTAAACTTATATTACTCATTATATGATGTAATGATTTATGAAAGAAAACTTTTCAATGTTCTGCAGGGTTGTATGCGAGTTGATAGACATTTAAACACAAAGTTCCTATTTCAATTTTTCATTTAGAATAATCATGGGCACTATAGTATTCTAAAGATGAAAACCAGAACATTTCCAAACCAAGTGATAGGGCCAATCAGAATGGAATGATGAGTGATTAAGGATGTTTTATCTAGGAGGCAACAGGGGTGGTCCTTGAGGGGGAAGGTCTCGTTAAAGGTCTTATTTTGCCTTTGACAATTGCCTGCTGTCACATCAACCTGACACTTGTCCTGGATACAGTATTCTGTGCATGCATCAGTCCTATTATAGAGGCAAATAGGCAGTGACTCTCTGATGTTCAATTCTCATCTCATTGTGACATGTCATCAAAAGTGCAGTCCGAACTTGATCTCCTTTAATATTTTCTGCCTCCCCCTCTCCATCTCTTAATTTTCCGTTGCTTTCTTTGACCCGGACTTTCCCCTTTTTTTTCATTGGGTAAGATCGTCTCTCTTAACAATGATTCTCAATGCTCCCTTCTCATTAACGATTAACAGAAACTTTAGAACATCAAATGGGCTATTACAAAGAATACTTTCTATGCATGTACGTGTCACCATGACAAGTATCATGTAATTCACCTGGCATTTTTTTTGGTTAGAAATCTTTATTGAACAAAATTCGCCATGATTGACGGTTTTTCATTTCGCTCGGTACAATCGAGTATACGTAATTTCAGTATAGCGTCCTCGAACATGAAATATTCAGTTGTGTATGAATTATAATAAATTGTATGAGATGTACAGGGTAAATTATGATAACATAGAAATTTATATAAAGAATAGAATATAGCCCTAGAATATAGGCATTCTGTGCAATGGATTATAGGATATCTATTGAATTTGAATCATTCAGCTACCTTTTAGGTGTATCAAACTGTATTCGTATTTTCTGTCGGCCCTTTCTGTCTCGTTGCCGATTATTCTCATCCTTTCCTGACATCTCTTCCCTTCACCCTCTACTCAACACATATAATTCTTTGTGTTCCTCAGAATCACCCTCGCTTCCTCCCCATTATGTGTTCAATTATTCGTATCATTCAATATTTTTCACTTACTTTACCTTATTGAGGGGGGTGTCAACTCTAACAGTACTAAGAAAAACACAATTGATCTGACAAAACAAAACGTAACCGGATACGATTAGCCATTATTAGATAACTAACGGCGAAAGCCTTCATAAACCGTGATGGTGGAGCCAAACATTAAAAAAAGTAGAAGTCAATTACGGCTGGGGAAAACAAGCAGATCATTTCAAACTGCCCAGGGTAATAAAAAGAAGAAAGGATGGTTTCATCGGTTTATTTAAGTGGGAGTATTTGGTGAAATTTAAAGATTTGGCGTGTTTAATTTGGAAATATCCCAACCTGCAATTTCGGCCTCTGGTTTTGAAGTGAGTTGTCCCCGAGGGAAAAGGAGGGGCCCCATGTCCCAGAAAAAGACCCAGTGAATAACACTCGGTACCCCGATAGAAATATAGTCCTAGTATATCTGGCGCTTATATGTTAATACGAATTAAAATAGGTCTACTGTGTTTTCTTAGTCTTACTCGTGTCTACTCACCATTTTTAGGTAAAGATCAATGGAGCAATCTCGTGAAGTAAAGACCAGTGAACAAACGCCCAACTTAGAAAAGATGAATGCGCAATAATCATTCGATGAAGTAAATGTGGTAAGTGTGATAGATGAAGCAACAGAATAATGTTCTGTATAGTCTTTTCTAATTCTGTACTGCTCATCCATATACAGTCTACATTTTGTACTGCACCATGTTCTGTACGCTATTATACGGAACATGTTGAAAGATCGGCGGAGTGTCGACTTTCACTTCAACTTGGTTTCTATGCCAATCTATGGTTAAATATTATCATCATCGATATGTACAATATTACCATGATTGTGGTCTTCGTGGCCGTATTCCCCGCGTATAGTTGACGTGCAGTTTATTTCGTAGTGTCAAGTACAAGGAAAATACGACCAAGCAAATCAAAATCATGATACTGTTGTATATATTATCATTTGCCTATAGCCATCTATGAAATACTACCCGCTACTAGGAGTGCAGTATAAACAATGTTCGGACGCAGTACGCCCGTAGTGTATATTCAGGCACACTGACCATAGTAAATGTATCAGATCAATAGGTACATGAATAAGTATATAAAATGGCATTTTTCTTTATATTTAACTGAGTAATAATAAGAAAACATATTTATTGAGCCTGTAGGGATGCCATTATCAGCCTTTTGATGCCATAAATACGTCCTTCCGCCTCGTTTTGCAGCTTGTACAGCATGGTCAGGTCGTTCTATATAAGTACTCAATATGTTTCATAGTGTAGTGATTATAAATGAAACAATATCTGGGCGACGTGCGGCCGCCATTTTGATGACAATGTTCTCCACCTCCGACGTCAGTGTCACACGTAGGTGTCACATTGACACTAACGTCACTTCTCTTCTGCTCATCACGTGACCATCCCCTCTATGTCCCACCCAGCGCGTTGCTCCAATTATCGCCCAAGTATCTCCCGCCATGACTGTCGTCCGATCGCCGCGCCCCCTTACACGCAGATACCGTACTATATGGAGCGACTCCGCAGTCACGCCAAATCCCGCCGACGATTGGGGTCTCGCGTGCCTAGAGCGTGTTACGCTGGTTACGGCATGGCTGCGGTCTAATAGCTATATTACCGGAGTGGCGACATGAGAGATCGCTGGGCGACAAAAGGCCTGTTTCCATGGGGACGGATCGCACACTCATGTCTCTCTCTCTGCTTTTATAGTTCACTTTCCCCTTTTTGTGTTTCCTTTTTGCCTCTGATGCAGCACGCGCATGCGTTGTCCTTGAATAAATGAGTTGCGTCGGGAGTGATGGACGCTTTGACTGCTATGGTGTATTTGTGATGTGCTTTTTTTGGTGTGTAGGATATTGTTAGAGTCGGGGGTTTCTGTGTTTAATTAGGTACAACTTTACTTACGTTCCTCCCTATACAGTCCTCATATCAGAGATGTTGCTGAACGTGATGTTAGTCTGATTCAATCGCTACTCAGAAAGAGTGAGAATAACATAGAGTATATATGCACGAGGGACATATGTTGCCACAGAGCCGACTATGTTCAACAATAATTCAATAATAGTTCACCGGGAAGGGTGATTGAAGTGCAACTAGTGTGGATTATATACTTCATGGTTCAATGCATTGTGTACCTATTGCTGGACAAATGTAGTTATATACCACTTCCTGGGCAGGTATACCTTATCATATTGCATCGTTTTATAGAAACCCATGTAGGGGCACGTACGAGCATATACAGTTTACTCAAAGGTTATACCAGCAAACATACATGAGTACCTTATACTTTTTTATTCGTACAGATAACTCATTTACATCTATTATCTCCTTGTAGAAGTCACTCAATAACCTTTCCTTAACCGACTGACCCACCCCTTGGTATCATTGCTTCTTGGCCGAACCACTGCACGAAAAGTACCGCTTTACCTATGTATCCGAAACGCGTCTAACAGTAGAATTTTGCGTCTAGAAGTTCGACCTGTTAGCCGTCTCGTAGACGCCTTATCTAGTGGCGTACATACATGTCCATGGTGCGGTCTTATATACGTCATATATGGTCAATTCTCCCAGATTGTGATCGATGACCATGTATGGTGACCAAAAATTCAAACTAGTTCTATCTTGATAAAAATGTGGGAATACATGGAAGGAGATGATACCTTACATTTGTGAAAGTTGGGAACACTAATCTATATTGGAAATGAATTTTATAGCTGAATAGGTTTAACCTTTAAACCAATATGTCACCGTACGTGGTCAAGTGGGTTCAATGAGGTCCTAGGGTAAATATTGATTGTCATTTATTAGCACAATCCGATTTTCATTTTTAGAAAATGAAATTCTAATTATATTGAATAAATCAGAGTTGATTATTACTATTCAGAATATAATGCCCACGTACGGTGACGGGCCCATGTACGGTGACATACCTAAAAATACATGTATATTTTTTGGCATTAACATGCCTGAAGTATTTGTAAATTGCAGGTGTTAATGGTTCCATAATACTATATTTATGTATAAAATATTATTCAATAATATTGTAAATCTTCTTCCTTACATAAGCAAAACCTAATAATTTCTGCCCATGTACGGTGACCAAATAAAGTTCACCACCCATGTTCATTTAGTTGTGGTATATTTGATGGAAGGATTACTTTATACACTCCAGATCTTATGAAACCTCTACACATGCCTCCATAATTTGGAGGATAGAAAACTATCCAACAGATTATTTTTATATAATTTTTTTATCTTTTAATGTTGCTTGCCCATGTACGGTGACATACCCTTCACCACTGATTTTCTACACTTAGACTATATATAAACTTTCCTATTTAAGCATTCATTATGTTTTATAAGTTCTGTAACACATTTGTGGATATCATACATTCAGAACAGATAAACATCTATAGCTACAAATGTACAAGAGGTCTTCAAAATCTGATTATATAGGTTTCATCTATGAATTCTGAGCCAAAAATGACTATTTTAGAGGTTTATCAATTTTTTTTCAAGATTTAGGTACATGAAAGTGGGGTTCCCCTGACAGATCTTTTATTTCTACATACTCTAACATGATTTCTGATATTATAAAACAATGTTGATATATGAAAACGCCCCTTTGAATTATTGGTCACCGTACGTGGCCCATCGATCACGATCTG
The DNA here is from genome assembly GCA_950022655.1 of Alentia gelatinosa. Classification (NCBI taxonomy): domain Eukaryota; kingdom Metazoa; phylum Annelida; class Polychaeta; order Phyllodocida; family Polynoidae; genus Alentia; species Alentia gelatinosa. The sequence goes on along the minus strand of OX465584.1, from coordinate 18,614,545 downwards.
GGAGAATTGACCATATACGCCTGATTCCGTTGTATATACACCAACATCCAATATTTCCGATCTTTGCAGCTTGGAGACACTACTGGTAGCATATTTCATTTTACATCAACCATCCAAGTCTGTATCATATGAAAAATACAATCTTATATTACCAATTTATTTTATAAAACCTTTATAAAACGTGATTGAGTATAAATAGATTAATTACATATAATAAACCCTTCATTATGTTGGTTTATTTACTATTTTTCTAATAGATTTGACTTTAAAACACCATGCCTATGTCTGGTCAGTCTTGGCCTAGCATATAAGGACCCTCTTCAAGGTTACCTATAGCTGACCACTGAAATCATCTTACCCCCATGTGAATGCGGCTGCACAGGTGTGAATGCGGCCGCACATGTATACCCGGCCCCCACCCGACACCATAACACCTCACGGCGGGCAGCGGCGGGCATGGGCGGGCGGTGGGGGGTGAGGGAGGGTTTCCCACTGAGTCAACCTGTACAAACGCGGCTGGCGGCGGGCGGTGGGCAGTGGGTGGTGGGCGGTGGGCGGCGGGCAGCGGGGGGCTTCTCACTGAGGCTGGCTGGGGGTGGCGTTGGGTGGTGGGGGGATGGTAGGGGGTGGGGTTGGGAGGTCGCGGGTGGCGGGTCAGTGTTGGTGCATCCTCTACCAACACCCACAGGACGGGGCGGGCTACGGGTCGCAATTCTTTTTTTTTTTGTATCATATATACGCCTGGCGTATATATATTGCACAGAGTATGTTTTATCTTAAATACGCCAGGCGTGAAAGACAGCCAAGTCGCGTGCGTCTACATATGGAAACTGTCTCGTAGACGCCCGAAACGCAGACGCGTATAAGAGGTGTATACAAGTATAAACAACCCACGATACAGCCGATACGTTTGTTATCGCCATGGCGTATATATATGTAAAATAGTGGTTTTCGTGCAGTGAACACTACGTTGATGTGGGTGTCTCATTCTTGAACAGAAAGATTATCCTGTTGAATGAATCACTGAGGACTGCTCTAATAGCGTGACATCTCTTTCACTTTCCTCTTTCGGGTTGGTGTAGCTGGTTATGACCCCTACTGAGAGTTATGTATCATATCTGACATGTTTCCGTGCCTTCTACAGGTGTCAATTGATGACACCAGTGTCATCCATCGTGTTTAGTCTTTTCTCGTTCCCTCTGCTACTCCGTCAACCTCCCTGTCAGTTATCACGATCATCTGAGGTGCGATGCATGGAACTACCTTAAGTGCTTTCTGTACCGCCTTTGATTATATAGCTTTATTACTATATACCTATAGGCGAATGTCTCACTTTTACTGACCAGTAGTACAAATTCCGTTCGTCACTGAGTGACGAAAGAATATCCATACGTCCCTCCGTACCACGTGACCACTCATTCTACTATTTAGTGAGTTTTAGAATTGCATTTTTAATGATTTCTAGGTATATAATAATAAAGAGACGCAGTGAGTGTGACTGAATTCCATCTGTTCCTCGATATTTTGGTCAAAAATACTCACCTCGTTCTTCGAACTCGGTGAGTATTTCTGGTCAAAATATCTCAGAACAGATTCCATTCAGTCACACTAACTCTGCTATATAATGCAGCATACCCTGATTTTGGGCATCTGTTTATCAAATGCACTGATCTCTATGACTGGAAGATCCATACCAAGATAGTTTACCATAACCCTTGGACCTTGTATTGCCAAGTGCTTCGCCGAATCTTTTTGTATATATACACTACAATGGGGAACTTATATTAACTATGAATTCCTTCCATGTCTCTGGTCTATCTCTCAATGATGTGAAACCAAGAACTTATTGTGTGTAACAAAAGGTTTCCTTAAGGCTGGTATTGTTTTCTCGTATTGGTACACAGCATGGCCTCCTACGCCGGTAATCCGACCCTCTATAGCTTAACAAAGAGGGCCACCGGCACCCAGCGGCATCAATAAGACAGCGGCGTCCATGACGGACGCTGCGCGTCTTCCGCTTTGTCCGGTGTCGCGTCGAGTGAGCGGTCCCCTTTACGGTATTAGGAAGACCTTGTTTGAATTATAGATGATGCCAAATATCGGCCCGGAAAGTAACCGGAAAGACCACCAGTTGCCACTGCGCCTGCGCGGGTCTGAGGCCAACTTCCGGTTGGGGTCCGACCCAGAAGGTCGGCCTGGAAATGATGAGTGTTGGGTGACTGTGGCTTTTTTTCTCTGGGCTGTAGGTTCGGATGACCAATGCCCTAAGGGAGATGTCAGTTAGAGTACACATATCTGCTTCTATATAGCAGGAGGTATATGAGGAAACTTTAAATCGGTTAAATTAGATGCGGTTGTAATTTGAAAATAAAGCTTAACAGGTCCTCGAGGTAGTGCAGTGGTATCAATAAATCGATGGGAATATCTAGTTCGTTATCACACACAGACGCATTTTTTGTCGCTTGTTCCGTCCGCAATTGTCTACAAGAAGCACCTCGGTGCTTGCATTGATCGGTATTAAATTTGTAAATATTCGTCAATAATGGACATTGCAAAAGTGAAGAAATAATGCATATTTACAGAAATGGACAAACTTAAATAAGCTGTTCGTTTGACACATGCATTCCCATTTCAATCCAATCATTGGCACCACCGACAGACTTTCTGTTATATGTGTAACTCATAAAAATCTACACGCTTTTCGTCGGACAACGGGAACAGGCCTATAAGGGGCATATCATTATTGTCAAAATTCAAATAGTAGTACTTATATCACAGATTCTACGGCCCATTTGATAACATATAGGATCTTATATGAACACCATTTTCTGTAACTCGTACAAGGGTTACCATTTAAAATTTAAGTCTGTTCGCTGAGACAATATCAGCCGTCCATAAGGTCGCCCATAACTGTTGAATTAAGTTGACCCACATCGTACCAAGATCTGTATGGCATACAGAAAGGGTCTACATGTAAGATCCTAGGTTATTAAACGGGCTCCTGACTATCCAAAGGCCGTGGAGAAGTCAGAAAAGGCTTGACGTTTCCTTGGTTATAAAGTGATGCTATCCATAAGATTCCTCAGTTAGTCATTTAGTGAATTACATTACATCCGATAGGAGTTAATGTATCTGAATCTGCAATACGAATCGGCATATGCAGCACCTATATTACCATAAATTTCATAAATCATGATATCAGATAGATTTAAAAAGATATTACGATGGGCATAGCTGATATCTATCAACTTGAATGAATATGTTAACATGTTTCATTTCCACACGGTATTGACAAATGGGAACTAGGAATACGCACATGTGTGTATCTTTGGGAATAACTAGACCAAAGGAAAAGCCCATATATAGGTATAAAGTAAAACAATACAAGATTACAGCACTCCAACTCGAGGTGTAATCATAAAATGTAAATTATTGACTGCTCTCTACAGGACGATCTTTTTTTCCTTCATATCTTAAGGCATTAGGCAACAGAACGAACATAAATACTTCAACTTGCACCTGACTTTTTCTATATTTCCAGAAGGAGATAATGGCAAGAATGCATCTCACATGTGGGCCTTAATCAGCACGTCCTATATCCGTAAAAAAGAGAAAACCCACAATCGTTGCCAGAGGTAAAACGACATTAAGAAGATACATTTTATTGCATGGATGTATTTGCCACTCCCACGTGCACAACAAGGTGGTAAAACATCTCCCTCGGACGTCAGGATACGTGAAGAGGTTTCGGCTACGGGTATGAGCAGTGTTAGACTGGCCTCAGTCCCTGTGTCCTACCCCTCGACTCCTTCTCCGTGACACAGGGACTGGTCTCATCCGTAATCGGCCGTGTAGACTGGCGCGATTTTGCACCACACTCCCCAAGGAGAGGTCTGGCTACTGGTCAGGATATCTGCTGGGAGATTGATACCCTCTCACTTTGATCTCAATCGAGACCTAGTCAGGAGTAGGCGAAATATATTGCTAGGACAACACAGGCGGCCAGGGATCTGGAGGAGGGGAGGGGGAGGGGTAGAGGGAGGTATAGGGTTACAGGGAGTGGCTTGGGGTCATAAACAGGAGATTCTGGTCAGAGTGGACAAATCTTTGATTCATGGGCCAGTCAGAGAAGGACACATGCGATAATGAATTGTATTCCGATTATCTTTAATCATTTAATGAATGTTCATAATCAAAGACTTGAGCAAGTCTAGAGCAGTGTTACACTATTTCAGAAAGACTATCATGCCGGCGGGAGAACGGGTATTTCCACACTTGATGAGCTCAGAGTTTCTCAACTCCTACTGCTGTGGCATTTCAAAGCTGTGTGATTAATTGCGGGGCAGTAACCTGAGACTAGGAGTAATTAACACGGAGAGCTCAACCTAACATGCATTGCGGCGTCGCGCCATATTGGCTTTCACAAAAGGAAAATAATCAGTCAACACAATAGCCCCGAGGGGGAAGCATTGAGGATAGCAGTGAGGGGATCTGCTCTCTTCGCAAAACGTTCTGTATATTTCTGTCTCTTTCTCATCTGGCTGTTTGGAAGACGTGTACAGAGATGGAAAGCAATAAACATGATCATAATTGGTTATTAGCGCAAGACTATGTATCATACATGTATATAGAGGTGGTGATATGAACAACAGTGGTTCATTAGCTCAGAGATCAAATGATGAACTTCATCGTGGACAGAATATTTTGAAGTATACTTTGGAAAGATATTTAATAGAAAACGTAGTTAGTGAGCCCGTAGCGCTCGCCGTTCGATTGTCTTTCGTCTAGCCGGAGGCAGAGGGCTGTAGTTTCACTCGTATATAAATGTACGGAAAACTTGATAGTAGCTTGATAGTAGCTTGCAATATGCTGACGTCGAGAGTGCATGTTAAGCAAATATTCATATTCTATCTCATACCACAGCCGTCATTTCATGAATCATAGTTGCGTGGCTACGTGATCGATGAATAATTATGCTAATAGATGTGCAACTGTAGCTTTCTATTTTAAAACTAACCAGTGCACTTGCCATTCAGCCTTAGGTAGAGAATTCAACCAATACTTCCTCGTAAACCAGCATTATGAGGACATGCTAGCGTGAGTTATTACATGAGAAAATGCCCCTCTGTCCCATCCCAAAGGTTGTTTCTGATGCTTTTTCATGCTGAAAGTGTAAGGTTTTGAGTTGTCAGAGTGAGGGGATTGTTTTTCCCTGTCCCTAGAATTCTCTAAGAACAGAGGCCATGAAAAGCACGTGTAAATACAAGGACACATGAGAACGCATTAGTGCCAGGCATTAGGGACACTTGAGCAAGGCAGGTCTAGGTGAAGTAAAAGGCAGCCTGAAGCAGGCAGGGGTAGACTCATTAGAAAGGGATGACGTCACAATACAAAATGCATAGATACAACTCTAAACAGCGATCGCATACATATTCCTAGACTACAATAGCCTTCTAGGCGTCCTCTATGATATGTGTAGATTGGATAATTCTTTCAGCACATTATACGCCATCTATACTCGTTTACGCGATACTTTCGATTTACAGCAATTGCTGTTGGTACATACAAGAAATATATTTAAGTCGTTCAAGATTCGAAATCCATTAGATATTAGAAAACGTCCTGTACCATCATCTCCTTAATAAACATCTGGTTAACTCACATACTCCTATTCTTAATCACTCAAAATGTTGAAAGTGTGCCATAGGGCGAAAACTGAACATCATCTCTTTGGCATGAAGTATGATGGAATATTTACGTTTCCTCCATTGATGGTGGAGTTGGTCATTTCTTGTGATGTGTAAGTGCACTTTAATCAAGAAAGAACACCCACACAAAGGTCGTAGCTCGATTGACTAAATATTTATTTTAGAATCAAGGTCTAGTCCAAACGCTATGGATTATAGCACGTCACGATTTGATTGCATGACAATGGAGTGGAGTCTGCATTATAATTTCTGATTATCAGTAACATGATAACTGAAGTACATCCTGTATATTAAAGAGTGGGATATTTGGTCTTGGTCCCATTTATGGGGATGATAGTTCCGATGAATGTGGAATGGTGACTAAGGCCCGGCGTCCACCTACTACGATATGGCCCCGATATGGTCTACGATGCACCTTCCGATGAAAAATCTAAATCGCGTCGGAGGGTCACCTAATACCGGGGCAGTTAACCATGTTTCTGCGATCAGACACTGATAAAAATCCCATACAATGCATGGTGGATTAGCATATCTAGACATATGTCTACGATTTTGCACCTTCCCGATATGCCTCCGATATTTGTCTTTTTGGGTATGGTGCCATATCGGTAGGTCTAAATTTCTATCGTAGTAGGTGGACGCCAGGCCTAGGCTTGTGGAACCTCCCTGTAACCCATCTTCTCATCAAATGCCTGATCTCCTACTTTTGCTGTGAAAATAAACATGACGCCCCAGCATCAAAGCCGAATCATGGTTGCCCTCTCAGTGGACCAATCACAATCCCAGTGGTCCGATCAGTCTCCCCGAAAGAAAGGTGTTGATGCTGGAAAGACAGACTTCCACCTCTGTGACCTCTCCCGGCAATCCACGAAGTGAAGCATAGGGAAAATCCGCTTCATCTCAAAGAGCAAGACGCAAGGGTCATCAATCATTTCCGGGTCAGGGATGAGCTTACTGACCTCAGACAGAATGAAACAAAAGGGGGGTTGTAGCCATCAATTCAAAAGCATGGTTTTTAAATTGGAGTTTAATGACTTGGACTATCGCCCAAACAATGTTTTGTCTGTTTTGGCGGACGCACACCTTTGTGTCGGATTCCCATCTACAGATTTTGATTAAGCGTATTCGTAGGCTCACTGATTCCATTATGGAACTAACAGTTGACTAATAGCCCTCTGACTGAGAATTCACAGGCAGGATGTGGTGGTTTGCATGTATAAGCCTTTATTGATTCAAATCAGCTATCTGACATGTTCAAAGTTTTGTTAATTAGAGTCAATAATGTGTTTTATTTTTTCTATTTGGTTTTGGTTTTCGTGGAGAGTTTTTACCTCTCACCCTGTGGGGTGCAGTGTGGTATTTACTCTTTTCAAATTAGAATTATTTCTTTATAGAGTCAAATATGGGCTTACCTGTTTCCATCATTGGTCTAGTATACAAAGAAGAAAATCTCAAAAATAAAGCTAGCTTATTCATATCATTGCCTTAAAAGCAGATTGATATATGATAGTTATTAAGCCAATGAGTTTCAATTCGTGCTAGGTCATAGTTGCATTGTTTCACTGTATATATATTCCCTTTACTTAATGCTAAGGGAAAATGAGTAAAAATTGAATTACATAAACAATGATAATGGAAATAATTTGATTAGTCAAAGATTGATGCTTTTGACGATGTTGATATTTTTGATACAGGCAAACACTACTTTAAATGTGGATAAGCGTATCATCATGTAAGCGAATGCACTAAAATGTATAGGTTCTGATGCAAAAGAGCTAAGCTCATTTATAAAAACAATTATTAAGAGTTGTGTATCAATAGGGTACTATTTTAGTGTAGGTTGTTTAAATGTTTCAGAGTATCACCATTTTTTTAACACTGCTATCGTAGCAGAGAGAGCAAATTTATACAAGTAGTCGCAAATCAGTAGATGATAGGTGCTCTCACGGCTTGATCAAGAGAGAGAGAGACGAGTCAAAGGGTCGACCGATCCCTCTTTCTGAAAACAAGGCAGGAAAATGAGACCACCAGCCATAGGAATAAAACTCTATCACACCTCACCTGATGAGACCTGGCAAAGGTCGAAACCACAATCACAAAATTACCAGTTACACGAGAGCTTAAAACCAAATCATGCAAGAACAAGAATCCAAGGACAAGAGAAAGAGAGAGCAACAAACAAGGATTAACAACACATCGAATAGGTACAGTAAATATAAAACATTGAGAGCGTAATGATAAAAAGACATCCAACAGAAGGCAGTGGACAAAGATTCCACAAAAAATAAATAAAAGAAAGCCGACGCAGATCAGACGAAATCTGAATAAGTACAAAATTATGTTTACCCCCAAAGAATATCTCCATTTGATTGGATTTGATATTAACACAGCATGACAAGCTCAGTGGCCAAGTGGTAGGGTGTTCGAGCATGGGAGGTCGTGGGTTCAAACCGTGGGTTCAAACCCCGGTCGGGTCATACCAAAGACTTACACAAAAATGGTACCCACTGCCCATTTGGTTTAACACCCACCATTAGAATGAGGAGTAGGGGCAAGGGCCCGAGTGGAAGAACGGCTCTATAGCCGAATTCGGTGATTGTGAACACACAATATTCCCTAATAAAACTTGCCCAAAAAAACCAAGTTGAGTTTATATATGTTTTATCTTCTCGGGCGTCAATAAAATCGTCTATGTCTCTTTGATGTTCACTAGCCTAATTTGTCTTATACAATAAAGTGTGCCCCAATAGTAATATGATCATTAATAATAAGTCCAAAGGTGCTTGGGAATTTGTCTGCAGCGTTGAGTCCTTTGATAAAACAATAAAGTTCCAAATATAAATCAAATTGTCCTCAAGTCACAAAACCAAAGTGGGTGTTGGTGTCCATGCCCCACGCACACTCCAGGCCAATTCTCTCCAGTTGCGGGTAGAACGGCTGCTGGGATTCACATACCTCACAGACCGTTTGTCTGAGACAAATCCTGTTGAGATTCAGTACTGGAACACAAGCTCCTCGTGTGAATGACAGGGTTCCATTTTGCTGAGACAACTTTTTTCCCTTGCAATTCTCGGCGACAATCACCCCTAACAAGGAACAGAATCTTATGAGATTAGACAGGTTTAAAATTTGGAGGGGAATTTTGGTGAGACAAATGTATTTCACATTTGTTCAAGATTTAAAAAAAATCATCATGTGATGAAGCAATCATATTATCACAATCACCCTGTAATATCCCTGGGTCGACGGGTCGCCAGCAGCACCCAGCGCAAAAGGGTTAACCACAACCATATTTGTGTTATGAAATGTCCGAGCTGCAGTGAGTGCAAGGTGAGACACTAAAACAACATTTAACACAGACATGGCAGTTTTCCACTTATCCAAAGAAATCTTTGTTTTCATTTCCAGTCTATATAAAAAGAAGTTAAGGATAGTATAAATAGAGCTTTATTAATACCAATAACAGTTCACCTCCCTCCCAACCCACAACCCACACACACACACACCACAGCCCCATTCCATGGCTAGCAACGATGTGTTTTCTATGCTATTTCAGTCTCTCTGAGACAGTAAATTCCACATGAAAAATATTTCCACTTTTATTCATGACGTTAACTGACATCCCTATTAAGCTAAAGACCAACAACCCCATTTCTTCTTAGATCATTGTCTATGTGCAATACGATGCTACACACTTCCCTTGTTACACCTTGCTCCTGATCTGTCAGAGGGTGATGAATTTTTATTACCGCATGCTAAATTGTCTACTGCTTTACCCTCCCAGTAGAAGACAGAATCTTTGGTGTAACCTTACCTAGCTTGAACTAGGTGATCGAGAACGGATAATCAGATTAGGCTGCAATTACTAATAACTGTATGGATAGACCTACTAAAGCCAGACAATCTGAAACAAAATCTTCAAATGCTGAGCAGGAAACTACGTCATGCTTAACATGACAACGCGTAAGGCAGTTTTCATGTCCAACAAATATCGATTCGTGGAAACTTCCGAAGCTAGACTCCACAACTCCACTCAGGAAGGGAGAAGCAGTGTAATTTACTGCACGGAGCATAAATCTAAATGCCAACGGCCTCTGCCTGTGGTACAGCACTGACAAAAAAGCCAAAAATGGTATCAATTATTTCCGCTATCCCTCCGGGGAAATGACCTGAGAAAAAAAAGGTTTGTGTGTGTGCTTTTTTCTCCCGGAGCAATTAATCAAAAAGATACTGGAAAATTAGAGTTTAATCCAGCGTAACAGAAGATATCATCTCCCAGCAGGCGAGAAACAGGAGGTAATTTCTGGCCTCGTTTGGATGGGAATCATTGGATGCGAAGTGGAGTATTGCTCGCATGCACACAGAGGAGAGGACGGCACCACAGTCATCAACGTGGGCATCTGAAACCAGTGCATATAAACACAGTCTTATCAATAATAGCTTCTTTATATCAGCAATCAAATGAGCTTCTACATGTCAACACAAGGATTTCCATCAGTGCAGTTCATCACGTTATACCCTGTACCAAGGTAGTCTGCTTTTAGGCAAGCATTGGTTGATTTTACTTTTACAGCATTATCTGAATATATGGTAAGCAATGTGGGGATTTGGGGTCCAAAAAAAACCGCTCTGGGTGATTAAATATTTCGAGAGCATGGAATAGATGTACATGTTACATTTATTATAAAGCTTGTTGAGTTCTTTTTGTTATGGTAGATGTCCATCGGGAAAGAACTGCGGATTGCCACCCGCGAGTCGAAATGAAAGACAGTCAAATTAGTTTTAGCTTTAAATAATACTGCATTCAGCTTTAGTAATACTGCATCTCATGATTAAAAAGAGCTCTTTAAGATTTACCTCGCGCATCAATTTAACCAAACAAATCATATACCAAAATGAAACTAAAAAAGGTTCCGTTTGAATCAAGTTCATGAGGGATTATATTTTTTGTGATATGTTGGTAATTTTGGTTTCCATGGCAACATGGAAAAACTACATGAAATAAATATTTTTCTCATAATCTTCAAGATTTGGCATATTTTCTTTTGTATTTGATACAGATAAAGGTCTCCAGAAGGTTTATTCATTGGTACGAACTTGTGAGATATAATGGCCTGAGGCAGCTGTCGGACTAAGCGCGGCAACGCAGCAAGAGACATCTACCGGACGTTTTTACGAACTATCACTGTCGTGACGTGTATATCACGTGACAGTTTTCTCAGGTTTTTTCAAAGACTCAACACGTTTCTTTATCGGAGCGCCTCTTAAACCTCTGTGGATTACGTTTTTTGGACAGGAAAGTCAGAAAAAGCATGCCGCCCAAGAAGGGAAACAAGGCCGTAGCCTCAAAGACTCCAAAGGTCTCAGCAGCGGGCGAAGGTCGGGCCGCTAGAGGCGAAAAGAGGATGGACCTGATTCAGGCTCAAATTGAGGGACTGAAGGAGGCCATTTTGGCGGCAGCATCCGCATTGGCTCGTGGGAACGATGCAGGGTCCGGGAAGCAGAAAAGAAGCGATGTGCATCCTCCTACGCCCGCGGTCAACGTTTTGCCGACGCAGGGAAACGATAGGGCGATGGTTTCTTGCACGGGAAACCCGGTCGACGCGACCGATTCTGCAGCCATTGCCGCAGGAGCGGCCATGGCTCCCAGGGCTCCGGCTTTGGCGCCAAATTCGGATTTCGCGGGCATATCAACGGATCAGCTCGCGCATACCTGGATAGCTCGTTATGGACGGGCGGTAGGCGTGGCCTACCAGGATGAGGATCTTGACCACCAAGTCCAACAGATCCTCCAGTCTACCTCACACGTATTGAGGCCTACCTCAGGTAAGCCCACCCATCCAGTGCATTATGTTTTCCATGGAGCAAAGAGGGAGCGAGCGGGCCTGGGAGCTCTTAATGTCCAGGAGTATCTGTAGGGCATTTTACGCATGTCAGACGACCCCAAGACTCCGGCCGTTTGCCGCAGGCCTCTGATGACACACCTCAGGGAAGTAGTGGAGGACTCTATAGATTATGATTTCAGGCAAGTTCGCCGCTGGAGTGAAGAAATTTTCTCGCATCTCACAGAGGGACGACTGCTACAAGGCTGGAACTCTGTTAGCGATATCCAGCACCTCCGGACGGCAATATCGCGGGCCGAGGGAGGCAGGATCGTCAAGGAGGACTCGCAGAGCCAAGCGGGAAAGGCTAAGAGCAAGGTTCGTCCAGTGGGTGGGAGCCACGCCCCCTGTCAAGCCTACAATACGGAGAAGGGGTGCGCTCTCCAAGCGCCGCATGTCGCAGCGGCAGGAACGGTGGATCACGTCTGCGAGTACTGCAATGATATACTCAGTCTCCACCACCCCCACGCGGCCAAGGATTGCCGCATCAAGGTGAAGCACGAGTCTGCGGCAGCTGTCAGGAGAAATAGCCGGCCCTTTGGAGGTAGGGCAGGTACACCTGCCGCCCGCGACTAAGTTGGATCGTTCCGCGCGCTCTCAGCTGGCACGCAAGGACTGCGGCTCGGAGAGCACTTGCGGAGACATGGGCGGGGAGGTGGACAACTCCTCGTCCAATCATGTGCCGTCCCGCGTGGCGGGAGCGGTTAGCATTTTTTGGCGCCCTCAGCCCTCTGAGGAGTTTAGGGAGAGGTGCCCAAAGTTTACCTCGGATTATCCTGTTATTACTAATGTTGAGGCTTACAATTTCGAGGGGGGTCGTGTTATTGTCCCTTCAGCCCTCCATGTGGACGAGTGGAGGGCTCATTTAGCCGATTATCACAATGACAGTTTGTGTGATTTCCTTGAGTTTGGGTGGCCTATTGGCTATACCTGGGGGCAATGGCCGCTTCCCACTTATGTCAACCACGCCTCGGCTTGGGCTTGTATTGCTGATTTACAGCGTTTCGTTGACAAAGAAATCCGCTTAGGCGGACTGTTGGGGCCTTTCGAGGCTTTACCGTTCGGGATTAATACCCAAGTGTCCCCTTTGTTGACACGTCCCAAGCGGGATTCTAGGGACAGGAGAGTGATTCTCAACTTATCTTTCCCGGAGGGCAATGCAGCAAATGATGGAATACCAGTAGGCCTGTATCTGGGAAAAGGTTGCGCCTACACTCTGCCTACGATAGGCGACTTGACTGGACTCGTCGAGACGTTAGGCAAACACTCATACGTTTGGAAGGCCGACCTCAGTAGAGCGTACAGACAGTTGAGAATCGACCCGGGCGACGCCCCTTTTCTGTGTTTTCACGTGGAGGGCACATATTACGTGGAGAGGTGTCCCCCTTTCGGGTGTAGGTCGTCTTCCGTCGCGTGTCAGAGGACATCTAACGCTGTCGTTCATATCATGGCCCAGGCCAGCTTTAGAGTCCTCGCTTACTTGGACGATTTTGCCGGGGCAGCGGCACGGGAGGAGGAGGCCTACCGCGCCTACCAGACTTTCATCGACCTAGCCGACACTTTGGGCCTACAGTTAGCGGAGGAGAAATGCGAGCCTCCTACTCAAGTCATCACGTGGCTGGGGTTCACGTTGAATACACGTGACATGGTCGTCACCATTCCACGGGACAAACTCGAGGCTGTGCTGGGCGAGTGTACAGATGTCTGGATCGCAAATGGATTTCCCTCCACCACATGCAGTCTCTGCTGGGACGGTTAATTCACGTGGCCAGCTGTGTCCGGCACGCAAGAAAGTTTATGGCTCGTCTCTTCGCTGCTCTCCGGGTGGCTCGCGCGGCTCCTGTTGTGACTCTTGGTAATGGGGCTCGAGCAGATTTACGCTGGTTCGGGTTCTACATGGCTTCATGGAATGGGCGCCACCTTGTCCAGACAACGTCCCTTTTCGTGACGCTGCACGTCAGCGTGTCCATTAATCGAGGTCAGGTCAAAATTTTGGATGTCAACTTGGAGTGGGCATGGCGCGTCCCAGCTATTGACCCCGGCATGGGTTTCTACAAGTTGCCGGCTTTCGCGTTGGTCGTGGCGTGCACACACGGTCTTGAGAACGTTCATGCAGGTGCCACGGTGCGGGTAACGGTTTCTCACGCTGCTGTATTCGCTCCCCTTTATCACGGGTTAATCCGGGACCCGTTTATTGCCACTTGTGCACGTAGGATCTGGTTGGGAGCCGCTTTGGGCGACTACGAAGTCGTGCCAGACGTTGTTATGATTGTTGAAAGCGCTGGTGTGCCTGTAGAAATCGTCTGCCCATGCATACAGGAGGTTTTACACGATTTTGGTTGATTGCAGGTGCCGACCCCGTGCTTCACGCTAGGATGTTATCTTCCTTTGAGGCGGCTTCAGCTGTCTCCACGTGCCGGAACAGGTCAATGCAAGCCGTCAAATACCTATGTTTCTCAGTCAGGAACAAGTCGTCTGTTCTCCACCCGTCAGTCCTCCAGGCATGTCTTTACGTGCAACATTTGGCTGACACCCTCACCTCGCCTACAGCCATTAGGAATTACATTTCTGGTGCTAAGCACTGGATTGCTCACCGTGGAGGGGACATGTCTGCGTTTTCGTTCATGCAAGTGGCAGCTGTCCTCCGGGGTGTCTTAGTAACGTCTGGACACGTTACTCGTCAGGCGCCTCCCGTATCTTGGAGCATGCTGGCGGATATTTGCCGTTTATCTGGTCAGCTGTCATGCGGCCTTGTTGTCAAGGCTGCGGCCTTGTTGGCCTTTCACTCCCTCCTGAGGGCTTCAAACCTCTTCCCGGATACCTCTAAGATGCATCGGTCTCCTCATTACTTGTCCCGGGGGGACGTCCAAGTAGTTGATGGGTGTTTACTACTCACCGTTCGTTCTTCCAAGACTATTTCATCGGGGTCCCCCCCTGTGGTTTTACATGTAGAGTCGTCACGTTTTCCGGACATGTGTCCTGTTAAGACTTGGGCGTCTTATAGAGGCGTGGCCCCTGGCCAGAGCCTAGACCCCTCACGTCTGCTCATTTCACTTCAATTGTCAGACTCCTTCTTTCACATGCCGGTCATCACGAGGCCTACCTCGTCACACCTCACTCGTTCCGCCGAGGTGGGGCCCAACACCTCGTCCAGTCAGGTAGGCCTCTCCACGACGTCCAGAAGCTCGACACTTGGGCTTCGCAGGCTTCCTTGGCCGTCTACTTACAGTAAATTTCCGTCTTCGACGTATGCCCTTTTATGAATTTTACTGTTGACAAATTTCTGTATACCTTCGTATAATTGGTCCATGTATACTACATATTTGTCTTTTTCACGTGAAAAATAAAATTTTTCGTCCACAGCTTGGCCTCGTATCAGTCATTATAACTGGAAACATTACAAAATACGTAGTTTTTGTGTTATCATTTATAACGAGGTTCATCAAATTGTTTAGCTCTTTAATACTCTAATATATGTTGGTTCTATTATTCAATACCCACGAAGCCTACAGCAAAACACACTTACTGGACGTAACCAATTTGTAATACAAGTTTGCATGTTGATCGTCATATACTCCACCCATCATGTCTTTTATAATGAATGTGTCAAGGCTCCATTTGTTCAGCATTTATACCTCATATCATTAGGAAGGTAGCAGGAATTCTTTGTTGACGCATTTGCACTCAATAAGTCCAGAGTTGCAGCAGCGCTAGGGAGAGTGTCCATTATCTCTTTCTTGGCTCAAAACTCACCTCTTCAATGATTTTGTAGGTGTTTATCCTAACAACTACGATTTGGTCCTTGCTTGTCAATGATATCTTCTAATTTCCACAGCAGAAAAAATTCTGTTTATATATGTTTACATTCCGCGTATACAAGTGTCCTCAGGCGTAAATAATTTGGATATATTTGTCATCATATATGCCTGACTTTGGACGTATTCCATTCTAGGCTAGTTGGAGATATGTTTATGCACATTTACGGCACTGTCTAATCATTCCTATCTATGCATCTGGGGGTCACCCCTGATGTCTTTTCTTCATTTGCCATTAACCATCAAAGTCCGTGTTAAATGGAAAATCCAATCTTAATTTACCAATTTATTTGATTAAAAAACTTTATAAGAACCCGTTTGGGTATCAATTGATTAATTACAAACAAAATTGGTCACTCGATCTTTGTACGATTCTTATCCAAAAGAAATGCCATTTTATTACTCTACTAAATGATAATAATTCAATGTATTTCGCGTTATTTTTTTGTCTACTGGTGCTAATATTAGATATGCGAGATAGCAATAGGTCTACAACTGTACAGTCCTCGGCACACATATCGGGAAATAAATAAAACGTCTATGACGAAATGCCTATTGACGAAAGAGATTCTCAGAGGCTAAAAGTAGAACAATTTAGTGTAGCATATATGGGTCAGATTTTCCCAAAATGTACAATTCAGACTTTTGGGGCAACACAAACAAAAATTAAAAAATTTCAAGTAATCAATTAAAAAACCTTTATTTCTTTTAGAGCAACATCTCAGCTGTTTGTGGATACCAATTATACTGACTTTCTCCAAGCGGTTCAGTTTTTACACTTGTTACAGTAAAAGTTGATTTTTCTTATGGAACGTCCTAAATATTTTCAACATGCTATGAGTTGAAATACTGTCTAGTGATTTCTATTAAGAGTACAAAGGCAAGATTCACGAAATTAATGGACTTTATACTGAACTTTTGCTATACCAAATTTCACTAGGCTCCTATGAATATTACCATGTCTATCATATGAAAAACTTTTGCTCACATTTTGGAAAAGTTGAAATTAAGCATAAAAAATTAATTAACTTTTTTTAAATTAGTGTACACTAGCCATAAGAGATCCAATTTGGAATATAAATACTTCTACACAAAGCTATACATCCCTACTGTACAGGCATGCAAATATCATAAGTTACCAGTATAAATATTATACCATGCTGTACCGTTAAATAAACCCATTTAAGTTTCGGACGTTCCTCCAAAACTTGCGCCCGTGACCAGTTTCCTATGTCCACACAGAACCACATGTATCACAGTAAATATTACATTCAGAGGCACCAAAACTGCTACGTTTGTAGCAAACATGTACACGTACACTTCAGAAGTGTATTCAACCTTCAAGAGATACTTATTTTAAAATCAGGGAGCCTGCTGGGTGGTGGTAGGCGGAAATACCATGTAAAAAAAGACAAGTTGAAATTTCAAAAGAGCAAAGGACTAGGTTAAATTGCTCAGAACCACCAGCGAAACCCACCAACACACTCCCCAACGTCTCTACTATATGAAACAAATGGTTTTAGATAGCTAAGAACCTATTTCCTACACCGCCCGGGTGAGAACCTGAGACCTTACATTTGTTTCGGACGTTCCTCCAAAACTTGCGCCCGTGACCAGTTTCCTATGTCCACACAGAACCACATGTATCACAGTAAATATTACATTCAGAGGCACCAAAACTGCTACGTTTGTAGCAAACATGTACACGTACACTTCAGAAGTGTATTCAACCTTCAAGAGATACTTATTTTAAAATCAGGGAGCCTGCTGGGTGGTGGTAGGCGGAAATACCACGTAAAAAAGGACAAGTTGAAATTTCAAAAGAGCAAAGGACTAGGTTAAATTGCTCAGAACCACCAGCGAAACCCACCAACACACTCCCCAACGTCTCTACTATATGAAACAAATGGTTTTAGATAGCTAAGAACCTATTTCCTACACCGCCCGGGTGAGAACCTGAGACCTTACATTTGTTTCGGACGTTCCTCCAAAACTTGCGCCCGTGACCAGTTTCCTATGTCCACACAGAACCACATGTATCACAGTAAATATTACATTCAGAGGCACCAAAACTGCTACGTTTGTAGCAAACATGTACA
Organism: Alentia gelatinosa; assembly: GCA_950022655.1. NCBI lineage: Eukaryota > Metazoa > Annelida > Polychaeta > Phyllodocida > Polynoidae > Alentia > Alentia gelatinosa. Next base: position 18,597,041 of record OX465584.1, on the reverse strand, counting down.
CGTACACTTCAGAAGTGTATTCAACCTTCAAGATATACTTAATTTAAAATCAGGGAGCCTGCTGGGTGGTGGTAGGCGGAAATACCACATAAAAAAAGACAAGTTGAAAGTTCAAAAGAGCAAAGGACTAGGTTAAATTGCTCAGAACCACCAGCGAAACCCACCAACACACTCCCCAACGTCTCTACTATATGAAACAAATGGTTTTAGATAGCTAAGAACCTATTTCCTACACCGCCCGGGTGAGAACCTGAGACCTTACATAAGTTTCGGACGTTCCTCCAAAACTTTCCTCTACACATTACCCAGTGCCTGTGAAAGGCAGAGTGGCCTGGAGAGGCAAAGAACTTGTTACTCAACAAGGAAATATCCACATGTACCTCTGTACATAGGTTCCTAGTTCTAAGAAATATAACATTTAATGGAAAAAAGGTGGCATCTTTAGAATAATCAATTTGAAAATCACAAATCAATACTTTCCACAGTAAGAAACTAGTGAAAATTGCAAAGGATAAATTGAAAAATGTACCAGAACATGTGAAAATATGTATTATGAATTAATTAGAATTTTCTACCACCTTCATAAGCAATTTAATAACTCTATTGGCCCAGTCTCCACAAGGTTAAGCATGTTTCGGACTTTCCAGCCTGCACAATTTCGGCCGTTCCAGCACACTTTTCTCCACTCTATACTTACAAAGCAGGAGAGAAATTGCAAAAACCACATTCCATAAGTACAAGAAATTAGGTAAAAGTTGAAAAAACACTTTGGATGTGACTTATTTGTGCTGGTGAGAGTTCAAAATGGGCCCTCCGTCCTTTCCCAGTATAGACCGGCTTGGGTACTCTACACAAGATGTCTGCAAGGGGCACATCAAGAATGTCTGGTGTCGCAGGCCACTTGAAATTGTTCCGACATCTTTCGTCACAACCAGGCTGAAGGAAAGAGACTTCAGCGCTGTCGGCATCACTGTTGAGGACTTCCCCGATGTACCACTTGCCATCATAGACAGCAGCAAGCCATGACCCTGTAGCTGGTGAGACGACACTGCTGGCTGGCAAGCTCTCTGTTGGTGAAGCGGGCTGATCAAGTTGAAAGAGGTTGTGACGAGTCCACCCTTCACAGCCACCCAGGAAGGCAGCAGAAGAGTAACAACATGGAAGATAGCAAGAAGTCTCCCGAAGAGCAATGGAGTGTCCAGGAACACAGCACATCACGGAATGGGCCTTCATTGTACCAGGTACCGGCCGGGCAGTGATGAGGAGAGATAGTTCTTCTCGGGCCTGACGAATGTCCTCCACAGGAACATGAAAATACTGGACAAGACTGGGGACACGGTTACCAGCACAGGCAAAGTCAGCAGCATTGTGGATGAAGATGCGGCGTTTCACAGTCGAGTCGGCCATGCGTTTAGCTGCAGCACCAATCCCGTCACAGGCTCCCTTCCCATGGCCTGCTTCAAAGTATAACCAAGTCGCCGCACAGTTGAAGAGCTGCTGGTGTTTGGCAATGATACTGAAACACGCACTGTTACGGTACTGTGACGTGGGGCCATCAGTCACATAGTGAACACAAGAAATACCAGGAACCTCTTCGGAAAGGACTTTGTTGATCACTTTCATAAAGGAAAAAACAGCTGCAGAGTCATGTCTCCGCTCATCAGAAACGATGGCCAAAGACTTGTGTGAAAGGACACCTCCCTCTTCCCTGAAGTGGAGAACCACAGGATGAACGGTTACCGGCTCCTTTGCGAAGTAGACAGACTGCGGTTCGTCAGGGTAGCTGACAACCCAGTTCTCAGCAAAGTCCATCTGCACCGTACACTCCGTCGGTTGGGAAGTCGGTGTGGTGGGGGTGCGCACTGGTGGTGTGCGCACTGGTGGTGTTGTGCGCACAGGGTCCCGGTCAGGCAGCACGTCGGAGGCAACATCCTGCCCTGTCGCTCCCTCGGGCCCAGGAACAGCACTGTGTCATTGGCTGACACCCTTCTGCAGGCCATGAAGCTTGGCCCTCAGCATAACATTCTCCCTCTCCACGCTCAGCCGAGCAGCCTTCGCCTTCCGCAGCTTGTAGTACAGAGCGGACTTACGTGGAGTTCTCGGGCCACTGGCCTCTATAGGCCTGCGGGGGGTGGAGGGGGATCTGAAAAGAGGTTACATTCCAATTGACATCTAAACAAATTGTAAATAATTATTTATCTCATTTCCAGAAATATTGTTTAAAGTTGTTGTTTTTCCATTCCAGAAATAATCTCTAATTGAAAATAACATTACTTTCACTTGGTTCACTCATACATGATTAATTAATAGTTTAATCTATATAATTTATGGGGAGATAATCTATATAATTTATATATACATGAATTAGAAACCTCTTGAATTAGAAGAATAACTGTATGTCTTGTGTATTTATATAATTCACACCATGCAAAAGCTTAACAAATACATGTCATGCAAATCGTGCATAGAATGCTTAAATGTCAGAATTAAAAACTCACGGCTATGCTGAGGTGACTTTTTTACTGGGGCGCCTTATTCTCGCAGCACCATCGGACCACAGCCCTGGAAATCAAAAGAAAATCTACATTGAGATACATCTTAAAAGTAACATGCTCCCAACACCTGCAATCTTGAACAATATGCACACTGGAAAAAGTTTACACTGTTATTTGTTCACATGGAGTGAAGAGATAAATAATAATATTATAATTGCACATCCATACATACATGTACATGTACGTGTAGACACAGCTTAACAATATGATGCACTCTCCCAACACCAATTCATTTCTACCTATCATGTACCAGCTACAGTACAGTGTAATAAATCTACAATTCTAAATGTGTGTACATAGTAAAAAGTGACTACAAACTACATTAACATAGAATACTTACGCCAACTCTTCAATTTGGGTTGTCCTACTGGCAGAAGGTGGTGTTGAGTTGACGGCTGTGGTCCGAGGGGGAGGGGACTTGGGAGGAGGAGGGGCAGGGGCAGGGGCTTTCCTGTAAAAGGTGAAGGGTTTGGTGGTGCAGGATGAGGCAGAGGGGAGGGGTGTGTCGGTGGAAGGGGTGGTGGGTTCTGGGGTGGTGGTAGCAGGGGCAGGGGGGGTGCAGGGGGTTGAAGGGGCTGGAGAGGAAGAACTTTTTTTTGTTTTTTTTCTTGTGGGTGTAGGTGTGGGAGAGGTGGAAGGGAGTGGGGAGGAATGTCTTCTTTTGGATGTGGGTGTGGGTCTGGAAGAGGTGGAAGGGAGTGGGGAGGAACGTCTTCTGGATGTGGGTGTGGGTGTGGGAGAGGTGGAAGGGAGTGAGGAGGTATGTCTTCTTTGGGTTGTGGGTGGGGGTGTGGGAGAGGTGGAAGGGAGTGAGGAGGTATGTCTTCTTTGGGTTGTAGGTGGGGGTATGATCATGGCAGAGCAGGTGGGGGTAGGGGGGGATGGGGATCAAACTTTGGGGGGGCGTCTTCTTCTGGGTGTGGGTGTGGTGGAGGTGAAGGGGGTGGGTTGGAGAGGAGCCTGTGGGAGAGTGGAGGCAGGGTTGGCAGAGGAGGAAGAGGGGATTTGAGGAGCCTGCTGTAACCGTCTCCGAATCCCACTCGTAAGAGTTTTGTAGAGGCCAACATTCCTTACACTCTCTTCTGAGTGGGACTCGGGGGGATTAACAGCAGGCTGCTCCACAGGGGCGACTGGGTCCTCCGTGGATGTGGCTGTCACAGCAGCTGCAGCGGCAGCAGCCTGCTCCCGCCTGCGGGAGCGGTACCTCTCTTTACGCTCGTTGGCCTTAACCCGCTGCAGCTCCTGCGCAGCCACATCTTGGGAGGCTTTCAGTCGAGCCCGGCATTCCCTCTTCCTCGTCTGCTCTTTCTGAAGCCAAGCAGGGTCTAAACGCTTACGCTGCCTCCACTGTCGCACAGACTCCTTGTTGGGTTTGAGGGGCCTCATCCTGCTGGGGTCAGGTGGGGGGGTCTTGAGTAGAGGTTTGGAGGGCGGGGATGTATAGTGCTGAATGTGAAAAAAAAAGAAATGGAAAAACTAAGTCTGAGCATGAAAAAATGAGAAATAATGTGAAATAGAACAAGCCTAAAAAAAGTGAGAAAAAAAAACAAAAATTTAAATTTAAAAACTGTGCTATATTATTGTGTAGTATAATAATGCGCACCTCCACACTTATTTTGGTCTTCGTAATGCCATAGTAACAGTGCTATATTGAACATATTGTACAAAAGGGAACGTCCAAAACTTTACAAAACAACCCAAAACGTGTGAAAATTCAATTAATTCACAAACATAAGTACAAGACAAATATTCTACATTGTTTTACCTACAAAATGATACTAAGCATGAGAGAATAGGTTAAAATGCAAGGTTGTAGCAGGCGATATGAATTTGGCTGGAACGTCCGAAATGTTTCGCCGGAACAGGCGTAAGTCTAACACATATCAGAGTTAAATACACTCTAAACCTTTTAATACTTATAATCTAACTATTTCCCGCATAGAACATGTTAAGAAGTACATGTGGGTTGCAAAGTTTGAGAAATGCAGAGACAAATATTTGTGAAAGGCTCAGTTGAAAAGTCAAATTTGAAAAAAAGGAACGGGCGAAACCTTGTCAAACCCATGTGGCCAGAACCCTATCTCCGCAAACGACCAATTAGCTATCTAAATGTGAAAAGCAACATGTTTTTTACACTATTAAACCTCTGCATGTTTCACACCGTGCACAGGGAAGGAAGAAAAGCACATTTGATAAAACCATTGACATTGTTTCGCCCATTCCATTTCTTGGGTAAGGTTCAAAGCTATCGACCCAAAGACAAAGAAAAACTCCCGTTTGTCGCCCAACCACCACGTGCGAGGAACGGGCACAAGTTGAAAAATGCCGAAATACCAAAAAAAGCAAGGAAACATTCACTAAATACATACTTCACCACTTTCTAGGGTACATACACCAAGTTTCGGACGAATTTCAGAACATAAAACACACAGATAAAGCAAAAAATAGTCAATATTTCGGAGAGAAAAAAATGTCTGCCTTACCTCATGTGGCGCTGGATGATGCAAGAGGCTGGTGTAACGGTTTTACGCGCCAATTCGAAAGTTATGGCGGAAGGAATGGTTTCCCCAAAAAAAGTTTCGGTCGTTCCGTATTTTCTGAAAATTTACAAATTCCTTCCTCACAAGTCCCCAAGAGATTGAATCTTTATGATTTTTAGGCAACGTATGCACAATAACATATACTTCAAGTGTAGAAAACCACAGAAGTGAATGTTAGTGCATTCCAGAAATATTGACAAAAACATCCGGTGTCACGGGCGAAAGGTGGTTCAGTATAAAAACAGGTAAGTGGTTTTCAATCTGTGCTCACTCACTTAATGCTGGATGGATAAGGCTATAACTTTACTTATAATTGCACAACATCTTAGGGAGTATATAGGAAGTGTTAGTTGTGTAATAGGCGTGAAATTAGATACCATTTTATAAGTACAAAAGTGGTGTTTCGGACGTTCCGCGCGAAAAAGTGACAAACCCATTTTTTGTCAGACCTGTGAAAAATCCAGGAAAAAATACCCAGATACCCACCAATATTTTGTATGGCATAGAAAACAGATACAGCTCACAGAAAAAGTTGCTTTCCATATGCTGAAAATGTAATATTTAATATTATGACGCTAATGGTATTGTTGTTTTTTGGTCATTTTGACCATTTTTACCCATTTTCAGACTTTCATGATTTATTGCATAATGAAGAAGTTGTCATACAAAGTCAAACCTTATATCAATTTAAAGCTGGGAATGTCCTACATAACATCCAGAAAACCGTTTTTAAATATATTAATTATTAAAGCTTTCACGGATGATTATGTACAAAATGACCTAAATTCATGGGATTGTACATTCTGAGAAAATCTGACCCATATATGCAACGGTTGTTTTGTGCCCGTATAGCTGCGAAAGGATGAAGAGATATAGTTGTGAAAGGCTATCAACATGAGTTGCATAATTTACATCGACAATGAATTACTTTTATCAATGATTCATTTTCCTTGAAATGGTGTGAAAACTCCATATCTACACTGAGCATGCATGACCTTCACTATCGCCTTCTGCGTTGTATCTTGCCCTGCATTGATCGTGTGCTTGGTATTCAGGCTACAATAAACCTTTTAATTTTATATTACCACATTTATCTTTAATAAGTCTACATTGTACTGAGGGAACGTGCCAAGTGTACGGTGATGTATTATGCAGACCATGTGGCGTCAAATAACACCGAGGGGGATACTGTTTACAACCAGGGAGTGGACATGAGTCACACAAACATATATGTCTGTCATCATTTCATATAAAAACATAGAAGGATCAAAAGGAAATATTAAGCACAAACTGCTAAAAAAAAGTGCAAATTAATTCTTGGGCTGTTGCCCAGGAGGTACACCATGGCCAAGAATCTTCCACCGGGCATTTAGTTTGATATTTGATCATATTGCCCCATTTCTTTTCCCGTTGGATGATTTACCTAAGCCGACGCTGTTTAGAAAAACCCTGTGGAATTTGTTGTCCACCAGGACGCCGCATGTGACATCCAAGCAGTATCTGTGACAACATGGCTGCCCCTAAAGGTCGCCATTGGAATTGAAACTGCCTGGTCGTGATCCTATCCTCGTCTGTAATTGGACAAATGGAACTACTTCCCAGCACTGCTCAGTTTCCTCCAAAATATGGACTACACGAAAGATTTCATCGTGAATATGCAGTAGGGACTTATTTTCGTCAAATATAAGGCAAAAAGGATGAGGATATTGAACACGAGAAATGGTTGAAAAATAATATTTTCTACTCTTCCAATGGAACCTTTTCTGAACCCATAAAGTGATATAATACGATTTTGTTTTACACATTTATACGCAAGACTATTACTTGGCAACGTATAGCTTATATAAGGTAACACAGTATCGTTGGTTAGGAATGAAATAAATATTTAAATATTCATGTATCTGTAGAGGCTCTGAAGAGTTGCTATATAGACTCTAGCCCTCTGAATTAATCTTGGGCATTCTATCTTCATACAGGAATGAAATATGAATTTGCCAGTTATCATAGACCAAAAATCGCTGTATGTAGATGACGTACACTTCGTTTCTTTTCCTGTCGGTTTTATTATTCTTTGGGAGCTTCCTGTCACTTTTAATCATGGCCGACATGCCCGGACCTACTGTAACGTCAGACCGACGCTCGACCTGTCAAGCGTCTGTCTGACTTCCGGTGGAGAGTTGTCACACTTGGGACTGCTATGGACACCGGAGGCTGTGCGGTGTTGGAGGGGTGGAAGAGGGTGGCAGTATAAAGTCACCCGGTCATTCGCCCTGGTTTGTCATAAACCTATAGCCGATAGCTGACCCGGCCATACCTCAGCGCCAACCGCAAGCCGCTCGCATTGATTTCTGCTCAATTGTGTCCTGATAGTCGCTGGATGTATGGCGGACATGGTGCCACTCCCGGCTAGCAGGGGTGTACAGTTCCTCCAGGGGCTGGCAGGCAGTGTCAGGGCGGCGGGTGACGTGTGACGGCCACCGTTGATTCATGGCCCGGGTGTCGGGGGACCGGGGCCCGGGGATGAGGTGCCGGGGAAGGGCGCCGGTGTTTGCCGGCCCGGACGGGGAGGAGAGCCGTGTGCCGGATCTGACAGCCGCGCAATGCATGGAGATCCCAGAGCCGTCAGCAAGACGTGACGTCAAGGCAGGGGACCCGGGTCTGACAGATGTAGATATATTTATTAGGCACACGAATATGTGGTCGATGCTGTCTGGGACGGACTCTCACGGTAGCGGATATACATCTGGAAATGGGACTATATATATCAAGCTACTCTTTAGAAAAAAAGCTCTCTTTATCTGAGAAAAAGGGGGTCGGTTTAACTTTCAGAGATATCCACCCAAGTCACTTTTTAGAAAGGTTATTTGACTCTTTTGATAACTGTGTCAATATAATTTATTGCATATACATGCATACGGTCATTGATGATACATGGGATGCCATGTAAAGCATATCATTGGCCCAGTCGAGCGGAATCAATTATCTTGCAATTCAGGATCAATGTGCTTACACTGATATTTCAGGGAAGCAGCGACTTCAAACAAATATAAATAGTTAATAGTTTTGTTTCAATGTTTGTTTGGTTTGATTTTACGTCCAGTCAACCATTATAGGTCCTTTCCAGACTTTCTCAAGGTTCTTTTACACCACTAGGGTGGTGATCAAATCTATGTGATGAATTCAGGTAGAAATCTCACCCCTACACATTTACCGAGGTGAGAGTTCTTTTACTTCCCACACCACATAGACATGGTATGGAATGTTAATAGGAAAAGGCTCTTTTAGTCAATCAGTTTTTAAACTTATCAAGATTCAGTGCTTGTTGATTCATAAGAATGTCTAAAACAAGCAGTTGCACGCTATGAAATTGTCCCTATAGTATGATATAAACTACCGGATTGCAAGTGAAACCAGATTTCGCCTATTTACGGCAGAATTAAATGAATCGAGAAACGTATTGTCAATCTTAATCATTTGTTGATTATTATCTTCGTTACAATGACTGACACAGAAGAGTTTACTATGGACAAATTTACTGAATTCCCTTTTACTGGAGAAATTAAGGACAGTACATGGATAATCTGGCACAAGCTATTGAAATAGCTCTAAAGAATAGAGTAGGAGGGTGGTTGTGGCCCCTAAGATTCGAGGTCAACTCTCGACTGCAGAGCCGTCCCAGGGTGCTAGAAAATATGATGTAAGGAGGTCAGGGTGAAGGTCGGGGTTTGCTGCGAATGCAGTCATTGGCTACTCGGTCCTTATATTGTATTCCTTATATGGAATTAAGGTAATGGGACAACTCCATGGTGGAAGGGTGGGTGTGGTATTCGAATCGGCTGGTGGTCCGGGAGAGGTTGGCTGAGGGTAGGGAGGCCGGTTTGAAAATGAAGGTGCCCACCTGACCAGTGTGTCCACGTGACCGGTGCTGTCATGTAAGCGAGGCATCCTTGGTTACTTGGTCCTCTTTCACTGCCTCAAGTTACCACCAAGCTTCGGTCTCCCCAACACAGAAACCATCCTAAATAACGAGAGAAATTCCGGAGTAATTGTGAGTGCATGGATAATTTGTCACAAGCTATTTAAATAGCCTAGGGCCATAGTCCAGGTGAAGGTAATGCGTTTGTTGGGACATAAGCCATATTGAAGTGACAGAGTTCTGAGACTTTGATGTCTGTGGAGGGGTGAGGTAGAGGGTGGTTGTGGCCCCTAAGATTCGAGGTCAACTCTCGACTGCAGAGCCGTTCCAAGGCGCTAGAAAATATTATGTAAGGAGGTCAGGGTGAAGGTCAGGGTTTGCTGCGAATGAAGTCATTGGCTACTCGGTCTACTGTATTCCTTATATGGAATTGAGGTAATGGGACAACTCCATGGTGGGTATGCCAGGTCCATGGGGTTGGCATGTAGCGACTAGTGGTGTGGCGTAGGGGCTAGTGACCAGGGAGGAGATGATGAGAAGTGTGATAACACATGAAGTGCGGCAGTGGGTACATGGAGCTGCCCCTACTGGTGAGTGTGAGGTGACAGGGTGAGGATGAGAGGGAGGGACGTGTGGTGTCACGTGAAGCGGGCCTCCTCCCCCTCTCCCCGATGAACTGGCAGCTCCCAGAGAGCGCTGGTAAGCTGGTGTGAGCTGAGACATGCAGTGAGTTCTTCCTAGCACAGGTGAACAGGTGTCGACTTGAGAGGAAGGGCTGAGAGTTTGTTGGTTTGATTTTTACAGAGGCAATTGTTGGGGCCGGGACCATAGCAGGCAAGTGCGAGTCCGGAGATGGGAGGACCAGTGAGGTGAGGATCAGGCACATGGGGAAGATTTTAGACTGGCCCCAGTCCCTGTAGCCTACCCCTCCACCCTTTCTGAGTGACATAGGGACTGGGGCTCATCCGTAATCGGCCGTGTAGACTGGCGCGATTTTGCACCACACTCCCCAAACAGAGGTCTGGCTACTGGTCAGGATATCTGCTTGGAGATTGATACCCTCTCACTTTGATCTCAATCGAGACATAGTCAAGAGTAGGCGAAATATATTGCTATGACGACACAGGCAGGCAGGGAACTGGAGGAGGGGAGGGGGGGGGGGGTAGAGGGAGGCATAGGGTTACAGGGAGTGGCTTGGGGTCATAAACAGGAGATTCTGGTCAGAGTGGACAAGTCTTTGATTCATGGGCCAGTCAGAGAAGGACACATGCTATAATGAATTGTATTCCGATTTTCTTTAATCATTTAATAAATGTTCATAATCAAAGACTTGAGCAAGTCAACCCATTGATGTGAATTTTGGTCAGCAGCTGGGCAAGTTATTGTATGACCAGGGCATGTTCCTGCAAAGTTGAAGGCTTTGCAAAGTTGAAGGGTTGGAGCAACCTTATCACTGGTGATTTGTGTCTCACTCAGGGTGAGCAGTCGTGGCCACGTGCTGGAAGAGGGCGATCTGCAGCCAGGCATTTCCAGGTCGTTTGACTCGCTATCAGCTTCCCCTTTGTAGCCCGAGTTACTTTCGTGATCATTCACATGGTTTTACCCATTTTTTTGGTGATTTGTTAAAGTGGAATGCCTGGGTAAACTGAAGTCAGGTCGGATAGCCACATGAAGGTATCTGAATTGGCTGGCAGTCCGGGAGAAAGTGCCAGAGGGTAGGGAGAGCCGGTTTGAAAATGCACGTGTCCACGTGACCGGTGCATGCATGTGACCGGTGTGGCCAAGGGAACGGGCGTCCTTGGTTACTTGGTCCTCTTCGGTCTCGCATTACCACCAACCTCCAATTAGCTCTAATGCACTCATTTGTTATATTATATTGGCCGAGATGACAGTTTCAATTGGTATTCTCACTAAAACCACAGGAAAGACGAAACCTCTGCAGTTCGAGAATTGTTTTAAAGGGAGTCTTTTCTACAATAGTATACCATTCTATATGGCTAGATTTAAATCTGGTTGAGTTTTGGTATCTAGGACTGTAGTGTTCTCTTTCTCAGCATTTGTTGATAACCATATATTGCTTATATAAACAGCTGGAGAACTCCTGACTGTAGAATCTGTAGTCAATGTCGACTGTTAGTGAAACGAGTTGCTATGTATTGAGCAGATATGTTATACGGGTGAATTAGGGCGGAAGAATAAAAATATAGTAGCGGGTAGCTTCAGCACATTGTCCACCCGTTGCGTTGCCCCAGGCCTCACTATACTGTAGCAGCCTTTCACCATTAATCATTCAAATTCTTCAACTTTGTTATAACGAATTACAATATTTACCGGAGTAATAGTGTATCATGGGCATTTTGGCGAGCCTGAGACTGAACACAAACACATGTTACTCAGAGAGCATTGATTTATTGCAGGGGCACAGATTTTGTAACATAAATCGGAAAAGAAAGATATATTTTCGAGAACAGATAAAGATCAAGTTATGTCTCTTGGACTCCAGCAGTCCTCTTTATTCACTATTTGAGTAAGAGATTCTTGTCCTGGTTGATGCATCGCACACACAGAACCGGAGCACAGAGGTGACAGATATCTGGCTCCATCCCAAATCTATAGCCCTTGCAGTACAAATACCGAATGAGTCTTCCTTTTAAGTACCTTCTCCTTCCAAGACCACAATAGCAACATCTACAGAGAAGGAGGTGAACCACACTTTTTTCCCATTTTTTTTTAATTGCTAACTAAACCTGTGTTCTACCCCAGTGAAAAGCAGTAGATGGCAGGAAAGACAGTGGTGTCAGCAATGCAGAAGAAGTTGTGATGTTAAAAGTGGCTTAGCAAAGATTAGTGTGACTTCCACCCAACATGATGCGACCACGAATAGAGAGAACCGGGAAGTGGAAACGGGGAGGTTCTCGCCGCCTGCTGCATACCTTCGTCGAATCTGATTGGCTTAGGCGTGTATCATGTATCAATGCATAAGAAGCTGGACAAACTCCATGAATAAGGAAAGCTAAAAACGTAGATTATTGTAAAGAGACAATACCAAACAAAATGTTCTTCTGCAGAGACTGGGTGTCCTACTGTTGTCAACTCTCAGTGGAGAAGCTTGGAGACAATCAACTGGATCTCATGCTGTTGCTAGGCACATTACCAGAACATATCATAGAATGAACAGCTCTTGTGAGACAGATAATCGTTTTGCTATCTTGTTACCTAAAGTGATCTATCTTCATGACTGATGGTCTTATAAGACGATCAGGGAAATATGTTTATTTTGAGTGTTTTCCTGATCGAGATCCACATCGTCCAGAGGCCTGTCCTACCCCCATAATTGGTCTTATTGGGAGACAACCCATGGGGAATTTTAGCAGTGCTTGGGTTACCATTATTTTTTATCCTATATACAAACCTATTTCAGAGACACAAATTATTTGTAAAATGGTATTGCATTGTCCCCAACCGAGATTGGTCCTCCACGTGGATTATCTTTGATCATTGGCCAAAGACAATCCTATAGGACAAATCATAATCATGTTAAAAAATTTAATTATTTCTGAACGACAACGTTTAAAATACGCACTGACACGAATATCCTATAGTCGCTGCTGTAAGCCCTAATTGTAGTAGTACACCCATTAATAACGTTAAAAACACCTCCCAGATGTCTGCAGTTATGATGTTACGAACTTCTGACGAGGAATGACGAATACTCACTCTGCTAACACAAGGAACACCAGTCCTTGTGATGTGAATCCTACATACTATGTCACAAGCTATTATATTGATAAGTGGAAGGAGATTCATCAAATGTTTAGATAAATATGCTACTGTTATCATACAGTGCTAGTGACAAAATGAATATATGTAGTCATTGGCCGAGCCTTATACCCTTGTCTTTGTTATAATTCTTATCACTTTCCTTTGGTTATTCGCAGACCTATAGCCCGGATGGTCTATATGTAGCCACTCAAACAGTGTATTAATATGCCCGAGAGGGCAATATGACAGCAAGATGGGTCACATTATAGTTTCATAGCATCAATTGAATATCTAAATCACATGTTAGTTTTCAATTGCTATTCCATGCACTATTTGAGGAAAATCTGCCAAATAGAGGTCTGAGATTGTGTAGGAATTTAGATGACGGACAACGTTTCTTCAAATGGGTCATGCCCGTGTGCAAGTATGCTCGCTATTGCACAATGATTGATCACTGAAACTCTACAGGGTCAGGTCACGCGCAGGCCCATCCTCACTATAGGCTGCTGTCCTCCGCTCCCGACGGAAACATATCTTGTTCAGGAATACTAATAGCAGAGGTCTATGTGAAATAATGCTAGGCCCCTTGGCATTTACCATTACATCAGCAGAACAAGCCTGGATGCGCATCCAATATGCAATATAGCCTCAATGAAAATACATGTCTTCAACTTTGTTTCAGAGAAGTAAATGTAACATCAACCTCTCATCCTTCTGTTGGCTGTGATCTGCTTCCTCTGGTCATGTATCAAACGCCCCATTACATTTTACGCGTCGCAGAGGAGTAGGCCCCATTATGGATTCCCCCTTACGTAGTAAACCCCCTGGGTGAATAATTAACTTAAACCTAGACACGACAGATGTATAGTTGGTGGGATGAATACAGGATTAAAAGCTCGAAAATAACACAAAATGAAATACTTACAATTGGGTGAAGTGTATTCATAAGAAAAACCATGTGTGTTTATTATGTTAGAAGATTACTCTCAGGAATTGCTTCGATAGGGTTAAAATAAGAACTCCATATACAATTATGATCAGTATTTTGGGTACGATTCCCATGATTTTGTGGCTTTATTAGTGGCCCAGTCATAGGTTATACTTCCATCGATATTCAATCTGAAGACGCCAGCTACAAGTGCTTCAATTTAAGAGGTTTATTGTAGAAGATTCATCCATTCAGTGGTATTTGGATTCTTTTCATATATGAGTTACTATCGTGATATTGGTTTGCTATTTTCTTTCGTTCCAATGCGGTTTGGTTAAAACTCCGTGGTTGAGAAAAATATTTCGGTGGGAGGAAGGAGTACTTATTGCTTCGCCCCGTCTACCTACATACCATCGTGATATTGCATTGGCTTTTATATATGTATGATTAACTTAGAAATAGATATTCTGGTTGATTTTACAGAGTTTATCCATAGACACTTTTCATTTTTGTGAACACGCGTTGATCCAAAATAAGGCGTTGTAACGGTCCAGACGATAAGGGCCTGATACGGAGTGTATGATTATCGCAATTGATCACGTGACTGATATCCCTGACATAACGGGGGCGTGGGCGGAGCCTACACATACTATGCTTTTGATTGGTAATGTATGTAGACGAATAGGAATGTAACATGTGGTGTATGACGTGTAATATTGTAGCTTTTTAAGAAACGAAGTTGATAATAAACGGCAGTATTAAGCTGAACTACGCGTGGGTCATCTCTTTGTTCTACAATTACAAGTGGCGATCTTGCCAGGATATGCCCGACAACGAGATGACTGATCAGCAAAGAGAACAGAAGAAGTTAGACTTGGCCGTAGTAGAAGCCACAAGAAGACGGCTAGGCGAATTCACCCGAAACATAAAAGTTGCGGACGGAGTCGATCGGGCAGCCTTACGGATCTGGATTGAATCGTTCGACACGGCTGTCGGGCATGTGAACCCTGGAGACAAGACGGTGTTAGAAGCGGCAGCGCGGAAAGCTACAGAGGGTTTAGCTCGACATCTCAGGACAATCAAGACCACCTTTGCCGCAAGAATCCCACCGCATCCACACACGTGGGTTAACGTCAAGGAAGCACTATTAGCCAAGTACCTCGGACCTGAGGAAGTGAAGCAACTACGACGAAAAGTGGAGAAAGCTCACGAGAGTATGTGCGAGACAGTGAGAGAGTACAGCGAGCGATTTTCAGAGAGTGTTCACAGAGCTTACTCACCAGCAGAACAACAATTGGAACTGATGGTAGGTCAGATCAGAGACTTTTTCATTGACGGTTTACGGCATGATGAACTACGAAAAGCGGTGGGTTTCCGTAACCCGGTGAATTTGGAAGATGCTGTACAGTTCGCCGTACATAATGCTAATGTTCTAAAAATGTCAGAAGTAACGGAATTGGAGCAGGCCGCGCTCCCCCCCCCACCACCAGTGATGTTAGAAGAATCTACGCCCATGAAGGAAGTTTCCGGGGTATTAAAATCCCTCGAACGACAGATGCAGGCTATGGTGGTAGAAATGCGAGCAAGTAATCGGTCCAAAAGCACGAGGGAAGACGTAGCCGCGACAACGACAACGACTACTCACAAAGAATCTCAGGGCGGGGGTAACGAACGTCAGGAGACTTCAACGGACACAACTCAGCATTGCAGAGAATCGCAAACGAGAGGACACTGCTGTGCGGGCACAAACGAACCCGGCAGTACGACTGTGTTTTATGTGGGCACACAGAAGCCAAATGGTAGTTTCAGAGGGTCCAATGGTCGTGGACGCGGAAGAGGACGTGGCCGAAGCGGACGTGGAGGAGGTAACAGCCATTCATCGATTCAGTGTTACGAGTGTAAAGGTTTTGGCCACATTGCGGCCAATTGTTACAACCGAACAGGGCCCGGAAATCAAGGTTTCAATGATTGGAACCATCAGACCAACAGTGGAAATTGGAACAGTCAGGAAAATCCCTCAACGCCGCACACACAGGGCAACCAACAGTACTACAACAACTATAATCAGGGAAACTAATAGCCGCGTCGGACGGCCGGGTCTGTATCACTATACATCAAGGTAGTATGGAGATACATACGGTGGTTGACTCTGGCGCCTCAAGATCCTTAATCACCACACTATGCTGGAAAGAACTGTGCAAAACGACTGGTAGACCTGATGTGTTAACGCCCGGAGTGGCGCTACGTTCATTAACCGGACATACGCTACGCACCAAAGGCGTAGCGGTGGTATCTCTACTAGGGACGGACGTTACTGTGCATGTATGTGACGAGCTGAACCACGACATTCTGTTAGGAATCGACGCCAGGGAATTGTTGGACTGCCGACTCAACTGTACCTACAAAACAGTAAGTCTGGCTAACCAAAACTTTTCCTATGGATTCTGTGAAGACATGAATGACAGCATAGCGGGGATACATTGTGAGCTGGATACATGGAAAAAGGAATATCCCACAGTATTCGCTACGGACACGGGTGCACTTAAGGCTGTTTCCAAAGTAAGCATGCACATAGAAGTAGGGAGACATCCACCCATCAAACAAAGACCTTACCGAATACCATTAGCATTAAAATCTCAAGTCAATCAAGAAATAGACAAAATGCTGAAAACGGGAGTTATCCAGCCTAGTGCGAGTCCGTGGTCTTCACTTCTATTAATAGTACCCAAACCCAACGGCGGCATTCGATGCTGTGTCGACTTCAGACAAGTGAACAATTTATGCAAGAAAGATGCGTATCCCATTCCGCACATTCAAGACATCTTCGATGCGTTGGCGGGAGCAAAGGTGTTCTCGGTAATAGACCTTAAAAATGCCTATTATCAGATACCCATCACGCCGGAAAGTCGCGAAATCACGGCGTTCACAGCACCGACTGGCCTATACGAGTTTCTTCGCATGCCGCAAGGATACTGCAATAGCCCCGCGGTATGGCAGAGATACATTAATATGGTACTGGCTCCATTGTTGAACAAGTCAGTGTTAGTGTACCTCGACGACATAATCGTGTACTCTGAAAATCCAGAAGACCATACGCAACATCTGAACGAAGTATTCGAACTTCTTAGAAAGCATGAACTGACGATCAACGAAAACAAGTGTAAACTACGAAGTATGGAAGGAAAACTGCTAGGGTACATTGTAGGAGAGAATGGTATCCGTGCTGACCCACAAAAAGTGGAAGCCATCCAAAAAATGGCCCCGCCTCGCACAGTCAAGGAAGTGCAGCGTTTTTTAGGGTTGGCCGGATATTATCGGCAATGTATACCTCACTTCTCCGAACTAGCCGAACCATTAGTGGAAGTAACACGGAAAGAACAAAGCTTCGATTGGAATCGACGACGACATTGGGCTTGGACGCGATTACGCGATGCATTGACCTCAGACAATGTTATGGCGTTCCCCGACGCCGGAAAACCGTACATGCTGTACGTAGATGCGAGCTTGACCTGTGTGGGAGGCATTCTCACCCAAGATGATGATCAAGGAGTAGAGCGTCCCATCCAATACATCTCCAAGCAGCTGACGGATACGCAAAGGAGATGGGCAACTATCGAAAAAGAGGCCTACGCCATCGTATATGCTCTACAGCGGCTCAATCCGTACTTACAAGGGGCCAAGTTTGTAATAGTGACGGATCATTTACCATTGAAATCACTATTTACACAAGAAATGAAGAACTCCAAGATACAACGATGGGCCGTCCTACTAGCCGAATATGGGGCCCCCATCGAATATCGAAAAGGGTCTTCCAATGTCAGAGCCGACATGCTATCACGCCTACCCCCATGTACGAGTCTCAACCCGGATGAGCCGACATCAAGCGTCAAAGAAATAGGTGCAATCGATCACTTTTTGGAAGTCGCATCAATGATAGTCTTGCATGATCACAACGATCAAGACACAAACGATGGTTATACAGCTTGGAACGATCCAATTATTGATCAAGAAGAACTAATACAAGCACAACGGCAAATGGCACAATATCAACTCGGACTGAGTGACGAAGACGATTATCTGATTGACGACAGGGTGCTCTACACAATCGCGGAGGTAAAAGGTGTCAGCTATCCGAGGATAGTACTACCGGGAGCAATGGTACATCGGGTTGTAACACTTATACATGAGGAAATCGGACATCAACGTATGGACAAAGTGTATGAACGAGTAGCCACGCGCTACAAGTGGTCGGGAATGAGAAAAGATATTCATCAAGTATTATCTTCATGTGCAGTGTGTTTTCTGTACAAACCTGTCAAAACCTACCCCCCCACGCAACCATTGCCAATTCCTACTTCACCAAATGAAATTTTAGGAATAGACTTAATCGGCCCCTTACCAGAATCAAGTAACGGCAATCGGTATGCAGTGGTTTGTGTCGACCATTGTACAGGGTGGGCAGAGGTTTTCCCAATACCAGACAAAAGAGCAGTATGGGTTATTCAATTTCTGACGAATCATTGGATACCAAGGCACTGACCGCCGGCCATCATTATATCAGATCGGGGTAGGGAATTTCTCAATGCAAGCACTCGTGAACTGTCATTGAAACATCAAATACAATGGAGATATACTACGGCTTACCACCCCACATCCAATTCTAAGACAGAAAGATTAAACGGAACACTAAAATCCATGATTACCAAGCTAGTGAACGACAACGTGCATGAATGGGAAGCCCAACTTCCCACGGCATTATGGGCGTACCGCTCGACTGTTTCTACAGTAACGGGATTCTCACCCTATTTTTTGTTTCATGGGAGGGAACCGGTGCGCTCACAGTCTTTGCAACAAAGGACTCCACCAGGGGAAGAATTGAAAGTACTACAAGACCGAATAGAACAAACTCATCAAGCTATTCGCAAAGCACATGAGAAAGCGAGAAGGATTCAACAGAAAAATAAAGCAAGACTAGATCAGAGGAAATCAGCGCCTGCATACGAATCTGGAAGAGAGGTGCTACTACAAAACATGAAACGCACTACGTTTCAAGCTCCTTATACCCATGGGTATATCATCACACGTGTAAGGGGTAACGTAGCAGAAATAGAACATTATTTGGGGAAAACGGCTACAGTAAACCTCGAACGATTGAAACTAGTACCGTTGAATATAACATATCTACCTCAAGAAAAGCCTTATCAAGAACAAAAAGTTAGGGTCGACTCTGAAGTGTCAGCCAGACCGCTCACGGATAAGACGGATAAGTCCAAACACGAGGATAACGGCAAGCCTAGACGCCATACACTCCACACATCAAAGGCAGTATCGGTTGACAATACCGAGGTGTCAGATGACACCACCACTGCCGCTAGCGGACGCACGATAAAGAGGAGACAAGCCAGGCGGAGACAACGGCAGAATCAACAACAGGCTGACCCCTATTATACATCAGATGAGACCGCTGACCTACCCTTTGTACGAGAGCAAACACGCGTCACCACGACCATGCCACTCGAGACCATTAATTACCGAGAGTGGAGTTCATCTTCCGGCAGCAATGACTAGGAAAACAGTTAGCGTATTGTTCCTCACGGTTTGGATGTTGGTGACGATGGTGGTTTCCAGACAGACGTCACCATTACTACAGTCAGATGGGGTACTAATCACTTTGGAAGGTGAAACTAGGGTAGTATCCGCATTATGGACAGTGGTTGTAACCTTGAATGCGCCCTCGACTCCAGATCACACCACACATGCTCAACAAATCCACCAGTACAAGAACATGTCCAAAGGAACGATAGACGGCGATACATTAGCTGTATGGGATTTACGACTTTCCCATGTACTGCATACGGTGAAAACGGGAAACGACAGAGTTCGTGACGAAGTAACAACAAATGATCAAGCTCGAAGAGGGATAAGGTCTGTGTTAGCTGAGCTCGCCCGGGCCTGCTTTGGAGTAGCCACAGATCAACAACTTCAGTTTGTAGCCCAAAAAGTAGATACTCTTTCTGATTCGGTACAACGTCTTAACCAACATGATGAACAAATGCTATCACTACTAGATATAACCAACAAGTATAGTCAAAATAATCGGCGGGACATTGTAACTCTTCAGCAACATGCCAACCAACTTACCAGCATAGTGGACAAGATAAACAAGAAAGTAGAAGATCACATCTACGCGATTCAAGTATTGCAGCTGCGGCAAATTGTGTCTCAAGTACTAACGGTAATGGAACTTATGGTGGATCAATACGCCGCGTCAGTAGACTTGTTTCATCAGCAAGTCTTACAACTTGATAGGGGGCACCTATCAAGAGATATATTATTTCCCAGCGAACTGGCAGCGATATTATCGGATCTACGGAGACAAGGACATAGTGTGTTACCTTTAAATTGGTATTACAAGAATTTGGTAATCGAACCCTTGTGGTTCCACAATGAACAGTTGGCCTACAAGTTGGTATTACCCGCGATTTCCAGAGACATATACCTGACATACAACTTGCAATATTTTCCCGTCAAATTAACATCAAATCTCACTAGAGTAGTGTTGGGGCGACCCAAGGTGTCCTTGTCATCTGAATCTAAATCATCATTTACACCAACTGATAATACATGTATAGGACAACAACCGATGACGTGCCTACCCACGGTGCAGTATACAACCGAATCCTGTGAAGCTCAATTGGTGGGGGGAGTGAAAGAAAATAGCTGTGAAATTGTCATCAAACACAAGCCGGCGACAAAATCTATTATAATTAGGAATATCCAACAACCTTTCTTAGTAACCATCGTGCCTTATGAAAATATCACAGTCACCCATCGTTGTACAGGAGTGACACCAAGAAAAGAAGTTGTGTCAAAAATCACACAAGTGATAATATCCGAGAGATGTGGACTGGAGTCAGACGACTGGGTACTCAAAGGAGTAGACGTAGGTTCTCGTAGAGTAAATATGAAATTGCCGGAGCCACTGTATGTACCGGCACTGCAGATCAAATGGCTGGAACAGATAGACTCGCATGTACAGGACGAAGTGCGCAAAATGGGACAACTCACGGTATCCGTAATGGATATACCCAACTGGGAAAGACCAGTAGTTAATACACGACTAATAACGAAAAACATGGCTTTGTCTGGACTAACTATTAGTGTGGCTGACCTGATTATCGTACTACTGGTGGCTGTAAGCATTGTGATTCATGTGAAACGGTCTTATGTATACAAAACGGTACATTCTACATTATCATCGATGGGTGAGACCGTACTCAAGAAAGCAGTAGAACAAGAGGCCATGATTCCAAGTGACACATATATCAACACGGTTTACCCTGAACTTCCTCCAGTATAACTCTGTATAATTAACGACTGGAAGGAAACAAACTGGAGATTAATTAAAAATGTTTAGTAGGATTACGCACATCGTAAACTAGTTTTACCCAGGCGTAATTGAATACGGGTCCGTAGGTTTAGAAAAGGCTCGTTTTTTTAAATTAAGAAAGTTTTAATTGTATTCTCAACTGAAATGAAAGTGAATAATGTCAGATAATTTGCTAGTAAGAAATCATCTTGGAAGGGAGGAATATGTAACGGTCCAGACGATAAGGGCCTGATACGGAGTGTATGATTATCGCAATTGATCACGTGACTGATATCCCTGACATAACAGGGGCGTGGGCGGAGCCTACACGTACTATGCTTTTGATTGGTAATGTATGTAGACGAATAGGAATGTAACATGTGGTGTATGACGTGTAAGATTGTAGCTTTTTAAGAAACGAAGTTGATAATAAACGGCAGTATTAAGCTGAACTACGCGTGGGTCATCTCTTTGTTCTACGATTACAGCGTTATTAGCTTTTTATTGCAACGTCTAAGACGAGTACATATCAACATTACCATGACGTTCTTCTTCATATCCAACTGTTGGGAAAGTTCAAGACATGTAGATAATTCTTCACAACTTCCCAGCCAATGCTTTTAGGAAGCTTTAATTATCAATTCTTATTGTGGGATTTCACTGCGTTGTGAATTATTTCAAGACACAACCAGAGCCAGACCTACCCAGGAGAATGTAATATTATATGATTTCAGGTATTAGGAGAGCAAGGCTAAACTCAGGGGATGAACAATTTAATTCAGACAACAACTAGTGCTACATAGATCAAACATCCATTTCTTACTGATGGGACTCCAATAAAATCGGTGCCAAACGAAGATAAACAAAAATAATGAAATAAAGTTTTAAGTTAGGAGAGGACAAACAAACAAAACATGCAAATCTAATCAACCGTGCGTTTCATTTTTCAAGTCTGAAGGGCAAACTAATTTTGTTTAATTAAAGTCATCCATTGAAGATGATTGTTGGATTTTACTCATTATTCTCCTCTTCTCTCAAAATGCTTTTCTCCCCCAACTCTAATGGCAAGAAGGTTTTGCTCCATATCGTTTGAACGTGTAAAACAAGTCCTGCTGTCCTTCTATAGCTAGAAGCCAACCCAGCATTTACACTAATCACTAAAAACGTGGCAACAGGTTATCATCTAGCCAGTGGTCGTCAGGTGGTGCTTGATTATGCAATCTCGGCCATGATAGCCATCAACCTCAGAATGTACTCAAGCGTTTACATGAGACGAGTCTTCATAGAAATGCAGCATATATGCCTTTTAACAGAATCATCAGATGTCTAGACGACTATTTCTAGCCAGCTTTAAATAGTCGTTGGCTATCAAGTGGTCAACGCGATCGCCAGATGGAGCCAAATTGCATAATCTTACAATCTCTAGTCGCCACGCACTTGGCGTTACACTAGAAGATTTCTTGCACCTTAAGAATCGCCGCCTATAATCGTCCACTGTAAATGCCGGGTTACTCCCAGTTTATCATCCATCAGTCTTCCCCAATAACTTACATCTGATTTGCATCTAAGGTAAGGTAATGGTAAGTCTGAGTAACAGTAGCCTATGACACTATGTTAATCTCGGTTGTCACATTATACGTTTCTGATGATCAATCAAGGTATACCTTACCTCTAAGCCTCTTATGCGGTGAACGTAGATGCAATGCTGAAAGTGTCTAAATGTCTTTCATCCAAATTCAATCTATGAGTCAGTTGCATCACAAGCATAAAATACACATATGAGACGATGTGGCAGTAATTCTTATTACAGATCTACTATAAAGTGATTGGGTTCTCCTTTGTATTGTCATTTCGCTTAAATTTCCCCGATTTTTCCTTTAAATCTACATGTTATATGGAATTTCAAAGTATATATATCCTACATAAAATATAATGTGGAGGTTATAGCCTGCTATAGTATATTAGTGTCTGACACAGTCTCCTGACTCTACGTTGAGGGGGAGAGGCAGTTCTAGGTGCGCCATAGTTCAGGGACACTGACTGTGCCTTCATTAGGCCATTGACAAACAGAGTGAAACGTAAACCCGGTAAAAGGCGGAACGCGACCTGTCGTGTCTTTGTTCTGACCGTGCTGATATTTGCTCAACAGACTATCCTGTGTCTCGGTGTCAACATGGCTCACGGCCGCCATGCCGTCTGCGCACGCACCACGCCCCAGCGTTTCAGACCTAACAACTTTTTCCTTCTGCCAGTTGTTTAGCTGATTTCTGCGCGTGCCCGCCTGTGGCGCTGTGCACGGGTTGGTCCCACAATAAACACACCTCCTCTCTCTCTCTCTCCCTCTCTCATCTCTTATTATCTTTTCTTTTATTTTCATCTTCAAATACCGGGGCCCCTGTGTGAATAATTGATCCCGCCCTCGCTTTGGTCACAAACCGGAAGTGAGGCAGCTGCTGCCCTCTACCGGCCGGCCGCCACTTCCTCCGCGTCACTTCCGTCGCTGGTCTCGGGCGCCGCACGTGGGGGGAAGAACCAGCGGTACATCCGGGGATATCCATCACGCGTCGGTCACGTGGTCGCCCCTTTTCACACGCGAGAGTTGGAGCGAGATTTGAGACGTGAAGCCGCGAGGGCGGGGATCAGGGCGCGCCGATCCCTCTCACCAGAGGCCGCTGGCGTCGCCTCAGATCCTCCACTGTTCGTTTCCGGTTTCGCGTGACGCGCGTCAGAGCGCGATGGTTTGTAATTACCGCGACATCGCCACGGCGGAAAGCTTGTCTGGTTTGTAACAAACCTGCCCACATCGGCGATGAATGATTGCCTTTTGTACACAACAGGAACTCCATAGATCTTGGACATTTACGAGATATTTCTTCACCAGCTTCATCTCATCCGAGGTGCCAACCATAAGGGCCTTACATAATTAGTGGCATGCATGTCTTCAGATGCAATTGCGATAAGGTAGAAATCCTAAATTATTAATCATGGATGAACCAATAATAATTGTATGCCGTTTAAATGCGTTTTATCTTTGTAATCAGTGATGCTGGGTCTTATAATTAGTGGCAACAGCAAGGGGCATATTGTAATGGAATGGGGTCCCCGTAAGGCCGGGCGTCCACCTATACGATAGAAATTTAGACCTACCGATATGGCACCGATACAAAAAGTCAATATCGGAGACATATATCGGGAAGGTGCAAAATCGTAGACGTATGTCTAGACATGCCAATCCACCACACATCGTAAGGGGTTTTAATCGGTGTCTAATCGCAGAAACGTGGTCAACTGCCTCGATATTAGGTGACCTTCCGACGCGATTTTGATTTTTTTTCGGGAGGTGTATCGTAGACCATATCGGAGCCATATCGTAGTAGGTGGACGCCGGGCCTAATACTATATAGAATGGCAGTACAAGCAGGCATCGAACCCCGCACAGCGTAATCCACGTTCAGGCGCTCTGTTCATTGTAGGCTTGCCACGCTGTCCTCAGCGATGAATAGCCAGTGAATCACCACATTAGCTATGTAATCACTTTATAGCATCCCCTGTGGTACTATGCACCCTTTAAAGGTTCCCAGAGTCAGCGATATATGGACACTTAACCTTAAAAAACTTTACAAAGGCATCCAATCAGTTTTTATAATTGGGCCATTTATAAAACAGAAGACACTTTAAAATGCCTTTTTTATTTTAGTTAACACGTTTTTAGCAATTGATAGGGACTTTAATTAAAAAGTAAAATATACTTGTTAGAACTGATGATGACGCTATGATGATACCACCATTCATATCCATTAATTGGGTGATATATTTTAAAGTACACACATTTTATTTAGTGTATGCGGATACTTTTACTCATTCTTTAGGACAAACCTAACCTGTCCGATTCCAAAATCCATGATGCACCTTCGTCGATTAAGTTTTTTTTTAAGGTTTTTATTTAGACTGGAGGTGTCAGCTTGGGTAATCGACACTTCCACTGGCTTAGAATACTAATTGCTATAAAAATTTGACAATACAATTTCATCATCTTCTATGAGTTATTTCTGACTGTACGTACTACTGGGAGACAATATTAGACAATCAATGAGACTGACGACGCTCATATTGAGTTTTTACCAACGAGAAACGCAAAACGGATAGAAATATTTATATAGAACGTCTTGACCATGCACACAATTCACAGAATGAAATGGTAATTTATAGTTTGTATGGACCGAGGCATTTATGCAGAGTTTCGTACAAACCGTAAATTATCATAGAGTTCAGTGACTTGTACAAGCATGGTTGGACGTATATATATTTACTAAATACCCAATTTTTTTTTTAAAATCATTAATTTAATTTTTAACAACCGATATGTTAATTAACCTGTATGGCAAGTTGGTCCGTATTTCAGTGTACGGTATTTTTACGTCATATGCCGAAACGGTGCGTATTTACAGTATATACGGCATGGGTATATAGTAACCTGTAGAGTGTCTCTTTTATCCCATTCTTGGGCAGGGGAGTAGTAAGTAGAGTAGTGAGTATCTTTCAGGCTGTGTCTAATGTCCATTGTTTTAATCAATGTATACATATATACATTGACATCGTCGAGGCGCCTCACAGAAAATTGAGATCATGTTTATAAGAGGAATAATTGTTTTGACTGGCTGATTGGTTTAGGCAAAACAGCGTTGGCAGATTAATATCCGGTTAGGTACGTGAATGTATTTCCTGGCCCAGTTACACACTGTGCAGTAGAGAGACTGTATTTTGTGGGATCTCGTGAGGAAGGGCATCGCAGAATGCAATAGGCCTCATACAGACATCTCATGCACGTTGGAACTTGTGTTATATGCCTACTGTCGATACAATGTCGGATAGTTTTTTGAAGCCTTAATCCTTATAAAAGGTCCATGAGGAAATCTTACCATCGAATTCTCAAAGCTAGTGCAGCAAAGGGGGACAAGAAACCCCTCAAGAAGGGTAGTTATGCTTAGAAGAGTCCTAAAAGCGGTATTAAGCGGACAGAAATTTCTATGAAAACATTTTCTTATAAAGCAGCTTTGTTTCTGCAGAGGATATAAAGGTGGAGCATCGTTCTGTGCGACATATCGTCTTTGAAGTTGTTTGCATTACAAATTGAGCACATAAAAATTAAAAGTGGTTACATTGTGATGGGAATAAGTCTCCATTCCTGATTCTACATAGAGTTGCTTTTGAAAAAATTTAAATATGATCTATTTCCAAAATTCTATTACTTCCATACAACATAACTGTTCAAATACGTTGTTTCCTAACTAACTACGATGTAGAGTGACCCCGTTCTACAGAACAAGATATATATAGGACCAGTTAATGAATATATTAGCAAGAATACATACAAAAAAAGAGAGTATAGATGTACATGTTATCACGGCTTCTGAGATCAATTTTCAGAAGAAATATCTACTTTGAAACATAGGCCCCTTTCCTATACATAGCAACAGCTAACTGTTGAATAGATGAAACGTCAGCCACATTTCATTTTCTTGAACTGATTGATTGGAACGAGCTACCAGCAGGGAGAATGAAGGAAAATGTCATCTGGGCATAGAGCAATGGTCGTTCAACTACCGAAGGCAAATAATTTACCAGCATTGGTTTAGGAAGGAAATACAGCCGTGGGAAATGTCTTGACTTATCCCAGACTATATGTTCCCAACAACGAACGAAGAGAACTTTACTTGCGTAGAAAGTAATGTTTATTGAATCATTTATTCTCCAAATGATAGATTGAAGATATAATGATTTATCCCCGGAATTTGATATTCTGTATCTAGCTAATCGATAGTATACTTAGTCAAGGGTTGATGGTAAACAGCGTCACCATAATCCATCAAAATGTCACTAATGGTACAACTACCTCCTCTTAATTTATCTTAGAAAATTATAGTTCTGCAATCTGGGTTTGTTACTGATCATGTAAATCATTCGAAAGTAACTTGGGGATCAGAAATCTGAGAGGAAGGGATTCATCTATCTTGCCATAAACAAGATTTTCCTTGGTTCCAGAAACCAAATTGAACTATGCACATTTCAGGAGACCTCTGCCACAGGTCAAACACGCACAGCCCATAAAGGTTACCTCTGTTGATATAACCTCATGTTAAATATAGCCGAATAATGAACGTTGTTTCTAAATGTGTTTTGCCAACCATTACATTTCTTACTACAATACTCTGTCCAATGCTGACAAGCAATCTGCACCCTCCTCCGTGAGTTCCTACAAGTCTCTGGACCATGTTGTCCTGTCGGCACTGTCGGCGCGGTATACTCCTTCTTAGTCGGGTGACTCCTGGGGTCCATTTTGTCAGTCCCCACCGGTCCTCTTAGTCTTACCTCCCATCTTCGACATCCTCCGGACCCACATTCTTTACAAGCCCCCCTCCTTCCCGGTCCGTCGTTCTCGTGGAGACCCATCCACTGCCGACGCCCAGAGGACTTGTCGCCAAGTTGCTCCTCGAGCAATTTCTACAGGAGCGACATCTGAGGCTTGTGATGGGAACCCGCTGGGTTGGAGCGAGGAGTGGGTGGGGGAAGCCCAGCTTAATAACAAGACTGCTGGCCACCGCTCGGAGCTGGCGGAGGGCTCGGTGTAGGGGAGGGGGATGGGGGTGAAGAACCCGGCCTCCACTTTACCAATCAGCCGAGCAGCTTGTCCTCACGGCGCCCGCAGAAGGCACCGACATCAAACCGCCAGTTTTAGATCGATCCAATCTCCCTGGCAGCCTTTGAGCTGCTCGCTGTCCCCCGGCCCCACGTTGCGGCGCCGCCGTTTGAAGTGGCGCCCGGACCGGTGGCCGGCGTCGGGGCGCCGTCCGTCCTCCTCCTCCTTCTCCGCCGTCCCTCCCTCCGTTCCCGCCGTAGGTGGACGTTGCCGCCGCGCCCGCCGCCGGGCTGGTCGATGGTCGGTGGACGATGCAGCGCGAATACTTGACATCAGATCAATGCCTTTGTCTTTTGGCCGTCGGCCAGGACTCGCACGGCGCTTATAGCCGACGCTTATAGCCGACGCTTATAGCCGCCGACGCTTACAGGCGCCGACGCTATGGACGCTGCGTCTTCACAGATAGGCGGAGATCAGACCCCCTGACGGCACTCAGACGCTCTGATCCGCGCTGTCCGCTCTGCCGGCGGCGCTGCCGGGTTTAAACATTCTGACAAACTATCAATCGGAATTGAATTGAGGTGACGGCGCCCGCCGTTTGACGGTCCGTGTTTCCAATTACTGGCCAATCAGAAAGGACAGCACTCCCCCCTCCAACCCGCCGGCCCTGGTTTTAGTCCGCTTTCTATACGATTCTCATTTCCTGTCAAGTTACTTTTTCTTCCCTAATAAGACTTTGACTTTGACAGGGCGGCGGTGCGTCCAATAGTTGGACCCTCCTTTTTCCGTTTCGAGTTCGCATGACCTTTATCAGCACATGGAGCTTTCCCGTTTGGATAGGATGCAAACATTTGGAGTCAGGTGCAGATATTTGAAATATTGTCTCTCTCTATCCCTCTATTTTTCTATTTCTCTGTCTGCCCCCTCTCTTTCTGTCTGTATATCTGTCTCTCTCTTTCTCCCTGCTTCTTCCCTTTCTGTCTCTCTACCCTTACCTCTTTGTCTCCACCTTCTTCGCTCCCGCCTCCCCCGTTCTCAATCACCGTATTTCTCTCAAATTTCTGATGGCTCTCACTTAATATTTCCCTACAACCTCCCTGCGTTAGGGGACAGTATGCACTGAATGGAGGAACATATTAAAGTGTACTATACTGCTAGTGTAACCCGTGTACCATGCCATTCACGATAACATACTTCACACATCCTCCGTTTTTACGTTTCTCTACTACAAACCTGACAAAGCCTATATCAAAGCAACTTGAATACCGAACCTGACCCAAGGAAAACAACTGTTCTTATTCACCATATTGGCAACATAATACTCAGATTTGCACCGGTATTGCCACTGAAGCCGCATAGAGCTGCTAGGAGCTGTTTCGTGAAATCTGCTCATTACTGTTCAATGAGCTGCTTATGAACTCCCCCGACTTCACTATGGTCGGACTCCGTTTCTGGCCACGGCACATGTGACACTTGAGCAATATAGACAGCGAGGTCAGAAATGAAAGCTTTGATGAATTGGTTTTGCTTTCAAGGCGGGTCTCTATACATAGGCAAGCTACGCACTGCCGACAATGGCCTTTGCCGATTGGCTGGGAGGGCACCAGCTGATCCCCACCGACCACAAGGCATTGTTCAGCTCCCTGAGGGGCGAACCCACTGCCACCTGGTGGGAAACCGCTGACAGCGTACCACGTGACTCACCACATGACGACTGACACTCCACCTGACATGCGCACCTGCGTTATGTCTGTAACGTCCGTTAGGGGAGGTGGCCAGGTGACAAGCAGCCTTTTTAAAAGGAAAAGAACAACGCATCAGATAAGGGTACTGATTAACTCTCGCCTAGTTTGATTTAAATTGCCAAACAATGAAATCAGAATATTGTGTTGGATTGTAAACAAACACTGCAATTAGGATTACGCTGAATATTAATACTGTCGTAATGTTTGTATCACAGGTATTTGTGATCTCCTATTACGATGTATATCAATACCTTCTCAATCCTTTTATGGATATGGATGAATAGATCTATTGATAGTTAGTTGAGCAATGAACGGAACAAGAAAAGAAAATATGCAGTAAATAAAGAATTTATGAATAAAAGGCAATTGACGATAAAACTCCGTATGTTCATTGAAGGCTGTTACGATTATAGATTACGCCCAGCTTGGTTGAGCTATATTCATGTCTAGATCTATTACATTCTGATAATCGTCCCGATCCCCCTTCCCTTTTCCCCAATACATGCATCGCTCCCATCGCCTCCAGGGTCTGGCACGCCTGGTGGGGGACTCCAGGAATGGTGGGACCGGGGGTGGCCGATGTTACAGAGCATTAACTGGTAAAAACGCGGGGACCCATGCATAATGGCAGGCACGACGTTTTACGTAATTACTGCCCGCCTGATCTCCGCGAACCTGAGGGGCGCAAAGAAAAGTCCCCCTGACGTGATTATACTGGACGTCGCGCAAATTAAAGGTTTACACAGGCTCGTCAGAATGGGGATGGTATTAAAGGGCGCACGTGACGTCTTCCACGGGATGAGTATTTAGTGTCGGGATTCCCTCTGTGTCTAGTGTGAGAACAAGGCATGTATTTCAATTGAAAGCGTGGCTTGGTCATATTTAGGTGAGGACGGACGGATGGATGGATTCAATAATATCGGGGACATGATGAGTTGTGGGAGAATTGAATGGTGTCATTGTGTTGAACAGGTAACTGAGGAGACACTACGACATTTTGAATTTAAACAAATAGCTTAGTTTACATAATATTACCGCGTGTTGCTCGTTGTAATTGGGGAAAATGGGATTGTTTCCCAAATAGGTAATCAGTTCACTCAGGTCAAATTGATAAGCAGAAGGAGGTCAAGAAAGTTAAAGGCGAGACTTAGAACTGGAGAGAGAGTGAGAGAGATAAAGAGAGAGGGAGACAGACAGACAGAGACAGACGAGGCTTCGCGCAGTAATATGCGATCTTTCCGTCGTGCGATGAACAATACCACAACTAAATCGAGTTTGGTTTAGAATTTATCCTACCCCACCCGTCTAAATTACTTCTACATTAACAAATGATGTCATTTGTCAAGTGTATCCCACTAGAGCGATATTTTTCATTTTTCTGAACTCCAGACCGAATACAGTGACCCAATGTTAATGCTATGGAGTTTTTTTTATTAGGGGTAGGATAATAAGTAGAAACTGAACGAGAGTAAGTAGTGTTAGTGTTTAGTTAGTAGTGTTAGTGTTTATTGCACAACGGGCAGGTCATGTATGACTGCACGAGACCTTAGCTGAGTGCAGTGAGTAGCCGACCTGATAAGAGTGCGATAAACAATAACACTGGTAACACGAGTTCAGTTTAGTATTTATCCTACCCCTTCTCCAATTATTCATTTGTTACCCCCATGCAATAAATAATACTTTACTGCACGCTCTCCTGAATACAGTGAGCCAATGTTAAGCCTTACCACTTCCTAGGACCGTGCCCTGACAACTAGGTGTTGTCAAAACCTTGGTCCCCGAAGCCTTGGGGGATGGTGTCACTTTGATGACCCCCCTAGGCGTCACGGTTGACAGTTCCCCCAGCCTAGGTGGGTGGAGGTCACCCAGATGACTCCCTTGGTGTCGTTGTTGGCAGTTGGTGTGGAAAACGGAAATATATGATCACAAAATGTCTCCGGCACATTCATGTGCTGGGTCAAGACATGGGTCCAGATGTTGTTTTGGGGAAATCAGAATGGTGGTGCGGAGATACTCGGTATTGGGTGTAAACCTTGTGCTGGAGGCCCGGACTACCCTGGGTGAATGGTCCTAAACCACCCAGAACCTTGCGGCAAGTTCCAGGTTAATAAGATCAACTCGGTGACCATTAGCACAATCAGGAAGGATGGGCCACCGCCCACCTCCTGTGCTGGGAATACGTCGGTATTCTGGGCCTGCCGGGGTCATCGGCTTCAGCTGATACTCTGGGACCTGTTTCACTAGTCTCGTGACATGTCTGTGACACCATACAGACCGATTGGGGTTGTCTAGTGTTGTGACAACACAAGTAGCTGCCCTAAAGACAGACCCCAAACATAAGAATTAGACAAATATACACGTCATGGACCTGTTTCACTAGTTTCGTGACAAAAGTGTTAGACAGACATGAAAAGCGGTACCAACAGTGCAAGCAAGAACGGAAAAAACGAAGTCTAATGTCTAGTTCTTATGAACCCAGACACACCATCTAGACCAGGCTAGACATGTTGAGAAACTAGCGAAACAGGTCCCTGGTGGATGAGGAGTATGACTAATTTGTCCTGATACCATAGATCAGCTCTTCTGATCTGCCCAGAAGAGTTAGACTGGGAGTGAGAGAAATGTGGATACTCTGGTCTGTCTTACCATGGCTGAACAGGTTAGCTTTGGCTCAAGAGAAGGTGAGCTTTGGCTCCCTTCCAAAGGCAGGTAGACTCCACAAGAGTCCCCCAGGCCCACTGGCTACCTCAGTTTCGGCTGAGGACCAGGTGGATCTAGATGACCCATCGATCTATATATTTACTCGCTACATGATTGACCTTCAGGCCCCACTTTCAGTTGGATTCCGGGATCCCGGGTATCAGCAGGGCTGTGAGACCTTTGGGTCTTCTCTGTGTGAGCCAGCAGTGCTGGGTGGCTGTGGTAAGACACAGCTGTGGGTTTGCGGCTGGGACCAGCATCGGGATGGTATTCTGGACCAGAACTGTGGTGGTGCTCAGGAGGAACCTCGGCTGTACCTGACACCCGACCACTACAAATGTATGAAAACTCCATCATTTCACTATGTTAGTAAGTCATCAACTCGTCCAGTTGTGCCATCACTACTCGATGACTCTGTTCCAAAATATACACAAAAAGAACACATCTTACCCTAATATCAAGAGGGATCTCGGTCTGGTCATCATTGTCCATGAACAATACCCAATCTTTGTTAAAAACGTCTTTAAATTCCTCTCGGAAGGTGCACCTGTTTATATACATGCACCTGTTCTAGGTGCAACTCGTTCAACATGTTTTCGGAAAGATTTCCGATCTTTACTTGCAGATCAACGTCACTGTGGTATATACAATAAAAAACAGGTCTTTATTGAATTGACACTGTTTTATCCACATATGAGAGGTTTCGGGACCCTCTCTTGCTTAAATTGACTGAAAACATGAATTTATGCTGCCCAGGGGAATACCTGGAGGCATCATGCTGCAGTGCACATGCGAATGCCTGGAGGCATCGTGCTGCGCCTAAATGGCTATAGCATGTCTTGTTCCCCAGCATCTATTCTATTAGTTATCATTAAAATTGATAATTCTAAATCTCTTACAATTACACCAAAGATGTACACTACCTCTTACACGTACTTGAAACGAAGCAGTTATACAGCACCTATATCAATACAGTATTCTGTTCAGTGATGGACCATCAAAAACAAGCAGTAATACTTTCATCATAGTATAAATCATTACCATTTGAACTAGTATATGCTGATTGTTAACCGTTTTTACTAAACATCCTGATGAAAACAATAGCACGATCATCGATATCTCGCTTATCTACCCTCTAGATTGATAAGTATTGATACTGAAGATTGTTAATTAAAACCATATACTTTCCATACATTGTTCCTGCATGAATGCAGACGGATAATTTCGCATTGGTATTGTTTTATCATTCAGACGTCTGAGAGAACTATTACTTTGACACAATAAGATCGTATTCTTCAAAAGATGGTGAAAGCTGGATATTCTGATGATGGAAACCTTGAAAGACGTTTGTGTAAGGAATCTGCCCACTGATGGCTTTATTACACAGTGTAAACCCACCCAGTGATATTGGATGGCTGTATCAACTTTGTATCCGTGTTTTCCTATTGTGAGTATGTGATTACCTTTCAGAGAGAGAATGAGAACATCAGGCTCCTCTGATAACTACCTACGGATTCTATGTAATAGGACCGCTGTTGTTTCTTGTAGTTATGATTCATTTATTTAGACCTGTTATGTTTCATTTATTTAGACCTATGAGATTTGTCAAAACAAATTAGAGGGAGATGACGTTACAGTCATTTTCCTTGAGGTGTTATCGGATACTGTAGACGAAAATATCAAGAGGGATTTATTTGAGGGATTTTAATTAGTTTTCCTGTATATATGTTCTGTTGAAAAGTGTACTAGATATAAGTTATTGTAATACAATACAGATGTAGAAATTTAGCTTGGCGGCAATTGATGGTTAAACCCACTCCTCATTTAATGATTTTATCAATAATCATGAAAATCTATATTTTTTTCGGTATCAAGGTACAGCAGCTCTTCTCCTCGTTGAGATGAAGCAAGCAAATGGCTCGAAACCCTTGGAAAGCACTCGTTGAAAGGTCATAGCGTGTTCCATAGATTACCACAATATGTTCTCATTTTTCAATTGAACTTTTCAACATTTCTGGATTGTAAGACAAATCTTTCAATAGTAGTACAGGTGTTTGGTGCTACGAAATTTATAAGGTAATCTAAGTAGGCTAATCATGAAAAGAGATTACAGTTGTTCTATATCCCGTTTAAAGGATGCAACACTATCTCTTTTCTGTGTTCCTTCCACTAATGAATCCCAGACCCCTCTCTCTCAATAGGCTGTTGAGAACTCTGGCAACCACAATAATACTATTGGTTTAGGCATAATGTTTTGTGAAACATCAAAGAATTGTCATTGTGAGTATTAGGATAAGGACTATCAATACGTTTACACTAATCCTATTCGATGAAATATTCCTAATTTACTAAGGTTTAGGCATAATGTTTTGTGAAACATCAAAGCATTGTCAATGTGAGTATTAGGATAAGGACTATCAATACGTTTAAACTAATCCTATTAGATGAAATATTCCGAATTTACTAGGGTTTAGGCATAATGTTTTGTGAAACATCAAAGCATTGTCATTGTGAGTATTAGGATAAGGACTATCAATACGTTTACACTAATCCTATTCGATGAAATATTATGAACTGAATTTCACCTTCGAAAGTTTTAAAAATACAAGCATCATTATTCAAGAATTTTTAATATTATGATTTGAAATAGTCGGCAGCGTCAAATCCTTTCTTAAACCCCTGTTCATCTGCAATTTGCTAGTGGAAAATAACGCATTCATATGTAGTTAAGGCAAGGTTGATTAAAGATTCGTTGCCAATACTCGTCTAGTGTAAACGACAACTTAGGTAGAGACCTGAAAGTATGGCCTGGAACCCAACAATGCCAACAAAATAATTATGCGTCATAAATGCTTGTTCCCATCAGCCGATTTCCTGTCACCGATCTACAGTCAGGAACCACCGACGTACTTTTGGCACTGCTGACCCAAAATCTGTCAATGGAAACGACTTAACTCGTGAAAAGACCCACTACTTTTTCTGCCTAGATTATGTAATGTGGCAACACCGACCACTGAGTGAAAGCTAGGTTACTGAGTGAAAACTACTACCCTCACTGATTTATCGATACCAACGCACAACGTCAGTGGCACCACCGACAGACTTTCAGGGTAACTCAAAAATACTCTGCCGTTTTTTGTTGGTCAATGGAAACGGGCCTTATAGAGTGTGTCGTAAGGTGCGTTTGTCGGGGCTGGGGGGTCGGTTTAGATATTGATTGACTGTTGATTATTTGGTTTGTTTGTTACTGGTTGCCAAGGATGTTGTTGCTACTAAGGAAGTCCTTGTTACCAAGGAAGTCCTGGTTGTTATGTTATTATTTGGAATAATTATAGCTTGGTCCTTTACCCCCCAATTACCCATGGATGGGATCCTATTGTTCACCTTTTGTGGTATGCTCTTATATATAGAAAAGTGCCTTGCAATATACTGTTGTTGTGTTGCAGCCAGTGTCTGGAACTTGTAGTCTCCACACTGGATTTCTTGCATGGAAACATTATAGATGCATATATATATATAGTCAAGATTACGAGACGTTTATAAAATATAGATGTCCACAAGTGGAATTCAGATGTCTAACAGTTTTATTGCCTAGATATTATGGCCACAAGAATTATGAATTCCACAACCCTTTCCAGGGAATCATGATTTGCACAACCTTTTCCTTCTCCTACCTTTCTCCCTAACTATTTGAAATGTAAAAGTGTCCCTTGAAAATGTATAGTAGAATATTTTCCTGTCCTGTGTGCTACAAGTTCCCTGGTGCTCTCAAAAGAACTTCTGCCCCTCACTGCCTACTGTTCAGGAAGGCCCTCTCTGTATATTCCACAACACCACCTGTCCCTGGTTACAATCCCTAACAACCCCCGTCCATCATTATCATACATCATTAATTTCTTCTCTCCAATTCTGCACATGACGACCTATTTATTAATGTATTTGTGATTGAATAACCTTGTAGTTTACACACTCGCACATTACTCCAAATAGAAGATCTGTAACACAGAATTTGGATGAATAGATACAAAAAAAAACAACCCAAAAAACAACCTCTGAGCGTGCTCAGAAGACAGCATTTCTGACAGTTTCATGTTCCAAAAATCCTGAAAAGTTCTTGCACCCCTGAGGGTTGTATAAGTATTCTTTCACCTTATAAAACTTTTTGGACTGGTTCCAGAGCGCATGTACAGAGTTTGTGACATCCAGCCAGCAGAGACCAATTAACTCACAGCTGGGACGTTACATGTACTAAGTTTTAAGAGTGATATGAGCGTTGAGTAATCCACAGTATGTCTTTATGATACTCCTATAAAACTGTCTAACTAAATGTTCTTTAAGTGTAATATTAATTTCCCAATATCATTATTGCTCTAACACGTTGGTATGCATCGCAACCCTGGTGGTTTCGACCCGTTTCCATAGATGTGAAATATAAATCATCGAGTGTAAACGCTTTAATCACTTCTTGGGTCGACCACTTTTGGTGACGACATTACTTAATTAAGCAACACCTGGCAATTATTGGCTACATGATCTACAGCCGACGTCGTCAAGTTTTTAGTCTCCTAGTGTAAACGCCGGGCCAGGTACCGGTTCCATTTCTTGGTGTACGTCACATCCGATACTAATTCTGCGTACAGGATATGCTCATTAAATGAGCAGTGACGATTTCATATGTTACTGTGACACTAGTTTTTCATAGTCAAGCTTTCTGTTTCCCATTTACCTGCACGTAGTCTGAGAGTTCCCATCGGACACTGTGTGACCCCCCTCACACCACATGTAGTTATTGTCACACCCAATGTGTCGAAGATAAGGAAGTCAATTAGAAGGGATGTAACTCGCCAGATATACTGTACCTGTATCTGCCTGACCTTTATTTATTTAGGGACATGGAAAATGACTTGGCAGCTCTCCAGCGAGCGCAGAACAGGTTGAAACAACCCATGGACGAGCTGCATGAATCCTTAATTGTGGATAAACCAGAACAGGTAGACAACCAAATATCTGAGTATAACCAATCATACAAAAAAATTTAGATGAACTATATTTGCCTCGTTGTTTCTCGGGCGTATCTTTCCCAATATGTGGAAGGTTGTTATCAGTATTGTACACCTGTCATTGGCTGGGTCGCTCATATTCAATAATTAACTAGCATTGTTATGAGTATTTGGATTAGTCCAGTCTGGTTGAGCCTACAGGTGTTTGCTCGTGTGATAACAGCTTCTTCCACATCTTTGATTGCCTTCTCGAAACATATTCGGCAGACATGCAAATTTACAGAAATATAATTCGCAAATGTTTAGTCCCTTAAAATCGTGAATATTGACGTACATCCACGGGTCCCTCTGAAATTAGGACCTATGATATCATCATTAGGCATATTTGGCAGTATAATAGAAAAAAAACTGACAGTGCCGAAGATGATACGCGGCAGGCAATCATCCCGACCTATTATCCTCTACAGGTGCGAATGAATCCTGACTTCTACATGGAGAAAATTAGTTCCTGGGCGGGGTGTCCTACATGGTTCAACTGTCGGGCCTGAACATGCGGTAAGTTGAGACGAAACTAGTTTTAGGCTATCGCTTACTAAGAGTGCTGTTCGGAGGTAACGAATTTGGCCTGTATCCAAATGGAAAGTCACCTAGTGACCGTACATGACAAACCCATATCACAGTCGCGGCAAATCGGATTTACACATTGCTAAAATATAAGATAAGATATTTAGGATTCACTTAGGATAGATAACTTATGTGCATGACAACGTCTATTAAGTTTGCTTTTGGTTTATGATTCAAGAAATCATATTCTGTTGATATAGTAGTTCATCTAACGTCTAGTTGGTTTAACACCTAACTCCTTTAAAATACCTTAAATGGCCGGACGTTCTGCTGACAATAAACACTGAAGAAAACACTTTGGGATACAATTAGGCAATGCTTCCCCCGGCGGGGTAAATGATTGTGTTCAAATTATTTAAATGTAGAGAACTGTTTGAAATGTAAGAAAGGGAAGCGTTGGGGTTTTACAAACCATACTGAAAGATTCACATTCTCCAATTGTGTATTTTACTAGCACAGTGAAAGTTCAATGACAACTATAGCAGGAACGATTTACATATGAATGAACGCGATTTGCACATTCTGACCAAAGCTTATCCTTAATTCATGTTCTCAAGGATGACCGTGAGGGATTGCCTAGGGGTCAATGACGAATGTTAATTGTGTCTCAATTTATGTGTCATTTATTCCTCGTTGCTTGGTGCATACCTTATTACCATGACACTTGCTTTTTATCACGATTGCAAACAAATCCCCAAGGTTTTCGTTCACAAAAGTTTCTTTTACTGCTTCAGGTTATAAGAGCTGCTATATGTCAGTAACCACAGTCTATACAAAATAACATAGAGCTAAATCTGCACAAAGTATGCACAATAGGGACCATGGACTTAGAAATAAGTGGTGATTGATGGTGAAGAAACGAACTCGGAGCTCTTTGTACCAGAACCATTAGTCCTCATTCTTCCACCATCGGGTGTATAGCTTTCATAAACATCTTCCGTACGTATATCACAAGTTAACCCTATAGTATTAGGCCTCTTTAAGATAGCTATCTCAAACAGAAATATGAGCTGATCAACAGAAGAGTAAATGGTAATTTGATGCGCTCTGACTTTAATAATCCAACATCAAATGTCAATAATTATTGGGACACTTTGCCAATATTAGGGCGCCATTTCATACCCATTTCTTTCTCGGAAACGATAGCCCTACTCCAATGGTTCTCTAACTTCTGACATTACATCGCATGCAATATGTCTATATTAGACTCCCATCAACTCACGCAACTTTCACATTGTGAATTATTTCTCATTTGGAACTAGATTTAAGAATTACAAGTTTCCTCATTGATCCAGATTCTGTGTCTACACATTATCTTACAATCATACAAACTGGTTTAACTGTATAGATCGCAGTTTAAATAATCATAGCCACCATTATGATGTATTTCTGGCTCTTCCAAATAAGATACACTTTGTCACCCCCCCCCCCCCCCATTTAACTGTTTGCGGGCCTACAGAAGAGATGCGTGTGTAAAAGGGGAAACACACTGTACGATTTCGTTCCCACCGATTAACTCCCTAAATCGGAAGGGCATTTTAACTTGTCTCAGGCGAATTTGCGCTGGGCATCGACCATCACAGCAGGATTTATAGATGGGGGTGGAGGTCATTAGTGGGAATTTATCTTAAGCAAATTCTGTTCACACTGGACGACTGACTTCCGATTTTCTCGGAGATTCGAGGCCACCGACAAAGGAACAAATAATAAATCTTAGTATATGGGAGCTAAATCGGTGAGCTGGCCTCAGTCTGTGTGTGGCAGGGGCATTTCTGCTCACCCAGCGACTAATTTTGGGCCAAAGTTGGTAGGCACCACGGGGGGAATTTCTTAAACTCCGTTGTCGGCGACAACGGGAAGGAACACATTCCTTAATTTATCGCTCCCGATTTCGGAACATTAGACTGCAGTTTGTTGGCGACAAAGGTACATCGCCACGGGTGGGATTTCCAAATCTTAGGCAAATTACTGTAGGGGGGGGTGCCACACTGGCCGACACATTTTCTAGGCCTCGCCTGAGCTTACGATTTGTCGCCGAGAAAAGAACAGTTATGTTCCGAAATCGTACAGTGTGTATGGGCTTTAACCCAGCGTTTACACTAGACGACTAAATACATGGCGACTGTAGATTGTCAGCCAATAGTCGTCAGGCGGTGGTAATGTCCATCGCAAAAGTCACCGACCTCAGAATATACCCAAGCGTTTACACTGACGACCATGAGATTAGACTTTAGGTTGGATGATACAGTCGTCACGTTTTAATCGTCTAGTTTAAACGCTGGGTGAGGGAACGGGTCGTTATATGCTAATCTCATAGTATATTTGGTTCATCAGGTAATATGATAAAAGAATAATATATATGATATCATATTATGTTGTAATTATTCTGTGCAACCTTCACGTATATATTGACTCATCATCTAAAACCAGTGATATTGTAAATATTGTAAATGATGCCTCCAGGCATCGCCCGGTTTCGCCGTTTCAT
Organism: Alentia gelatinosa; assembly: GCA_950022655.1. Lineage (NCBI taxonomy): Eukaryota > Metazoa > Annelida > Polychaeta > Phyllodocida > Polynoidae > Alentia > Alentia gelatinosa. Next base: position 18,556,777 of record OX465584.1, on the reverse strand, counting down.
GCCTTGATGCATCACCCGGTTTTCACTGGAAGATTGATGTCTGAAGGCATCACGCACCCTTAAAAAGACCAGTTCCGTCCAACCTCTCAATTCGTCAACACAGCTGTGTACAGTGCTCTTTTATGCGCAACTAGGTGGCGCACATGACTGATGCTGGGTTTAGAAAGTTTTTATGATACTAATGTTCCTAAAGATTATACAATTTGAACAAAGTTTCATTCATGTATACCGTTCCCTCAAACGCTTGTGATTACCTAAATCATATTTATCATTTAAATCTAGTTAATGCTGTTACGGTTAAATATTTCAGTTGAGAGAACTAAATAGCCCTACCTAGGCATTAACTAATTACGTGTAGAGTTTTAGTTTTAATCTGTTTTACTATTATGTACGTTGCACGAATACGTGTCTCTGGTGAGAGCAAATTTCAGAGAAGATTTTTAGTTTTCGGTTTAGTGCAGCTTTGCTAGTTGGCCCCCAGCCAGCCACGGCCAGCCACGGCCAGCCACGGCCAGCCACGGCCAGCCACGGCCAGCCACGGCCAGCCACGGCCAGCCACGGCCAGCCACGGCCAGCCACGGCCAGCCACGGCCAGCCACGGCCAGCCACGGCCAGCCACGGCCAGCCACGGCCAGCCACGGCCAGCCACGGCCAGCCACGGCCAGCCACGGCCAGCCACGGCCAGCCACGGCCAGCCACGGCCAGCCACGGCCAGCCACGGCCAGCCACGGCCAGCCACGGCCAGCCACGGCCAGCCACGGCCAGCCACGGCCAGCCACGGCCAGCCACGGAGTTTTTGTACCGTATATCAAAAGTTGACTATATATACTGTATTTTCTTAACACTTTTATTCGGGTAGTATTTATACAGATCCCTGTCTCGGCTGGGCCGTTCTTCCGTCACCTTGCAAATGTCTTCATTTTTAAATTTTTTTTTTTTATTTCACATATAATTCACCTAAATGTAGGTGGTCTTCCATTATAAGAATACAGTCTGGGCTGTTTACAAAAGTCAATGTAGTCAACCAAATCACATATAGGTTACATGAGTTGATAATAAGTAGAGCTAATTAGCTAACACACCAAGTGGGATATAGAGAATTAATGGGAATAGTACAAAGCATGTAAAAAGGAAATGGTAATGGTTATGAGGAATGATGAGTAGACTAAACTACATTGCGCAACAACATAGGCCAACCAAATTTTTAACATAGTTCAGTTTAGCTCGGGCAGGCTAGCAATAGCTTTTTTGAAGCTGGCTTTACAAGGCAACTTTTGGATTTCTTCCGGAAGGGAGTTCCATAGCTTTTCTCCCCTATACCTAGGCGACTTCTTAATAAATTCACTATAAGGTCTTATTAATTCTGTAGGTTTTATAAGCTGTAAACCCTTTCTCCAATTTTGTAGAGAAACTCATGTAACGACCAAATATCAGTAGCAATTCTTTTTTGAATAACGGTAGTTTAAAAAATATTTCTCCACTCAGAAATACTATAGTCGTTGATTTGATGACAGTGAGCTCATGAACCCTTTGGGCGTTGCCATTTTGTTTTCTCTGTTTACATTCCTTGAGCATCCGCACCTGTTGCTGACCGGAGGCCATGGATAATGTAGCAGGTAGGTTATTACAGATTTATATCATAAACATGTCTGCCAGGCGGAAAATTGCCACTATATAACGTTAAATTGGCGTCTAATTGCTATCGGTGCAGTCGAACAGGCCCTTTAGACCAATCCTTTCTTCATTAACCCAATCTGTGCGACACAGGTAAAGTAGTATACATAGCTGTATAGACCACATAATCAATTGTTTAAAATCAGTCATGCGTGGTGCTCCGCAGATTGTTCTTTCGTTTGTTTATTGCCCAATCTATTGTCTTTTGGTCGAGGTTGTTTGTATTATGAGCATACCGTGCCGGGAAGTCTGCGCCGGGTCACCTTAAGGGATTATCTCGGGTATTGTTCGCGTTCAGCGGAGCGTGGTGCTCCGCAGGGGCAAACATTGTGCTCCGCAGGGGTAAACACGGCCGAGCACACATTTCGGGGCGGCTCGAGCTGCGGGGTAAACACGTCTCGGAGGGGTGCGGTGTTTGCCGTCCGTAATTAGTTTAACTAGAAAGCCTCTGTGTATGTATGTATGTATGTATGATCAACAAGGTGTTTAACATATGCATGCCCCTCCTGTAGGTGAAGTACGGAACTAGATTCGGCCGCCACGGGTCGGGCTGCACCCCTGAGGACAAGTTGACACCTCTGAGCCTGTACATACATACAATAAGCAAGCGATTCGCTGCCTTCAGATATGTATGATGGCTCAGTGTATGAGATGACAACTAGCACAGAGTGCTCAGATATGAATCTGAAGGGATCATATATATATTAATAAGATATTACTATGAAATGGTGTTTACACATCATTTTCGTCAAGAATGCTTCAATAACACTTGCAAAAATTAACAAATGAAGGTCTTGATATTTTGCAATTATCTATTAAGATTTTATAACTAAAACTGCTTTTAAATTAATATTTCATCAAGAATTTGTTATAACTTCCATTAAAAAATATTAGAAATCATATTGTGCTGCCCCCTATAGGTAGAGGTTGGAACTAAATTGATAATGCTCAGTCTATGGGAATACGTTCAGAACTGGGAGTACATATTGAAACTCATGTAGTACAGTAAAACCCCTCTTCCAGGACACCCCGCTTAAGGGACCACCCCGCTTAAGGGACCACCCTGCTTTTACCTTTATCTAATTGGAATATCAGCCTGAAATTTGGTACATATAGGTAGAAAGGCAGGCTTTTCATTTCTGACAACGTATTTACAATTCGTTACTATTTGTTAAAACCTTTTCCATAGTAAATCTGTAGTCATATGACCATTTCTTTTAATTCAATCTAATTTCTCCGCTGGTTCAAATTGAATGATATTTCATATACTGAAACTTCAGACAGTTTAGTTTACCCTAATTTAAGTCCCCGTCCAAAGATTCAATGCTGAAAGCCTCAAAGAAACCATTTTGAAAAAGATGACTTATAACCCAGCTATGATTAAATAAGCCAAAATAGTCACTGCTCGAATCTAATTTTCAAAAAATCAATATCTAATCCCAAATCATTCGAAATACACAAATTTATATCACAAGAAAGCTGAGAATCTGTAGTTTACGAATATTTTGTCTCCAGTGATAAAATTCCAGTGAAATCCTCATAATAAATGATTTTCTAAATTGTATCTCGACCAGTGACTGACACCCCCTACCAATTCTATAGTAAAGCTTTAATATTCTAAATTCGATAACTAAATCCCACATTGTCCGAAATACACAAAATATATATTAGGATAAAGCTAAGGACCCGTAGTTTACGAATCCAAGTTAAATCCTCATAATAAATGATCTCTAAATCGTGCCTGGCCCAGCGCCTAACTCCCCTACAGCTCCCATAGTAAAGGCTCAGCTTAGATGATCATTTCTTTTAATTCAATTCTAATTTCTCCGTTGGTTCAAATTGAATGATATTTCATATAAGGAAACCTCAGACAGTGTAGTTTACCCTAATATGAGGCCCAGTCCATAGATTCAATGCTGAAAGCCTCAAAGAAACCATTTTGAAAAAGAAGTCTTATGACCCAGCTATGGTTAAATAAGTCAAAATAGTCACTGCTCGAATCTAATTTTCAAAAACCAATATCTAAGTCCAAAATCACCCGAAATACACAATATTTATATCACAAGAAATCTGTAGTTTACGAATATTAATGTCTCCAGTGATAAAATTTCAGTGAAATCCTCATAATAAATGATTTTCTAAACCGTATTCCGACCAGTGCGTGACTCCCCTACCAAGCCTATAGTAAAGCTTTTAATATTCTAAATTCGATAACTAAATACCACATTGTCCAAAACACACAAATATATATATGAGGAGAAAGCTAAGGACCCATAGTTTACGAATGTTAATGTCTCCAGTATGTCTCCAGTGATAAAATTCCAGTGAAATCCTCATAATAAATGATTTTCTAAATCGTATCCCGACCAGTGCGTGACCCCCCTACCAAGCCTATGGTAAAGCTTTTAATATTCTAAATTCGATAACTAAATACCACATTGTCCAAAACACACAAATATATATATGAGGAGAAAGCTAAGGACCCGTAGTTTACGAATGTTAATGTCTCCAGTAATAGAATTCAAGTTAAATCCTCATAATAAATGATTTTCTAAATCGTGCCTGGCCCAACGCCTAACCCCCCTACCGCTCCCTTAGTAAAGGCTCAGCTTAGATGATCATTTCTTTTAATTCAATTCTAATTTCTCCGCTGGTTCAAATTGAATGATATTTCGTATAAACAAACCTCAGACAGTGTAGTTTACCCTAATCCAAGTCCCCGTCCATAGATTCAATGCTTAAAGCCTAAACTAAAACATTTGAAAATGATGTCTTAAAACCTAGCTATGGTACCATAAGCCATTTTATTGATAGAGTACTTTTATTCTCCTAAATCCGATATCTAAGTACCGACTTGTCCTAAATACACAAATTATATCTCAGAAGAAAGCTTGGAACCTGTAGTTTATGAATATTAATGTCTCTTGTGATAAAATTTAATAATTAACTATAAAATAGTGGAACATTTTACGATAAATAAATAAATTGTTTTTCAAACAAATTTTTTCATAATGTCCCAGGAGCAGCAGAATATAATGCTGAACCACCGTGCTTGAACTGTTAGAGGATCTGTTTTCTCGCTTGGTTCGCTCTACGTGGGTGAATTTGGCAAGCGCTCGTTTTTTTTTTCATCTACACTGTAGATCTGGTTTTCTTTACGCAGACGAACAGCCTCCATTCGTCAATACCTGTGAGCAAAAGGAAGATCAGTGTTTATATAAATATATGGAGAATACTGAGGGCATGGATAGCAAGTTACAAATGTTAAACCTATAGGACAAAATACTAGGGGGTTAGATAAAGGATAAGAAAATAATCAATATCATGAGAAATTAAATGAATGAAAACAATATGACATCACATATACACTTCGAACAAGGTGAATATTTCAGCCAGAAAATAGATTCCATTCAGCCACACTAACTATGTCTCCCTATAATACCATTTGATGTTTATATTTATAGCATATTTATTCCTTTATTTATTATCCACTTGATGCATAGATTAGTGTCCATAGAAACATATGGACAGCGTATATCTACATACCGGAGCATACAGATATGTTATATGCTCTGGGTTGCAAACCCCATCGCATACGGAAAGTTAGTACGTACCTAAATGAACTAATATCTGTACGCCACTTGTCAGGAAAGGTCGATAATGAATACAATTTAGACTGCTTTCAGATAAAAACGGTTGTATGATCTTCGCAATGTAAGGTCACAATGTTTCAGTAGTTTCCTATAGGTACCGTCCGAATCTAATTTCATAAATCAATATCTCAGTCCCCCCTCATGCTTGAATTGCACATTAATATATGAGAAAAAAGCTGAAACTGCCTAGTTTAGGAATATTTCATCCTCCAGTGTTTTTTCTCAGTAAATGCTCGTAAAAAATGTTTTTCGAAATGGTGTCTTGCCTAGAGCCCATCTCCCCTACTGCTCCCATGTTGAAGGTTCAGCGTTGAGTACCATTTTCATTAATTAATTAATTAATTTATCAATCTCTCCTGTTTCAAAGTCTATCATATCTTGTATAATCATACCTGAGACAGTGTAGTTTGCTCTAAGCTAAGTCGCCAATCATCGATTCAAGTAGAACACAGAGAAAAATAAAACAAAGTCCTAATCCACTCGCGCCTATGGACGAGTTGAGTTATTCACAGAGCATGTCCCGATACAGCGAAACGATGAACAAATTTTTTGTGAAATATTTCGATCAGAAGCGGTTAAATAGATTATTATATCGACGATAAAATCCCCCCTACCTCCCACTACCTCGAGTACCAGCTAGACACTGATCTATGTATATCAACCTGACAAATTCCTGCATATATGATTCAACCGTGAATTAAGTCTATAGACACAAACTATATTTGCTTTTGATTCTAATCTCTAGATTAGAAACCCTAGAGTGTGTGTAGATTAACCTAATCCAATTCACCGTTCATAGCTTCATGGTTAAAAGCCTGAAAGAAATTTTTTGAAAAAGATGTTTTATAACCCAGCTATGGCGAAATAGTCAATCTATTCACTGCTCGAATCTAAGTTCAAAAAATCAATATCTAAGTCCCAACTCGTCCGAAATGGTCAAGATATATATCAAATGAAAGCTCAGTATCTCTCTAATCCAATTCACCGTTCATAGCTTCATGGTTAAAAGCCTGGAAGAAATTTTTTGAAAAAGATGTTTTATAACCCAGCTATGGCGAAATAGTCAATCTATCCACTGCTCGAATCTAAGTTAAAAAAATCAATATCTAAGTCCCAACTCTTCCGAAATGGTCAAGATATATATCAAATGAAAGCTCAGTATCTCTAATTTACGAATATTACTGTCTCCTATCATTTATTTGAAGTAAAACAATATTAAAAACAATTTTCTAATACTATCCTCACCTGAACTCTACTCCCATACCTTTCCTATAGTAAAGCCTAAGATAGATGAGCATTTCTGTCAATTCGATTCTAAATCCTACACTGGTTCAAAGTGAATGATATTTCGTATAAACAAACCTCATACAGTATAGTTTCCCCTAATCCAGTCCCCATCCATAGATTCAATGCTCAAAACCAAAAATAAACCATTCGAAAACATGTCTTCGAACCTAGCTATGGCAGTACAAGCTATTTTAATCACTGAGTACTTTTAATTTTCTAAATTCTAAATTCTATAACTAATTCCCACATTATCCAAAATACAAAATTATATATATATATGAGAAGAAAGCTAAGAACCCATAGTTTAATAATATTAATGTCTCCAGTGAGATATTTCAAAATAGATCTCATATTAAATGATTTTCTAATCATATCTCTACCAGTGCACCACTCCCTACAAAGTCTATAGTATAGCTTTTAATTTCTAAATTCCATAAATAATAAATCCCACATGTTCCCAAATACACAAATACCTATAAGGAGAAACCTAATAATCTGTAGTTTACGAATAATAATGTTTCCAGACCTATATTTTAAGTTAAATCCTCATAATAAATTAATTTTGATTGTGTAATGCCTAAGGTTAAATATGAATTATTAAATCGAAACTCGTCTAACCTGGACAATATTCCCATAGATACAATCCTGCAGTATGTAGAATATGAATATATGTATTATTAATCATTAATCTAAAGTTTAAACCCTGGGCGACCTGATTTCCAATGACAGCTCGACCACCCTTCGTTTTGAGCAGTGAAACGGTTTCCCATAGATTCAACCTTATAGTCTAGACAGTACTCTATAGAGGCTTTGCTGATCTTACTTACAAATCGTTAGGTTAATTCCACCGTCTCAAGTCTGCCACCCTCATACAGCTGCTGATCAGAGGAATGTGATGCTGGTTTCATTTTACACTGTTGACGCCGTAGGACGATATAAATGTCAATTTTGTGACTTGTCGAATCGACTCGTAGCATAGCAGACATGGTTTTGTCACTGGACTTGACGCGTATCCTTCCCGGCTGAAAGTGAGATATTTCAAAATAGATCTCATATTAAATGATTTTCTAATCATATCTCTACCAGTGCACCACTCCCTACGAAGCCTATAGTATAGCTTTTAATTTCTAAATTCCATAAATAATCCCACATATTCCTAAATACACAAATACCTATAAGGAGAAACCTGATAATCTGTAGTTTACGAATAATAATAATGTTTCCAGACCTATATTTTAAGTTAAATCCTCATGATAAATTAATTTTGACTGTATAATGCCTAAGGTTAAATATGAATTATTAAATCGAAACTCGTCTAACCTGGACAATATTCCCATAGATACAAACCTTACAGTATGTAGAATATGAATATATGTATTATCAATCATTAATCTAAAGTTTAAACCCTGTACGACCTGATTTCCAATGACAGTTCGACCACCCTTCGTTTTGAGCAGTGACACATTAGCCTAATCCGATTCACATGAATTATTTAATTCGAAACTCGGCTAACCATAGATACAAACAATATCCTTATAGATACAAAACTACAGTATGTAGAATATGAATATATTTATTATCAATCATTAATCTAAAAGTTTAAACCGGTGCGACCTGATTTCCAATAACAGTTCGATCACCCTTGGTTCGAGCAGTGACACGGCTTCCCATAGATTCAACCTTATAGTCTACGAGGCTTTACCTATCTTACTTACTTACTTACTTTCAAATCGTTAGGTTAATTCCGCCGTATCAAGTCTGTCACCTTCGTACAGCTGCTGATCAGAGGAATGTGGTGCTGGTTTCATTTTACACTGTTGACGCCATAGGACGATATAAATGTTAATTTTGTGGCTTGACAGTCTAGCAGACATGGCTTTGTCACTGGACTTGACACGTATTCTTCTGGCTGAAAGATCAGAAGTTATCACCGTATTAACCACACTGTCTTTTGGATTTCCGCCATAATATATGGAATTCGTGTGAAGATAACTGACGCTCCCTCCTCCCCTTCCCAGAAAAGTGTGTTAAATAATGATAATCGTGAGTTAATAACAACCCCTGCTCGTACGCACAACCCATCTCTTATCTAGTGACTTTTTTATAAACTACGAATGGGTCTGTTTTTGACCCAGATTTATCGGCTTTGACCCAGATTTCATCATTCAAGCAGTTTTCAAAATGGACGCAAGAAGTGTTTTTGCGGCGTTTTCTTTGGCAGCAGGAGGTTTTTTCCTTTTCTGGAGGGCATGGCCGGCAATCATGTCTTTCCTGGGGCGGGTCGCCAGGCGTGTGGCGAGTGCCAACATCCCTTTTCGGTGAGTATTAGATGGTATTAACACGAATAAAATGAATAAGTTCTCACTTAACTTTTCCCGAATTGGTCACCTTCCTATTCAAGCGGCCCGCCATAGCAATGAAATCCTCCCCTGCACCCACTCTCGGTACGGGTGTAGTCGATCAATACCGTAATGTCGTATTAGTTTTGTAATCGGATTTGCCCGAAAACCTGATCAAATAACTCAATTGTCAAACTTAACATGTCAGGTTATGAACTACATTTTTCAAAATGAAGCCCCCCCACCACCCCTTCTCACACTGATGTTCTGCTTATTTGTCCAAAAGCTTCCGTTTCTATAATCCCTCTATTATCGTCCAAAAGTAGTGAAATTTCTCTACCATTCGAAATCCTCATCAATCAAGTCAAATTTCAAACTTAACATGTCATATTATGAACTACATTTTCAAAATGAAATTCAAGGCACTAATGCCTCTGTGTGAATCTGTGAAAATTTATCCGCAATTCTTTTCACAGGCGCGTGGAAATCGTTGTAGGGCTGGAGGAGAGGGATGATGGTGAGTTCGTCTTATTTAATATGTAACACAATCAATATTATCAATATTTAACAAAATTACCTATGCATCTGATACCACGAAATTAGTTTGTACAAGGGCAATACCAACCATTCTTTTCCTATTCCTAGTATGTGACACAGCTATAATATTTCCTCCGTGTATTTGCGCAGCGGTACCAACAGCGGAAGTAGTTTACTGTAGCTTACGTTAGCACTATACACGAGAGGGCGCCCATTTGAGTGGTGTGCCGCTTTTCCCGTAGATGGCGTGTGCTTCTTCACACTGCGTAATGGGTTGAGAACCCTTTCTGTATAGACGCCAAACGGGCTTATTCCGAGTATAATCACTGTGAACGAGTAATTATGGTGTGTCCTAACCATACAATATATTTGATACAAAATAAAAACGATTGAATATTAAACCCTGTTTTCAACACAATTTTTTACTCGAATGAATAGAACTCAATGCTGACCTTTAGTTTATGTTACATTTAGGTAGCTACCATGGCTACATTGACGTGTTTGTGGCACCACGGTGAGTAAAAAAACTACTTTAAACTATTAATATTCTGTGTAGTATGATCAAAGAACTATAACCAAAGAAACCCAACTCCCATATTATGATGTGACACTGTGCAGACGGTAGTGCCACACGGCGGTCAGTCTGCATGAACTAAAATCCAGCATAGCATTTGGTACGGGAGAAAATAGATTATACCTAAGTTATTTCTTGGTATTATTTCTGATAACCTTAGATTTTCAATCATTATGCTTAATTAGACAAACATAGGTACGAAGCATTTGCTCTGGTGTGTACCAAAGGTGTGAAATAGTCTCCTACCTGTTTCTATTCCACCATGTGCCGTTCGTGAGCGGAAAAAAAGCAATAGGATGCTTTGGTTATGTCAAATATTATCTTTCCAGCAGTTACATGGCTTCCATTAAACTCAACTTTGTAATTTGACGTGACTATGTATTTACAAACCGGGGGGGCTTTCGTCCACTGCATTGTAGTGTCTCTCCGATGAAGTTGTAGCAAATGCTGTAGCAGACATGTCACTGCACCTCACGCCTATTTTTTTAAAATGAATATCCGTAATTATCACTGTATTAACAGTACTGTAGTTTGGTTTCCAACCAGAACATTGATATCCTCTCGTAGGTAACAGTCTTATATAGGAACTGTTGTGCTCCATTGTGTTTGTTAATAGACCATTTGACAAAGTCATTGCGTAGAAGAAACTGCTTAGCCATCCATATTCACACTGTGACTCCCGCCCCCTCTAACGGTTTTGCTTGGTTGGTCAAGTTTAAAATTTCCGTATTGCCCAGGTCCCCTTAGCAGTTCGTTTATCCCATAATTTCTATTGGTTTCAGCGGTACACACGGGAGAGACATGCATTTACTATATCAAATAGGATACTTTTCCTTTGAGTATTATCAAATAAATGAACAAACCAAATTTACTTCTTCTTACTCCCGCCCCCTCTAACGGTTTTGCTTGGTTGGTCAAGTTTAAAATTTCCGTATTGCCCAGGTCCCCTTAGCAGTTCGTTTATCCCATAATTTCTATTGGTTTCAGCGGTACACACGGGAGAGGCATGCGTTTACTATATCAAATAGGATACTTTTCCTTTGAGTATTATCAAAATAAATGAACAAACCCAATTTACTTCTTCTTACAGTTGATGGATAGTTCCGTAACTTTAAAGAATGTTAAGGTGAGTTAGTACCTTTTCCTATATATCTACTTTTGCCATCAGTGCTAATGCTTCCCTAACCGGTTTGTTTGCCTTTTGGTCGCCTACTGAGAGGATTTTTTTTTTTTTTTGTAAGAGCTCTTTTTAAAAAGCTCTAACTAAAACCAAAAAATAGAACCACGCTTGCAGAAGCTCACATACTCAATCCAAGGTTTTGCTTCAAACATAGGTGGTACATAGGTGGTGATCGTTTCTCAAAAGGTTTCGGAAAAACATAGGTAAAGCACCTATTATATAGCCCGTAGAAGTCAATACTTCTATCTTGTTATAGGTTGAGTATATCACTTACGAGCTACCACCTCCTTCATATTACTGTGCACTCCAAACTCGATGGCGAACGAGGACACTAACCAGGCACAAATAAGTTTCTGATTTATCTTAGGCTGGAAATATTCATCTCTTTATCACCCAATGAGAACGAGTTAACATTCTCGCAAGCCTGTTGAGAACGAGTTTGTATGCTAAGCCCTACGATGACAGTTGTTAAGTTTATGAAAATATGGATCTATAAGATTGGAGAATGAGACATATAATCTCGAATCTACATAGTCTAAGTACTGTGCGCCTATATCGGGAAATAGTATTTTGTGACCGGCTATCTGTGGTTGGAGCGGGTTCACTTTAGCTCACTATTCCAGGCTAAGATAATGTTACACTGGCCACCCGAGCTATACTACGTTAGCTCTGGTCACGTTGAATTGACCGTGACCGTGACCTGGCGTGGTAGCGGGTAAAGGAACGTCACTCTAGCTATTTTTCATATCTATTTTTACTCTGGGCTGTCAGTTGTAACTGGTTCACGTGACTGGTTCCTCTGTTTACTCTGCTTGTAAAGAGTCCTGGATTCTTATCTTTTCTATGTTGTCATCTTCTTTAAGGTGTATTTTGATAAATTCCCACAGATATAAGTTTTTTATGAATCTATTGTCATATAAATATTTCTTTGCAAGTATTTGGGATCTTAGAACCCATGTAGAACATACTTATTTGGTCCGAGAGTGAGAATCCGTGGACACGTCCATGGTTTAACGTTACCAACCTCTTAGCTGGAACGTAGTGTAGACAGAGGTGGCGGCCAATCTAAGATAATGTTATACTCGATCGTATATGTAGCTCAGGTTACCAGTGTATCCACTAGAGGTCGCTTCAAAAAAGGTTGCTCATATAAAACCATGAATGCAAATAAATCTTGTCTAACGTCGCTAGGTTAACTAAAAATGTAATTATGAAGGATGGTAAAAACTGTAATTTGAAGGGTAGTTAAACTAATATACCACTCCATTATAAGCATGGTGTATCTCACAAAATATGGAAATCAAGGGTTTGTGACACCTTTCACAGAACATGAATCTACCCTTCAAATGTATGCGTACCACCTTACACTATACACCAAAATCACTAGCTTACCATTCAATCGAATACCGAGAATAATTTTTTGCAGGGCTCTTTAAAAGAGCCCGATTTAAAAACCAAAAATAACCTGCAGAAACTTCACAGACTCTCATTAATCTGTCTGTATTATCACATTCAAATGTAATGTGGAGCCAGAAGTTTTTTTTATCTACGTGCCAAGAAGTACACCCCTTCTACCAATACATCATTGTTTTATTATAAGAAATGGGCTCAAATGCTACTTATCCCGTGTGAGGTGATATGCTGTACTGTTTGTCTCCCTACAATGTACACACACACACACACACACACACACACACACACACACACACACTCACACACACACATTAATCTGTTTGTATTTATCACTTTCAGTTGTAATGTGGGGCCCGAATCTTTTGATTTACGTTATCTAAGTTTTTATCTACATTATCTAAGTTATTGTACTACATCCAAAATTATATAACTTGAAACTGATACAAACTTTTCTCCATTTTCAGTCGTCCAATCAGAAGAACTCCGAAGTGATTTGTGGGTTTTTTTCGTTTTTTTACAACTTTGATGAACTTTAAGGTGAGTTATAAACTTCCTTAAGAAATTCCTTACCCTCATGATAGTTTCACCAAAACATCATTCTTGTCACTCTTTGGTTTAATTAGAAAACGGTACAAATTACACCAGAGGGCAATACTGCTACGACCTTTATTCTAACGCTAGGGGGGACCTAGGACCCGTTCTACACGGATACGTGTCAAAAAAATTCCAGAAAAATTAAAAGAAGGGAAGGTATCTGGGGCAAAAGATTTTCATATCTGTGTACATTCGTTAGGGTCGCTCATGAAAAAAGATGTTTCTTTGTGCCACATAAAATAATAATAATAATAATAGGAACCCTATCCTTTTCTTCTTTTCAATTCAAATCGTTGATATGACCAGGGAATGGATAGACCGCGATGGTTAGTGTGCTATTCCTAATATTAAAAAACGCCTATAGGGCTATTCACAATGATTACTAGGTTATTTAGGCTTTTCACAATGATTACTATGTTATTTAGCACACAGTGATACTATCGTATATGGTGGTGGCACTTACATGCAATCTTGCTATGATTTCCTATTATCATGTAAATATTTTGAGGAATTGTATTCATGACTCAGTATATGTTTGTTGTTTTTCAGATGTGTGGCGGGCGGAGGGAGTGATTACACCTGTGATTAATTGTAAATAATTTTAAAACTAATAAAACCTTGATCCAAACCGAGTTGGGCAGTTGTTGAGTTGTACTTGTTTAAAATCATAAAGTTTGTCTATATTGGCCATAGTATCCAAACAGAAAATCTCGAGAATCAAAACAGAAAATCTCATGAAAAAAAAATCAGATTGACAGCAGATACTTTAACATAAGATATACTGATAGATAACACGCGAAGTATCATACAATTATTCATAACACAATGAGAAATACTGAATCAATTTGTGTGATAAAAAACATGTCTTTTATTTATGTTAAAAGAAGTCTTTTGTTTCATTTTGTTAGTAAGCGGGTTATAAAGAAAGTCCTCACCCTCATGTTAGTCTCACCGCCTCCCTGTACAGGGTATCAGGTCATGCAAAATAGATGTTTGAGATCCATCCTCCGTGTAGAACAAAGAACGCACACAAATTATGCACATGCATTATACAATATGCCAAAATTAGAGAAGAGAAGGAAATCTCACTTGTTAAAATATGTCTATAAACGAGCCCAGAATGTAGAAAATCTCGATGTCACCACACCCATCCACAAGGATGAGAACAGCACCCGTACTAAAGGTACACAAACCTTACTGTACGGTATACACAACCAGTACGGAGTATCTATGTATCACAAATGGAGCAATCTGTCGCCCCTCATGAGACAGATGGAAACCCTTCGTGAGTTTAAAAGCCTGACAAAAAAGAATGATGAAGGATTCCATCCAACAAATTTAATAATTCTACTTGGAACTATTGTGTGTGTGTGTGTGTGTGTGTGTGTGTTGTAGGAATTACTTCCAGTTATAAAACATATTGTTGAGACTAGTCCACTATACCAACAATCACAAAATGATTATTCCAAGTAACCAATATGAGTGAATGTTTAATATACGCTATTTAATGAATCTCCAATTTTCTATGTCTCGCTGTATCGAAAAAATCTTGTTCTGTATCCTAAGGAAGACTAAAGGGTATATATCGGGAAGCCGATTGAAACCAGTGATATGTGTCACTAACGGTCTTCTCCTACTGCATTGTTACACATATATACTTTCCCACAAAGGACAAGAAAACACCATGTATTCTCAAAATGTGACAATAAAGTGAAGTTATCAAAAAATTATATTATATTATATTATATTATATTGTATTAGTGCTTTTGTTATACATCTATTTATCATTAATAACATCGTTGAAACTGAATAAATTATTAATATTAATTAATCATTGTCATTAGTAGTATGATAATGATATAACAATGATTAATTAATAACTGTCTAACTAATTATCATTATTAGCTAGTCATTGGATAAACTGAATACCAAATGGTGGCAATCAATGATACATACCTTTAGTGTTGGGTTTTCTCACGTCGATGATGGTAGATAGAATATGACAATAACGTGACCTCACAAAATTGACGCTCAATCAATCTACGGTGTGGAGAATCCCATTCGGTAATCTGTGATGGTGATGGTAAGGTTTCTCATGGTAGGATTGAAATCAGCAGGTAGTCTAACAGCAAGGATATCCCATAGAGCAATGTGATGAATAGACAGTGTAATACCCCGTATATAAACCAAACATCCACCTTGTTGTGCAGTAAAGAATCAACAGGTTGAGGCATGGATTTAATCGACTGTAGTGTGTTGTAATAATCTAATACCGATTAAAAAGGGATTATAGTAATCGGATAAACACCCTTGAGAATTGGTAATTTTTTCCCAGTACATCCACAATGGTGAGTAATTTTTACCCGTGTAATAATGATAATGGTAAAAAAATCCTATTGACTGTATACTAGTACAACACGTCTCCCCGGAAAAAATGACGCATTTCCCCTGGCAGAGGGTAAAATTACCATACACCTCTATGAGTTGTATCAATGTCATCAGAATGCGTCACTGTTTACATGTCACCTACTCGAGGTTTTGTAGCTGTGTAGGTAGCCTGTATATGCAGGTGTCTCACATCTCAGCTATACATTAAAAGGGGTTGTACCTTTATGTAAAGTGTCCTTTTAAGACTGAATAACTAAACCTAATTAATCAAAATTGGTATTAGAGTGTATACCTTATCAGGTAATGTCTACAATAAGGCAATGCAATCTTGACTATGTTAAGGTTACATCTGAAATAATGAGTAGGGGATAACTGAATAGTTAAAAATCTAAATCATGAAATAATGAAATATAATTCGTGAGTAGTTTGAATTGAATATTTAACTTTCTATTGAGGAATAATTTAAATACATGTTCAAGAGGCATGTTAAATATTGACATCGTTGTCGGTGTTAATGTCAGTGTCAATACCCATATCATTACCACATTTAGAGATCAGTGATAATCATTGACTATCTACTGCTACAAATGAATGAGTGTGTATTGCAGGCAGCTACCGCGAGCTGTAGGATACAGGTTGCAATCAATGATACATACCTTTAGTGTTGGGTTTTCTCACGTCGATGATGGTAGATAGAATATGCCAATAACGTGACCTCACGTAATTGATGCTCAATCAATCTACGGTGTAGAAAATCCCATTCGGTAATCTGCGATGGTGATGGTAAGGTTTCCCATGGTAGGATTGAAATCAGCAGGTAGTCTAACAGCAAGGATATCCCATAGAGCGATGTGATGAATAGACAGTGTAATACCCCGTATATAAACCAAACATCCACCTTGTTGTGCGGTAAAGAATCAACAGGTTGAGGCATGGATTTAATCGACTGTAGTGTGTTGTAATAATCTAATACCGATTAAAAAGGGATTATAGTAATCGGATAAACACCCTTGAGAATTGGTAATTTTTCCCAGTACATCCACAATGGTGAGTAATTTTTACCCGTGTAATAATGATAATGGTAAAAAAAATCCTATTGACTGTATACTAGTACAACACGTCTCCCCGGAAAAAAATGACGCATTTCCCCTGGCAGAGGGTAAAATTACCATACACCTCTATGAGTTGTATCAATGTCATCAGAATGCGTCACTGTTTACATGTCACCTACTCAAGGTTTTGTAGCTGTGTAGGTAGCCTGTATATGTAGGTGTCTCACATCTCAGCTATACATTAAAAGGGGCTGTAACTTTATGTAAAGTGTCCTTTTAAGACTGAATAACTAAACCTAATTAATCAAAATTGGTATTAGAGTGTATACCTTATCAGGTAATGTCTACAATAAGGCAATGCGATCTTGACTATGTTAAGGTTACATCTGAAATAATGAGTAGGGGATAACTGGATAGTTAAAAATCTAAATCATGAAATAATGAAATATAATTCGTGAGTAGTTTGAATTGAATATTTAACTTTCTATTGAGGAATAATTTAAATACATGTTCAAGAGGCATGTTAAATATTGACATCGTTGTCGGTGTTAATGTCAGTGTCAATACCCATATCATTACCACATTTAGAGATCAGTGATAATCATTGACTATCTACTGCTACAAATGAATGAGTGTGTATTGCAGGCAGCTACCGCGAGCGGTCGGATACACATGTGTCGGTTGAAAGGTGATCTTATCAAGATGTCATTGGATAGTGTCACCCTCTCCGGTATCGCTACCGCCTCACTGACACCGGGCTGACACCGGGTTTAGTGACACCCCTTTCCTCTTTGATTAGTATAAGAAGATGTCATTAATCTTATTGACTCAGAATACTAAGGACATCGACAGGATCAAGTCAGTCATCTTCATAGCCATCATGAGGCCATTCTTTATACTACCCGTCTTTGCTATATTGCTCATGCAAATTGAGGCCTTACTGGAATGCGGACCTGGTAAAAGATGTGTCTGTTACCCATCACGTGGAGTAATTTCATGCACCAACATTGGATTATACAGCATGCCCGATGTCCATCACCGAAAATCCACCGGGTATCCTGTACTTGACCTTCGCGGCAACAATATCGGGACTATAGGTGATTTCCCAACGGATAGATTCACCAGAATAGACCTCAGAAGGAATCCCATAGCTGATTCGTGTTCAAGTCTACCAAGAAGCGTGATAGACACTGACCAATGTAAGAGGATAACTTCGTCGATCGATGAACTTGAAACACATATGCAATTAGACACTAACATGGACATCGAAGATCTCATGGATGACAATACATCTACCGAAAAGGTTCTAGGCGGTGTTGAAGTCGTGGTTCATGAAAATACAGTTAAAGTCAGGGATAACACTATCGGTAATAAGGATAAAACTGTTAAACCAAACACCGTTGAGGGCGATTCTAACGTGAAGGGTATTGATAAAGTGGTTAACAGATCCGGTCGAATGATGGTTGTCGTGGTCAGCGCGACCGGTGCCGGAGGAGTAGGTGTAGTATTCGTCATTCTCATAAGCTTATTAATTCATCTTGCCCGGAAAGGAATATTACTTAAATGTTGTGACCGTGTATGTGGAAAATGTGCTTCTGACAATACATCTACGGATAATGTCAATACACCTGGATCATCAAACAACAGTGGATTGGATATCGAGTCCGACAATGTTGATGATATATCAGGATTTGATCATGACCGTGGAACCTCAACAATGCGTGTAAAACATGTAGTGCCTCCAGCAGAACCATGTGAGTCCTTCCGTATAGAAGATACCGAACTCACGGTACAGTTACCTGAAAAAGATACCTCCACGGGAAATGAAGAGGAAAATGATCGGTGTACCGAACCTATAGATTTGAGGTAAGGTTATTATAATTATCATACTATTAATATTGTTATTACATCATGTAGATGATTCTTTGTAAGTGTCTATTGATATGATACTATTATCATACTATAACCATCAATATATCTCTGTATATCATGTATTCTTGTATACAACTATCAGATGATTATCTATATACATTATATTAATATGTATTGTTATGATATCACATTAAATAGCACCTATGTATTACTATGTATGTATGTAATGTATGTATGATAAGTAATTATCATTATCATTATCTATATTATTATTAATTATTGTATGTGTATTAATTATGTAATGTATATCGATATAATAGCTATGATATCATATTCTCGATACAGTACCGAGTGCAAGACGTCGCCAGGAATGATACCTTCAAAACTGTGCGGTCCTGATACTGGTCCTGGTCCTGGTCCTGTACCCCGCTCCCACAAAAGGAAGAATGATAAACCTTATGCAAGACCTTCAACCTCGTCACGCCCACCTAACTCTTCACAGATGTCACCACAGCTAATAGAACTCGACTCACTAATTCCACCACCATCACCATCACCCCCCACACAACCACTTATACCTAGCGAGTCATCTACAACGGTTGAGAAACCACATAACGTCGGAGTGGTGAAAGGTGTTGTAAAGTATAGTGGTTTCAAAAGACACTGTGATGGAGTACACACAGGTTTGACACCTCCTGATAAAGTATCACACATGGAACACGGATACGAAGATAGTGATTCAGACCAGTGATACAACGGACAATGTGAATAGTGATTCAGTTATGACTTTGTCTGAGCTTTAGCTTTAGCTTTAGCTTTAGTTCCACACTGGACCATACAAACTGGTATTCAAACAGGTGGTGCTGACTAATGGTATATTTCATATATAGTATATACCATTAACTAGTTTTACCATAGTTTTTGTTAAGTAAAACAGTTTCTTAAGACATGATCCCGTGTCACACTTAGCTTAGCTTAGCTCAGCTTTTTAGCTTCATACATAGTAGTTCTCGTAGAACCATACAGATAGGTATTCAGGAGGATGACCGAACATGGTGCAGTTATTTAACTTAATTTACTATAGTTTACTTGGTTTATCTTAACTTAGCTTAGCTTAGCTTAGCTAAATGAATACTATTGATTTATATGAATGGTTCATTGTTATTACCTTTACCTTAACCTACCATAGCATGTCTAAAAGACTGGGAATGATTTCTGATTAGTTTGTGATGTTACCCTATAGTATAGTATAGGATAGTTAAACTTAGAGGTTGTAAATAAATCCTTACATTCAAACCGTGTGTATGTGTATGTGTACACTCTAAAAAATAGAATAGTTTTGTAGTTTGATCATGCCATACTATACCATATCATATGACATTATATATTATATTATCATATTTATAATGTTGTCATTCTGTACCATACCATACCATACCACACTTGTGATTCAGTATGTACATGTATAGTAATAAAGTATCAATACTTAACTAGATGCGTTCTGTTAGGTCTTTATAAATTATTATTATTATATTTATATATATATATATCTAATACAGATATAACTATTAATCTTATATCTTAATACATTATCTATATCAATATCAATATATATTACTCTAAGTATGTCTAATATGTGTTCTATACATACATACATACATATATAAATATGCATAATATATACATATATACATTTATATACATATATACATATGTATACAAATAATGTGGGTTATTTGATGTATTAATTACAGAGGTCGCTTGGGTCTACCCTAAATTGATACCTCCACACCTCACCAGGTGGGGTTCGGTATGGGACAGGTGCGCCGGTACAGGTACTGCGCACCAGTCACCTCCCATACACAGAAGGATAGTCATGAGACTCAGTCTCCTCTTCGCATTTATCCTGATATACTTATATTCCATAGACTTAGTGTTATCAATTTAGTTCCATACCTCACCTACAGGAGAGGGGCGCACAAGTTAAACACCATGTTAATCATACATACATACACAGAGGCTTTCTAGTTAAACTAATTACGGAGGGATATATATTATATATATAGTAATAAAGTATTAATACTTAACTATTAACTTAACTGTTCTGTTAGGTTTTATTATTATATTATTTATATATATATGTAATACACATATAATGTTTATCTTATATCTTATACATTATCTATATCAATATCAGTATATATTACTCTAATTATATCTAATACGTGTCATATACATACTTATACTCTAATTATGTCTAATACATGTTATATACATACATACATATATAAATATGCACCATATATACATATATATATACATATATACTATATACATATACATATATACATATATACATATACATATGTACATATACATATATACATATATATATAATACTTATATTCCATAGACTTAGTGTTATCAATCTAGTTCCGTACTTCACCTACAGGAGGGGCGCGCATAAGTTAAACACCTTGTTGATCATACATACATACATACATACACAGAGGCTTTCTAGTTAAACTAATTACGGACGGCAAACACCGCACCCCTCCGAGACGTGTTTACCCCGCAGCTCGAGCCGCCCCGAAATGTGTGCTCGGCCGTGTTTACCCCTGCGGAGCACAATGTTTGCCCCTGCGGAGCACCACGCTCCGCTGAACGCGAACAATACCCGAGATAATCCCTTAAGGTGACCCGGCGCAGACTTCCCGGCACGGTATGCTCATAATACAAACAACCTCGACCAAAAGACAATAGATTGGGCAATAAACAAACGAAAGAACAATCTGCGGAGCACCACGCATGACTGATTTTAAACAATTGATTCTGTGGTCTATACAGCTATGTATACTACTAGGTAAAAGATTCACTGTATTCGAAGCAAAAGTGTTGTGGAAATGAACCTGATTTTTATGGCTAAAATACAGTTGACTGCCACTACCACAACCACCGTCAGAATTGGACTAACAGGGTCACATTGGCGAGATGTGACTGGGGTTATCTTGAGATAAAGGTGTTGCTTTAAAGGTGTAAGGTAATTCTGTGAAGAGAGCAGTGTACGAAAAGCATGATCAAGGCAAGGAGTGAACTGCCGACCCCCTACTTGTCAATGACTAAGGCTTGAAAGAAGCAGAATGAGGATCAATGCTCAATTGTCTGTTCTATAGTTGCCAAATCAAAGACTAGAATCTGCCTCTTGATGTGTGGGTGGTCGCTTAAATAATAGATAATCTGACATTTGGATCTTATGGGTGGTCGTTATAACGAGGTGGTCACATTACTGAATGCTTTATAAAAATGAAATAAAGGGAAGCGTGTCCGTACTTAAGGAGTGGTCGCATCAGGGAGATGGTCGTGAGGTGAGAGTCTACTGTACATAAATTTGCGTTTTCAATATTGAATTCATCAACGGCTAGACTGCAAAGGATGCCCTCGAGTCAATCTTTGTCTAATTAAAATGAATTTCGTGGATAGAGTCCCTGCCCTCCTTCCAGACAGAGAATAAATTGATTGCCTAATTAATTATGGGGTATTGTGTCACGCTATCACAGTTCTGACCCTTTCCTTTATGCAATGACTCAGATAGTTGGTAAAACCATATGAAACAGTCTCACATATAGGTCATGGCCCGCGCGTTTTGGCCGCCGATAGATTGGTCGGCCACTACCAACGGAATCATTTTGGACAGGAGTTGGCAGGTAGAAAAAGATACAAAAAATCGGCGTTGGATTCAATTTTCGATGTTGGGCATCTCTTTGGCACCACTTTCCAACAGATTTGTCACTGACGAATTCAACATGGGTTTACTATCTTGTTAGAGCATGTTTGGATTCCCTATATACATCACTAAGTGGTTAGAGTGGTTACATTAAACTTCTAGCGTGCTTCCAGAAAACTATCCCTTTACTTTCCGCATGCTGTTCACTGTGATACTGAGAAACGGGCAGGGAGCCAGTGTCTCATGGTCTTAGAGGCAAGCCCAGCTGATCATTACCAATCAATTAAGACCAAGATACCTCAGGACCCCCTGGTTTTTGATATGCATGGATCCAAGATAGGCAGTTGCAGAAATTGCCCAAGGTTAGTGGGTTACAGAAAACTATCCAGCGACTGAATGCGACCCAAATCTTTTAATTGTTATTCCTTTATAATTGCACGTTTATTCATCAATGATGAACATATTAGTTGCTAGTGTATGAACTGGGTAACGATAGTCGAAATTGCAGATCATTGGCTTGGATCTTTAGCGCTTGCAACACCGTCACTGTATTTGCATATTATAACGAGTGCATCCTAAAAACGGCAGATAATTTTGTCGGCATGTGGAAGTAGGATTTTAGACTCATGCAGATAGTCGAACTACACAAATCGGCTCACCTACACGCAGGCCGATAGTCAAACCACACATATTGCGCAGTGTGTGTGAAGGTTTCTAACATTTCATTTAAAAGCCACCTTTGAAAGTAGGCACGACATATTATTATTTTCCTCATCAAAGGATTGTAATTGCCTTGTAAAATAATGTTCTGTTTTATGATACCTTAAGCAAAATTCAATTCAAGTGACAGTTGAACTGAATACGTGTATTTGAAGGCGAATGATTGGAATAACACCTGATGAAAATAACTTTGACGGTATTTAGTTCATAAAGAAACATTCGATAATTTCTAAAAGATTTTTTTCTGGAACATTACGCGAGATTTCAAAACAAATTTACGACTCTTCTTTTGCTAATTCCAATCCGTTTCACATATTGAAAACTAATTTTACCTCAATGTTTGTTTTCCGCATTGGTATTATTTTTCTAGAAATGCGTGTATTTTATTACAGAGAAGCAAAGGTGTTCTCCGGCAATGCATCAGGCATCATTGTTCTTTTCATGATGTCATATCGTAAAAAGGAATCAATCAATCTAGATGAGGCCAATGTGTATTTATCAGTAGCCTCTTTTTCCTTGAATACAATTGTTAACAAACCTGACAGACTTCAGTATGTTGATGTTTTCTTATTGCTGATAGTACATGTTCACATGTTTCGAGAAATGAAAAGTATCTCTAACACAAACTTTTTGACCTTAGGATCAATTAGTATATAAATAATACTCGATAGTTTTGTAGATAGGTGACCTTAAACCACGAAAGTGTGGCGCCTAGTAATATCAGATTTTTAGGGGGTGTATTACGAAGTTTACCTCAAGTGGTAAAAATCGTGTTGGAAGGTCACCTAATAACGGGGCAACTGACCAAGTTTCTGCGATTAGACACCGATAGAAATCCCATATAGTGCGTGGTGGATTGGCATGTCTAGACATATGTCTACAATATTTGCACCTTCCCGATATGTCTCCGATATTTGCTTTTTGTATCGGAGCCATATCGGTAGGTCTAAATTTCTATCGTAGTAGATGGACGCCAGGCCTTACACGGAAAGCTCACCTTTCTTCAGGTCTCAGATTTCATATTGATCTAGGTAGGACTCGCCAATTCACATCGCGTTAGTGAAGCCAATTATGAGGCTGGGCAGTCCGTAGTGGTCAGTCCTGATCTAATCCTGGCTAATCTTCCCTGATTCACCTGACCACTGGCAGCGGTAAGTCCCATCTACAGTCCTCTGCTGCCCACCTCGCCACGTCCCAATACATCTCAACCTACGTCCACCCGTCTAAATCGGTCCCGATTTTCAGCCCTCTTTTTCTTACGTATTCTAACGTGTTCTGCATCTTCTATATCGATCTGTACGTACCATGGGTAACTTTATCGTAACAGGTCTGGGTTCGCGGTCACTCAGATGCCTTGTTCAGCTTTCCGAGTCGTTCTGAGCTAGTGTTGCCCAGAGCTGCTCATCATAAAATAAGTTAATTATCTAATCATTAAATATATTTGAAAAAGCTAACCTTTATACAAAAATAATAACTAGATTTGCTAGACCATTTTCCACAAATTGGTGCGATCGTAAAAGCATCGTTTTGCTAAAGATAAATTATGATGAATATTTTCTCGAACAGGAATTTCACGCCATGCTCTCATCCACTAGTATCCATGATCTGGAGCTGAACAAAGAAAATCCTATATATTGAGGATAGAACGAAGAGATATTGAATAAAGATTCCCCTTTACCTGAGAGTATAAAATAGGATACTCCGTTGATGGATTTTGTTTCTCCACTGCTTTATGTATACAGGATACTTTACGATATCTTCAACATTATTCATTCTTCATTCACTATCATTGATCTATATCACACCCCAACCAACGTATATTCTACACACCTATCATCTACTCACTATCATCTATGTATACAACACCACCAATAGCCTATGCTGTATCTGTTTACCCTTATTCTCTGTTCACAATCATCTGTCTATATCACACCACACGAAACCTATACTCTATCTGCCTTATTATTATATACCTGTGGTAGTATATCCTACACATACGGCCCGCTGCTACCCATGTTGTATTTATATCCGTATGACGCCTAGGTGACGTACAGGGTATGTATGTGGTGTACGGGACATGTACGGTGGCGAAATAAGAAAACTCGCCCAGAAATAAAGTTAAAAATTGGATATTTTAAGGTATATAAATAATACGAAAACAGGGATACTGTGTCTGTACGTGATAACTACTTGGTAAAATTGACGATAAACCGAACCTCTGTCTTCGGCATCGGTTCGTTATGTTGTCAAATTTACCGCGTATTGATCACGTACAGCCACAGTAGCCCTGTTTCCGTATATTATCTAATCACTCTCATCTGTCCTTTTCAAACCACAATAAACCTGTAGCTTCTTCTACTTCTTTTATTGTCTATTCAGTCCCACCTATTTCCATCACACCACTATTAACCTATATTTCCTGCTAGCAGTATCTCATCACTATGCGCCATCATTCCTACATGTGCTTCTCAACCTGATTATCCCACCGTTAGCCTCTCTGCTTTAGCCCATAATTTGTCCACTGCCTGCTATATTTTTTACAATTCTATGCCTGCCCTTTTCATGATTCCGCATTTTTCTCACCAGTTTACCACAACCATTTCGTCCATGTCTACTGCCAGAATCAGTGCACTATTTCTTCAGGAGTCCCCTTCTTCTGTTTGTTCATGTCCTTTCCATCACCATTTCCCTACCGATATGTCATGCCTCATTATTTCCTTATCTACCCAATTCAACCATTTTTTCCATGGTTCCATTTACCTACTCTTACCCATTCGTCAATCTGTTTGCTATAACAATTCATCTATCTCTCGCTATCGTTGGCCCATTTGTCTCCCTTTAACCCCTTTAACCATTTGTCTTGCATTGTCCCATAACCATTGAACCACCTGTCCCGCAGTACCATTCGTCCACCTGCCCCCCACCTCCAGTTCCCCACCTCCCACATCGCTCCCACGCCACCCACCGGTCGCCTGCCCCCAAAGGCCACCCCCATACACTACTCACACTGCGACCAGCCCCAAACCAAGCCCCCTTCTCGTCTCAGCCAGCGCGGCCTTTCTCAAATATAATAAATCAATTATGTAAACGACTCTGGGTTGTGCTCGGCGGAGTGCTCAGTACGGCGGCGATGTCACCCAATGTCCTTTAACGTCCGCCTCCCCCTCTCTCCAACACGGCGCGAGCTGCCGGGTTAAAGAAGCGGGCGTTTTCTTTTTAGTAAAGAGAGCCCGCGGCCACACACACACCTCCACGCACACAGAGACCGGCTGATTTGATTATAGCTGGTCAGACAAGAAAATCAAGCTGCCTCTGGCTCGGTGGCACTATAGCCCGTGGGCTCTCCTCAATAACTGTAAAATGGCATGTATATGGCTGTATGCGCCCAACATGGGTCTGTATAGGGTTGGGAGGAAGGGAGGGTTGGGGAGGTTGCAGGTCAGAGGATTTATTAGGTGTAGGTTTATGGTCTTGCATTGTGGCGGTAAGTGGGTAGGTAGATTATAGTTTGAAGGGTTAATAATGTCTCTTCAGGAGGTCTGATAGAGAGTAATCGGGGGTAGGCATGTAGTTCGGCTAGGACTATGAATATGTATGTTAATTGGGATAAGTTGATTATACTTTTTAAGGCGGAAACCCACTATGTAATTCTATTTGTTATGATCTATTTTTCGCCCATAGTTCTCTTCACAATGTGTTTTTAATGCAGAATAGCAAGTGAGGTGTATGTAGGCATTGGCAACTAGGAGCCATTAGCTGGTAAACCAATAAATCACAAAAATACTTTTGACTTCAAACATTCTCACAATCTATCGTAAGCCTGACGCCGCAAATACAACTAATGATTTCAAACGGTAATTAAAATCGTGATAAACAGAAAATTGTAGGCAATTATGTGCTGTTTGACGTCATTGTGAAGAAAACACAAGGCATGAGATGGAGATAACCCAAATGGTTACTCCTAGTGCTTGTTATTGGATGTAGTCGGGGATATTACACGATACGTTATGATGTAATTGTATATGGTCACCTGATACCGGGAAATAGCTGTGCATTAATATTAGTTAATGCATGGGGGTTTGTTGGTTATGCTTCTTGTAGGATACTTTGTTCAGTAATATATAGTTCTGTCCCTAAGTGATAATGTCTTTTTCAATCAGCAGAGGTAAGATCTATATATATAGAAACGATAGAAACAACGATATTGCGTTTGGTGGAAGCATGAAGGAAAGATATCTAGCCCTCGACAGGATGTGCATACTTCATATTGACATAATTATCGGCGTGTATTTCCGTGAAGGTATTTGCAAGACGTAGATATCTTGATAAGTATCGATACAAAGTGATTAATAAATATTGGCCTAAATTCTATCAGGTGCCTGTATGCAGACTTGGTACGCAAGCAAGGACTATGATATTTATTGGGTTTATATTTCCCTTCACCCTTTTCCACAGAACGGTACTCATACCATTTTCACCAAAAACCTGAAATGAGCCTTTTCTTCTAAAGGTTCCTCATTTCACCCCTTTCAAATATCATCGATAATGCATGGGCTGCTGCTGCTGCTATAAAAACACCACATCTATAGATAAATGAAAGAAACGTAAACGTGGCAGCACGTCTTTGACATCCACATTGCCTCATTATCTCTTGCTGGCGCTAAAAGAGCAGCAGGTGTCACATTCAGGTGTGAGCACTGTGACACTTTTACCCGCGCTGCTCAGTTCAGGTGTCGCAGCCCCTCACTACACTAGCGAGCTGTCAGGAGAACGCGTCTAGTACCCCATTCCGCGGATATATGGTGCTGGAGAAGCCACTGGCCACCGATATCAGACGCCCCTTACTTGTGCCTGACTGGTTGGCTCAATGATAAGACTCAGTACTCCCCCTACCTTCGCCCTCACACCAACCCGACATGCCCCGAAACACCACTATAGAGGTTAGCGAGTCTTCTGTATCTGTCCCATCACCCCTCCCCTTTCACCACCCCTTTTCTCCGCATCTCCACCCCTTCCCCGACCTATACATGGCACCTCATTTATACTACGTCCTCCACGAACCAGCTTCTTTTCCAGGAGGCATAAATGGGCTTACTGGGGCCACCTGTCTATAACCTTGCTTCAGAGTGGCTCACGCAATGGCTGGAGTGTGACTGAGACTGAAGGAGAACGAGGGAGAGAGGTGAGGTGAGCAGCTCAGAGAGCTGGAGCGGGTCGGAGCGTGCCGTCTGAAGATAGAGTCGGGACTGGCTGGCTGCTGGGGGCGGGGAGAGGGGCCTTGTGGTGGTGGTGGCGGTGGTGGTGGTGGTGGTGGGAGCGAGGAGCAGCAGCTGGCGGCGGGGCGTGTCCTCCAGGGAGCCTCCAGTGTGCCGTCCCTGCCGCCAGCCTCGCCGCCACCTCCGCCTCCTCCTCCGCCGCCGCCGCCGTCACCGCCGCTAGGAGCACGGGAGTCGGCAGTCCAACGTGGCATTGTTGATCTTTGTCTGTGAGTACCGTTGTGCAGGAATACGCCGGAGTCGGACAGCGGCGAGTGAGCAGACCGGGAGTAGGGGTAGGAGGAGGAGACGGCAGAGGTAGACGGTCAGTTCCAGCCAGCAAGGCAGGCAGGCAGGCAGGCAGGCAGCCCGGAGGAAGGGGTATGGGTATGGGAGAGGAGGCTGACGGCAGCAGGCCAACCACACGCCGTACACCACCCGGACACCTGTCGGTGTGAGGGTGCGAGCTACTGCGGTGTTAGCTGTACGGTACCTCAGAGCCCCAGCCGCCGTAAGCCTTATCTATCACCGCCGTGATTATCCCCGGGGGTAACACCCTGCCGCCTCCATCAAGACCCAGGTGACCGGGAGCCCGCCCTCCGCCATGCTGCCGTAAGGGGGCTGTCTGGGACGTCTGCACCGTGGAGGGGAGGCCGCAGGAGCAGGAGGGAGATGGCAGGACCCCGCCGACCTCCGGGAGGTGAATGGCGCCAACACCGACCCGCATGGCGTCCCACGTCGACACCTCACGTGCGGCGCCGACGCACGCGCGTGGAAGACCGGATGTAGATGGCGATACACGTCGCTCCTCCAGGGAAGCAGACAGGAGAGAAAGAGGGTGGGGAGACTAACGCCGCTGCATCCCCTCTCCTCTTTTTAACTCAAAATCCCAGAGTCTGCTTTTAAAAAGACACCTCCTCACCACCTTTTCTTTTTTACGAACGCTGAGGATTTTCCACTTCCGGTGTTTCCGCGTTCTTCAGTTTACAAAAAAAACCCAGAGAAGCCCATTCACACACAGTCAGCAGTGGAAGAGAGAGACTGAAGAGCGATAATAGGGGGCAGCATTGCGCCCGCACTCAAACACGCACGCCGATACCAGTGAACTCCTGCCACCGCGTGACAACAACAAGGCGCGCCTCTCCATGACAACAGAGGCCACGTGACCGCGTGGCCGTCCAGGGGGCGGTGTGGTCGGCGTGTGAGTGGTATGACAACGCGGGGAGCGCGCCGCCAACGAGCAGCTCAGTCGAGTGGGTCTGCTTGGAGAGCGGACGTGGGGACGGTTCCAGGCCCATTCCAGTGTTAGTTTAGAGCAAAGATTCAACACTCTCACAACACTTTCATAGTGCTCTGCTCCTACGACGTTCATCTGCTACGACCGTCAGAACATTCAAGATTCATCTTCGACGGAACTTCTCACAGCACTCCACTCTCATAACAGAAAAGTCTCAGAGTACTCCACCCTCGCAGCATTCAACTTGGAGGTGCACCACCCTAACAGCACCCCATTAACACAACATTCAACCCTTACTGGGTTCCATTCACATAAGGCTCTCAATTCATAGAGCCCAGCTAACACAGCACTGCCATTGGTCTTCTGATAAAGCCACTTATTCCAGGAGAGAAAAAAGGTTCAGAAGTTGTCTCAATTACATTCACAATTCACCAACTTCCGACGTCGTGGTTTTCACTTAAACAATTTAAACAACAAGAATCAAGACCCGGAACTAAGGACGCATCTCTACTAGACCTTCCGTCACGTACCAATGACCACCAGAATACATAAACACATACACAGCGCAAACAAGCCGAGTTCATCTCTCTATGCATGACCTGGCTTGAATGAATGGATCCGAGGACGAATACTGTACTGTGTGTGACAACTGCAGCGGAGAACGAGCCCTACTAACCCGGTTTCCTGTTCCCCTGGAGTTGCCAGGGTGTATGTAAGCGCGGCTCTACCTACCTCCCCACCCACGTGGGGGACAGCAGACAGCGAGGACCTGCGTGACTTGACGTCCCGCTACTCTCCATACATCCACCCAGGCTCCGGTCCATGCGGTGCGTGTTCAGTGAACTCTACTGCCCACTGAGGAATATATACCATGTGTCATCATCGCAGGACGTAATCTCCTTATAGACGCAATAAGTAAGTAAGCGCATTGGGTTTTCTGGTGAAGTATGGTCTGCTGAACGTGCGCTATGTTCTGTATCACGAGTCGTAAAGCGTGAGAACCATCTAACAGTCCATTTTTGTATTTTTTCCACCCAATGGAGGTGCTTGGGCACATTCCGTAGTTGGAAAAAAAGTTGACAGTCCATCTGAGAGTCCATGTTGACTGAGTTGTATCTGTGAGGATTGGACTCTCAGTAAAGTTGAATTCAGGAGAGGACAGTGGAGCGGTAGTAATGTTTGACGTCTGTGGGCACTAAACAAAAACTGAGAGTCTAAGACGTGCAATGCACACAGACACGCCGCTGGATGTACAGATCCTCCCTACTAAAGCATTTATGACTGATGGTACTCCATTCCAGGATCAATGACTCGTCAAAGTATGAAAGAAAAGTCATGAAAAAGTTTTACAATCAATGGAACCTTCTTCCTGGATTCTCACTGAATAGTAGCCAATACTCAAGTTAAGTCTCAGCGAGAGAGGACTAAAAGTGGACAATCATCAATATTTATAGCCTATGATACATTCCCGATTTCGAATACATAACCATCTTCCACATTGATATTCGAGTGGAGGTGGTTTCAGAAGGCAATGGTCATGGTCCAAAACACACGATATACAGGGATTAATGGACAAGGCGTCGAGAAGCTTTTTGAATAAGAATTCTTTTCTTTCTACCCCGCCGGTATCATATACGTCCCATATAGCGGTGTGGTGTGTGAGGTGGTGTAAAGGTGTGACGTCCAGGTGTGGCGTACAGGTGTGACAGGATGCGGTTATCTCCGCGTCGTACGCTCACCTTCCTGCTCACAGTGTGTATGATCGTCATCCTCTACCTGAACGTGCTCAGCTTCCTCGACCACCAGCAGCGCGTGGCCTCGCTCTACGCCCTGCAGGGCGGGCTGGCCGACGAGGAGGAGCAGAACGCCGCCTTCACCGGGCGCTACGTCATCCGCGGCGGCGAGGTGCTCGGCGTGGACTCGGAGCGGTACCGCGAGCTGCTCGCCGCCACCAAGCGCCAGGAGAAGGGCGACGGAGAGCTGCACCACTTAGCAGGCATCAGGACGGTGCGGTTACACGCCGGATTGGACACGACGCGCATCCTGCTAGACGCCAAAGAGGGGGTGCATCACAAGGGGCCCTGGCCGCCCGCCTCGGGCCCCGTCGCCCGGCCACATGACCAGGCAGCAGCCTTCCGCGAGATCCGCCCGCCGACGAAGCGCTTCAAGGGCAGGCGCCGCAGTATCTGGCCCGATCCCGAACGTCCGTACGACGACCGCATTCTCGACCAGATCCTCTTCGTCCCGGAGAGCGTCAAGAAGCGGCGGCGGAAACAGGAAGCGGCGGCGGCGGCGCGGGAGCGCGCGTCGCTAGCCAACGCGACGCGCGCGGAGCACGGACCGGAAGTAGGGCGGCGGAAGGAAGGGCTGGAGGCGGTGCGGGCGGCGGAAGCGGAAGGGGACTTGGACGGGGAGGATGCCGCCGACGAGACCCCGTCCTTGAAGACCATCCTCATGTGGAGTGGGATGGGGGACTTTAAAGCCGGGCGCGCGGGCTTCGTAGAGGAGCGCTGTGCCGTGGATTCATGCTACGTGACGGAGAACCCGGCCATTGCCGACCGCGCTGACGCTATCGTCTTCAACTTCGACCCTGTGTATTACAGCTGGACGCGACCGCCGCACCAGCTGTGGATCCTGTGGATGTTAGAATCCCCTTTACACACGTCGACGCTTCATGACATGAAGGACCAGGTGAACTGGACGGCCACGTACCGGGCCGACTCGACGCTCGTAACGCCCTACGAGAAGTTCGTCACGTATAAAGACACTCCACTCCCCGCGGCCCCGGACCGCGACTTCGCCGCCGGCAAAACCAAAAAGGTGGCGTGGTTCGTGTCCAACTGCGGGGCGCGCAATCGGCGCCTCGAGTATGCCGAGGAGCTGTCCAAGTTTATCCAGGTGGACATCTACGGCGGGTGCGGGCCGTTCCGCTGCTCGCGGCTCGACCAGGATGCGTGCTTAGACATTCTCAGGCGGGACTACAAGTTCTACCTGGCCTTTGAAAACTCCAACTGTGATTATTACATTACCGAGAAGTTCTTCTGGAACGGGCTGAAGTAAGTATCAATGTATACAGTATTATGTTTTATGAAGCGTAGTCTTTGGTTCAATGGAAATTTCCATTGCGGGATAAATAGCAATAACGATCCCTTCAGAATATTTTTTTTTAAATACGTGGAATGCGTCAGACACTATTTCAACAAAACCCTATCCTTGCTGTCCAACTGGGCCACGGGTTACGCGTGGTTAAGGATGCAAAACTATCCAAAAAGGTAGGAGTCACATATTTAATGAATGCCTATCTTCAGGGATGAAAGGGCCGAAGATATCGCACTAGCCTCAAGGAATTTCTATCCCACCCCTAAAGTCGAGGACACAACAGGCGAGAAACGTGGCGATTTCCGGAGTACGTGAGACAATATTTCATAGTAATATCTCCCATCGATGATTCAGCAACTTAGAAGCAATTATCAGGTGAATTATGAAATGATAGCTCACATGCACTCCATTCTGTTTTGGCTATTAAGAAGATCGTTGCTTTTCTCGCTGGGTGTGTCCCCGGCATGAAGGGTTGTTTGTGTGAAAGTGGGGTCCTGCTGGGGAAAATCCTTAAAAGCATTGATACGAAATATATATTTTCATAATGTGGGGGGGATGTGTATCATCATCAAAAACCATCCAATCACTTAACCTCGTATATTTGCCTGCTTCACCGCTTCTAATTTCTACGTTATATACGAAGAGTAACCTATGTAGTACTTGTATTTATGTTTTACATAGTGTGTACAATAGTGGCATATGTATTTCTATCTGGGAAGTATAGTATAGCCTACACACGATAGTGTCTCACTTACGGTTATTACCTATATATATATGATATGCTCGCGATATACATTCACCAAATACGCATTTGTTAGAGTATCAGTTAGAACAGATTTCACTATGTAGAAAAGAGAGGGACATCATAGGTTCTCCTAAGAATCATTAAAGTGAAAATCTGACAATAAGCGACATTTATGAAGTAATTCTGTCGACATTTGATAAGGTAAACATACTAGCTGTCATGGGATTATAAGTATCAGGAGTTTTATAACCATTGATCTGACTGAGGGCCGTACTAGGTAGGATATCCCGAAGTTCCTCGAAAGATGTTGATCAATAATTCATGCAACAATACTAAACAGTAATACCATAAGGAAATATGTCTATCATTATATTTCCCTGCGCATATTGGCACGTTTGTTCCTTATGTCGCATCTTATTTTACCCATCGATAAACAGTTTGTACCCAGTATACATCACTTTGAAAACCATTGTAATCACTTTGAAACACATACTGATTACTTTGTAACACATACTGACCACTTTGGCAGAGTCTGTGATGGAGATTGTGCAATGGTATTGCTGCCAGCAGTTGATGTCAAATGATATTATCACGCTCATGGTGCGGCAGAAAGCCACAAATAACCTTATTCTACATAAGGCCTCTTTCCACTGGCCGACAAAAACGGAGTAGATTTTTTGTGTTCTCCTAATAGCCTATTTACATTTTGCATCAGCAGTGCTAAAGGTCCGTCGGTGGTTCCTGACTGTACATATTGGTGATGGTCAATATAAATAGGCTATTAGGAGAACACAAAAAATCTACACCGTTTTCGTCGGCCAATGGAAACGGGCCTATACACTCGATGAGGAAAAAACTATTTCAGAATCCTGTTTCCAGCCTCGTTAGTTCCACATTCTTTTATCTGAGGTTTTAGTGTGAAATGTTTCCTAAGTTAGATGCGAGATGACTTGCTTGAAATGAAGTAGAGGCTACCAATGCAACTACAGTGTTGTGATTGAAGAGTGTTTCCGATTCCGCTGAATACCGGCAGGTTGTTTGTTTTACTCATATAGTGTGTCAGTCATTGCAGCGACCTACTTACTTATTCTAGAGTTAATGTAGAAATTCAAGATAGAAACAGGAATTTAAGCTTGAAATGCGCTAAAGATGAATCCAGAAACGGTGTTCTGAATTATCATTTTGGAATTATTTTTACTGTCGTGCTGCCGATTTACAATATAACCTGATGATCATTGGGATTTCGTAATTTCTAATGGTTTAGTAATTTCTGGATAATGTCTATTATAATGATTACGAGTCATTGCTGCATAGATTTCCAAGTATCACTCTCGTTACCACACCAAATGGGGGGGGGGGGGATCCTAACAGATAAATGCTAAACAGATATAATGAGTGCAGTGTGATGAATATAGTAGTATTTATATCTGATTCGAGACGTATTTTCATTAGATATACTGCATCATATTGCTTTATTTTACCCGAATACCTCATATATCTCATCTTGATGTGGCAGTTCCAACATATACGACGCACATAAAAGTCATTGAAAACATTGACATGATCAAGTTCTCATTTCAAACCGTTCTAAACTAATGACTTTTGAATATAAATTGTGACCAAAACCACTTGATATTGTTAGCAACAAATATAGCACTGTGGTGGTTCCATATGATTCCATCCCGTTGTCCAACCCAAATGCAACATTTGAATCTGATAAATAGCAATGGAAACGGCTTGATACTCATACAATATCTATTTTTTCTCGAAATAATCATAGTTTTCACTTCAAGCAAGTGGCCTTTGTCTCAGCTATCATTATATTAAGTCGTAGTGCTTTGCGAGAAAATAATTCTTATTACTGGCTAATGTTTTTACCGACAACCACTGAAGCCTGCAGGCTGTGAGCGGGCGCTGTACTTTGAGAAGGGTACACCACAAATAAAATTATAGTTACAGAGATGAATGGCGAATAAAGACAGTTCAACTACAGAGAAATCTTAAAACACATTCATGAGAAAGTTTGTGTAAAGTGGCCTGTTTGAGCCATAGCCATCTGCAAATATTACATAAGAAGATCATCCTGTATTGTCATGGCTTATATTTTGTCTCTTGGTGCAATTGACATTAGAGGAAAAACGCAGTGCCTTTGCCTATTTTGATGTTTCATTGCCTCATAATTGCAGGCTATCATTAGTAACCGCTCTGCATTGAAGTTACAAAGAAAAATCAAGAGAGGCAAGTTTATATTTATACCGTACCAAAAGTGCAACAGTGCATCACTGCTGAGAATAGGTCAAACGATCTCTTTTATTGATTTCTTATTTAAGATTTCTGAATTATTTCATATGATTGTTTTGAAATCTAATTTTTTTCTAGAAACCTCACTCGTCTCGTCACCTCACTTTAAGCATTCATAGCTCCGACCATAAATGGCATATGGTAAATTATGAAACAGCACTGTCTTGATTTTCCTGTAGCCGCTATTACTTTATATCCATGACGTATATATATGTATATACTTTAAATATGTACAGTTTCACCATATAACGTAAACACTATCGCATGGAAAAATACGGAACACTCTGTTCCGTGTACGTCGACTACATGTTTTATCTCTATAGAAATGGACCACCATTCTGAAAAGAAGAAAATTTAATGAAACGACTAGAGCATGATTTTCAGGTCCAATTACGGTAAAATCTGTTTTAATTTCGGGCATATGGTAAATATAGAACAACCTACCATGCTTCTACAACAGCTACAAAACTCAATGTCTTATAGGTAGGAGAGCATGATTAGTTCGTTCTATATAGATGTGTTTTTTTTAAATATAGGAGGGCTATTAGCAGAAGAAAATTATATGTTACATCTCCGTTGTATTTTCTGAAATGGTCAAATAAGGCCAAGTGTTATCATGTTCGTGTAACATTCAGATCGGTTTACCAATTACTAATACAGGGACGAAGGCCTGATAAACATCGCCGAGCAGACTATACCAATTAACCTTTCTCTTTATTGTTTTCTTTCCTTTTAAGCAGGCAAGCCTGAGGCACAATTTTGAGCCTTGTATTATAGACCGTGCAGTAAACATTTTTCATCACCTCTTTCGTTCTACTACCGTTGTTTCGATTCTCTATAATGGGCCACATTGTATGTGATCCCTAACACTGATAAATGTAATTCAACTGAGCATACCCATTTCGAGAACATGCAGAAAATAACTGTAAATGGAATTATTGTATTCAAATTTAGAAATTTGAATTTTCCTTTGGTATTTTCCGAATGATTGAAATAAATCATGAAAATGGTATTCAATAGATATCATAATGAGTGTTAGTGCGGATACTTGGTAGTTGATTATGTTTCTCATTCGAGTTGTAGATTTAAGTGGTAAAGGGCAGTATACAAATACCTTGCTCTACTTTATTGCAGGTATACTATAACAGTGACTATTCGATTAAAATGCTAACATGATTAAACAATTACTTCTCATTGATACCATAGAAATGTTAAAATTCCACATAGTAAAATATACCCGTATTCAACTACTTGGAATGGCTAGAATCATACAGTTATGAATTTGCAATACCTTGCCTACCTCTAAACACTCAACAACACCATTTTCCCATCCCGTGTCCTTTCAGCAGAATGCAACATTGCCTGCTTCGTGTTTTAGTTTCCAAAGTGCGATCATTGAAAGGAATATTTCCTTAAATAATGAAACCTAGCTACAGTATGGCCACACATCCATCTCGTTCCTGGGACCCTGTCGCTGCATAGTTGCTCATTGTTCACATTGCGGTTTTTCTAGCCCTGGTCCATTATCGGGTGGAGGATATGTCTCTATATGGAACAATCTCTCCATATAACCATCAATCCAGCATGTGACCTGAAAGGTTGAATGAGACCATTCTAGTGGGCTCATTTAGAAGTGATAGTTATTCCCACACATTAGCCACTCTTGCGCAAAACTACATGTAGGAACGTAAATGTTATATAGAGTGAACGGATATCCTTCACTCTAATGATGGGTCCACTCCAGCAAATGGTTATATTGTATGATAACAAAGTGATTAAGAAATAATGGGACCCTGTATTGACTATACCTAAAATGATACATCAATATCACCTTCATCAATGTTGAATATAGTGTTTCAGCTATAATTAGGTCTATTCCTGACAGTTCAAACTTCCTGGACTGCATGTATTCATATATCACTAATCGTTATCGTAGGGAAATGTCCGTGCCATCCACAAAGTGAGATTTCCAAAATGTGTCTTGGCACCCGTCCACCTTTTCACACGAAAAAATATTCATTTCGTACCATTATTTATAATATGTATATGGGGACGTGGCGATGAAGATACGCGAAGGCGTAAGAGGCAAATTTTTATAAAAGTCATTATTTATAATAAATTATAATATCATCACTTTCCATGCTTAACTCATTGGGAGAAGCTCAGGATCTAACACTAATAAATTCAGTGCCATGCTACGAAAGTTCGATAAAGGTGCTGAATGGATACTTTTCATCAAAAGGCTGCAGATTACTACAGAACAACATATCTTGACTTACGTACCTGCATGGAGAAGAGCAATGGCTGTCTACTACCATTGAATTTATCTTCGGAGTTTCACTTTACCTTTTGAGCCATAGTTCACAATGTTAGGATATATGTATACACTTGTCTCTGAGAAATGACCTGTCCACGTACATTTATAGATTTCTGCAGTTCCATGTTAATTGCTATGTTTTTTGTATCTCCCCTACTCCAATTGTCTTCGATGTAGTCACTGTATCCAGTATGTTGCCTCTAGCCACCAGGCCCTCTACACCGTTAAACAAATTTACACAGGCGAAGGGAGTTTCAATCTATTTGATCTCACTCTACCTTCTTCCCTCATCCCTTGCCCCCTCCTCCCCTCAGCATAATTGCCTCGTAGGCGCGGCCGTTCATTTATCAAGTGATCGTCTTTCTTGTCAATAAAGCCCCGTCTTTTTTTTCCTGGCGGCGTCATTTTGAGTCGATCGGTGAGCTGTTCGGGGTACTGAGGAGCTGATTGATCACTGCGCCTGGAGAGTGACTCTAATCACATGTAGATTCAGGACTCGCCGCACTAACACATTCTGGCATCCGGACCGGGGAGGGGAGCAGGAGGAGGAGGAGGAGGATGGGGTGAGGCAGACCTGGATGGGCACTGGAGATGATGACAGCGACCGTGAGTCAGAAACAGAATAGTCGAGTACACACGATCCTGAGGCCCGTTTAATAATCTAGGATCTTAATTAAAGACCCTTTTCTGTACCTCCCACAAGGTTTGTTCTTTAATAATGATATTTAAGTCTGTTCGCTAGGACGGTATTAGCCGTCCATGAGGTCGTCCATAAGTGTTGAATAAAGTTGACCCATATCGTCCCTGGGTCTCTATGGCATACGGAAAAAGGTTTACATGTACGATCCTAAATTATTAAACGGATCCCTGATGTTTCAGCCGATCAAGGCGTGTGCGATAGCTGGTAGTGCACTCTTTAAGTGGTAATCCGTACAAGGTTCTCATTTCTCTCTGTGCGAGAATAATTCTTTATGAGCTAGGCTTAGAGGCTTGAGAATCCACTGACACACAATATTACCGCTAGGTGGCATCATTGAGATTTTAGGAATCTTTGGGTTTAATTGATATATGTCTTTAGCACGTGAGGCAGGCCAGTGGATTCTTAAGGCTCTAAGCCTAGTTCATGAAGAATTCTTCTCCATAGAGCATAGTGAGAGTACAGAATACGACCTAGAGAGTGTCAGATCTTATGAGAGGGGTGGCTGAGTACACATGATCCTGATGTTTCAGCCGATCAAGGCGTGTGCGATAGCTGGTGTTCCGATCCAATCATACCTGAAGGAGGTGTGTCTTCACAATATGATCTACATGTAGAAACTTGAGGGAAAGAAGTGATACAAAAGAAACCCGTACAGAGAGAATCTCTTTTGTTTTCCATGAAGCACGTCACACGTGGCGATGATGGACAAAATTCCTGATAGCCCTCCCAGCATAAAACAGAAAACAAATCCATTATATATATAATGACAGGTTCGCATTGCATGACCAAAGAATAGAACAGTCACTATCACATAGAGGAATGGAGAACACAACGGTAGTGTTTCGTTCATCCATGCGCAGTAGCTTCACGGAAACAGAAATACTGACTCAATATAGTCCTTGTAGAGATAACACATATTAGAGGGTATATCTCTTAAAGGATTAAAGGCAGGCTAAACAGAGGTAATTGAGGTACTCCTAAGCACACTGAACTGCTCCTAATCCCTTAAAGACAAAAGCAGACTCAATGCCTTGTATCAGAGAGGTCTGATTATCAGATATGGTATTAGATATCTAAATATTGTAGGGGCAATTGATACTTTCATTCAAGGAGTAACAAGTTAATATATATATATAAAGATATACTTCTCATTCTGAGTTGAGGGGATATAAAATAGTAAATTTGATAAAATTTCAATGAGAACATTTTAACATCATACTCAACAGTAATAATCATACCCCATTGAATATTGAATTGATTGGGTGTAAAATATAATCCTTTCTGAACAGCAAATACAACAAAATCTGAGAATGTCGGAGGGCAAATTACTCTACAAGAATTTTCACGGAATGTATGGCACATGTCTAGATACGAGTGTTAACAATATAATTCCATAACTCACGGAAATGGAAATGTAATAATCAAATGCGCGAACATATATTGTGCTAGGATCTTATAACATACATTGGAAAGGAATGCATGTGGCAACTGCCATCCCCGACCCCCACCCCATACACACTCCCTTTCACAGATAGAACTGTATTTTGGATATAACTCCACAGCTGAATCTGTGAGCCATTGATTTCTGGTTTCATTTCACAGTCGCCTGAATCTAATCCTTTTTATTCTTTCTTCCTACCTACTGTGGTGTTGTGGAACTGAGGGACGCGACAGTTCACAGCACTAATCTATATAAATATAGTCTAGGCTGGAGAGTAGGCTTAGCCGACCGGAACTCGGTCAGAGCGAAACCAGGAAGTCATAGAGTCTGTAATTTCCCCGACTTGATGTTTTCAATCTTCATGCCTTGATATATTGTCTTTACAAAATTGTAAAGACACGTGCATTATTAGTAATAAGTTGTTATCTCTGTCACCTGATATCAACAGGAAAATAAAAAACAGTATTTATATAGAACGACCTGACCATGCTGTATTGCTACAAAACAAGATGGGAATTTAGGTCTGTGCGGAACGAGGCGTTCAGTGGAGTTCTGTGCAAACCGTAAATTCCCATCAAGTATTTTGTAGCTTGTACAGTCATTTTATATGATCATGTACCCAAAATTGATAAAATCCTAACGTAATTTTTGCCTAACCACTAATCTGTAATTTGATGAGTACGGAATAGCGTTCCGTATTTTGCTGTCCGGTATGGTTTATCTACGTTATATGGCAGAACTGTGCATGTATATATAAAACCTACAATCACATTTACTATAAGTTCTCAATACTCATGCCTTAGGATAATACCTACGCCAGCATATATACCGTCTCGTGTATAGGGCACGGCGTCTACTTACTACAATAGCAATTTGAGACCACCCGACGCATTACAATGCATAATGTCAAAAATCATAGCCAATCGGGGAAATCTCGATCTAACACCAACGTTTAAACTTGGTTCATCAGCGTACATTGTAATCGATGGCCTATTGCAGACGATTTGGAGCTCAGTGTACGCCGGAGCCAAATGGATAACCTCCAGTATGGGCTGTAACTGAGATATGAACAGGGAAATGAGCACATCAAAGCACAGAGCAACATACACAGAGTTCTGTGAGATGTCAGGGTATATATGATATAGTTACCATTTGATACGCCGTATCATCTTAGACTGGTATAAACGTCCATAGGCTTATAACATTAATCAGGAACTCGTACTCAAAATGCTTGCGTTGAGTATTGAGTATGGTAACTTATACTTAATGGACGAAAAAACAGATAAATATTTCCAGGCTAAAATAAAATCAGACACATATGAATTCGTGTTTGGTCTGAGTTTCCATTCACCATCTTGTTTGGAGTACTTCGGAATATTCATTTGGCTATCGCCTCGCTCATATATCACTGCGTGCTCTCAACTCAGTGGGTGATAGCTTGGGAGGCAGCCCAAATACTCATCAATTTCCTTCGTTACTATCTGACCCATGGTATCCCCCCCCCCTAGACTTAATTTTGGGAACTATTAACCAATGCCCATGGAGTATTCAGAAAAAATATTCAATGGAGGATTGTGTCACAAGTGTTAGCCAATTAGTTATTGTGAGGGGTGAGATCAATTCAGAAACGTGTTCAAGCTTATGGTCAAAGCTCAATCCCATCTCGTTTGAATTGCTACATAATTCACGCGGCTTTATCTTCTGAATTACTGCGTCATTCGAACTCGATGGGACACCAGCTCTGACTGTAAACTGCCATAAGTTTCCTCTATAATATGTATTTATGAGGAGTGTGTGCTTGGTGGCTAGGCTATGGGTTATAGTCCATAAAGTCATACCTGTGCCGTTTGCCTTCATTCACACGTAGACGACCTTATCCTGAATAGGCCCATATAGAACACAGATCATTCTCCCCAAAAAGATATCTATATCAGATGACTTTGAAACCACTGCATTCCAAGACAAATATTTTTATGCCATTCACACCAAACGTTAAGGCTGGCATAGTTTGGTTTCAGTCTAGCATGACGTAGCCCTATGATATTCAGGGCAGCTTGGCTGGAACATACTCTCGTGCATATCGGTGCCAGAGAGGGAAACATTATTCTGATACTGTAATTTACAGTGATAAACATGTGGACGGATGTCTGAGTCGCCGTATGGAAAGATTCATGCAAAACTCAGAAACCCAAATTGTAAATAGAACATTCCCCTGACTCTAATTCGCCGGACAAACCGGTTCAGCAGGATGCCTACACACAAACATCTACAATAGGTCCCGTATTCAAAAGAATAAGAAACACGTCCAGTTCCACGATTCTCACCATGTGCCTAGATTGCTGCATGATTTGAACCCTTGATCCCCGTCACAGGATGCCTATTCAAGTGCCTCTAGTAAGATTGGACATAAATTTAACAATATTGATATGCAGGTTTATTGAAACTGACACAATTATCATAATTATGAGAAGACACTTCTGTGCTGCTGAATAGAAAAAAAACAAAATTGAGAAAACAGCTACGACAAGGACTCAGTCTCACGTATGGCTTTGTTTTATTTCTGTTGTTACGTGTAAGGCCCGTCGTCCACCTACTACGATAGAAATTTAGACCTACCGATATGGCACCGATACAAAAAGTCAATATCGGAGACATATCGGGAGCGTGCAAAATCGTATACATATGTCTAGACATGCCAATTTCAACATGTTGAAATGTCGTAGACACCCTACGATACACGTTTTCCATCGGTACCAAATCGTAGACCTCCATTTTTCATTGGTGCCTAATCGCAGAGACGTGGTCAATTTCCCCGATATTAGGTGACCTTCCGACGCGATTTTGATTTTGTATCGGGAGGTCCATCGTAGACCGGGGGCGGACACCGGGCCTTATAGTAGCCAATTACCCAGTAAGCAAAATATGCGATACTATTTTCTGTATTGTTGAAGAAAACGTCAAACATTGGCTCTTACGTACATCAGGCAAACCGAATTTTTTGGAATTGAGGGAAGAAAGCGGACGTGGACATATATAATTGTTCATACAGAATTTGTAACCTAGCCTTGGTAGGAGTGTATCGACTAGTTGCTCATTAAGTGACCTAATTCCCATCCACGGCAATATTTCTACTTCATCATAAGCTTTAAATCACATACATTCAAGGTCTTCCAACTGAAAACGTCTTTCTCAAATGATCATTAATGCAAATAAAACACACTCTGTATATATTTAGTAGAAAAATCGATAATTCACAGTGAAGGGTAAATTTAATTTTTTAAGGGCAAAGCAAACATCCTGAACGTAGCCATATTGAATGAGTACAAACACAGAGTGTACTTTACATAGCTGGAGGAAACTGTAAGAATATCTAGCGTTAGTCACAATGCTCAGGCAGGAATACACAGTGATAGATCTAAGGAAAAAGATATAACTACCCTGACAATAAATTGTTGTCTGTGAATGCAGTTCCATTTGCCACCATTTTCCTCTGTGCCCAAGACTATGATGAGGCACCAGGTAGAAAGCATACATTCATTGACAAACATATATAGGATGGAATTGATTTGGAAGGTTGCCATTGCCAACAGGAAAGCAGAATTAAAATTACATATTAGACGTCGTATAAAACCCTGACTACGTCGGAGCGCGGATGATAGAAGCAATATGGCCAGGTCTTTGTTGTACCACATCAACGACCACAAGAGGTCTGATGACGTTTTCACTCTCATATTTCTAGTCAGTTTTACAGGCTTCTTTCTGCAGACGAGGCGCACAAAAATAGGACACCTTCTCTAGTCTGTGGATCAATATGCTGTTTGTCTGCAGTGATCTCTGGTCGGTTGAAAGCAGAGAGTACGCACAGAGGAAACGACTTCCATATATCTACTTTATTTAAGTGAACTCCGCTGTACATGCCTGTCTATGTATGTATAGATATATATGTCTATATGTGCGTAGCTTGCCTGTGTCTCATTCAATACTGTCTGGTTATTCATTGTAGAGGCTTTCTTTCATATTTTGTATAGAGCTAGGAAAAGCCCAAGGTCGACACGGTGCTTTATATGGGAAGATCACCACTATGTCTGACTGCTATTAAGTGAACGGTCCTCCAATAAAAATTAGTGTAACCTGATCTACAACTCTTACAGGCCTGAGTAAAATAATTTCGAATAACCAATGCCAAATAAGATATGGTTATTAGCAAGGCTCATACCTTTTAATACGAGAGATACTCTAGAGGAAACCTATGAGAGTCTAGTGTCTGAGCTCGCATCCCATCGAGTTTGAATCACATGGTAATTCACAAGGCGAAGCCGCATGAATTGCGTAGTGATTCAAACGTGAAGGGATCGAGCCCTGACACTAAACGTGAATGGGTTTCTGAATTCATCTTACCCGTAACATTGTCTAATGGGCTATCATTTGTGACATAATCCCCCATTAGATATTTTTTCCTAAATATCTGATGGGCGTTAGATACGAGTTCCCAATGTTAGGTCTATGGAGAAAAAATACAAGGGGTGAGATACAACCTGGGCTCATGTCTGCCAACAAAATATAGTTGTACTGACTAACGGTTCTCTTCTCTGTCAATGTAAGCCTTTACCAACGACCACCTCCTCATTAGCATTCAAATCTTGAAC
Organism: Alentia gelatinosa; assembly: GCA_950022655.1. Lineage (NCBI taxonomy): Eukaryota > Metazoa > Annelida > Polychaeta > Phyllodocida > Polynoidae > Alentia > Alentia gelatinosa. The sequence continues at coordinate 18,512,029 of OX465584.1, read as the reverse complement.
ACTAGAAAATGAGACTAAAAAACACTGGCAACGGGGCTTACAATTAAGCGTGTATTTGCAGAAGACTGAAAGCGGGATTCCCTGGCGGCGACAGTGCCAGATTAGGCAACACATAGGGACGGGAATGGCAAGGGGAAGACTAAGCTTCCACTGAGTGTAGGATGGAAATGAACCTATTGTTCAGCCGGCGCTGGGGAGGTGGGGATACACATGACGGTCATTTGTATAAGGAGGAAGCTCAGTGCTTGTTATCACCACAAGACGGTGGGGCTGTTGCTCTAGGTTAGACAAGTTGATGTGTAATTACATATATATGTCACTGTTGTAGACACTTGTTAGGCAGTTATACAGGCACCCTGATCGTACTATGCTTATACAACATCAACTGTGCAAAGCATATATTTAAATACATATACACTGGAGGTTTGAATATGAACACACCTGTCTCATATAAGCTCACATGATGGAGATCTAAATGGGATTTATACGTTAGGAATATGCATATGTGGAGAGAAAATTAATAGGGAAAACACTGATGTATTTATGTCAATAACCGTGTCATAATCTTTCCTTTCTCTGATCGATCTTGTTTGATCGGGGTATTGAAAGCAAACAAGTCTTTCATCAGGGAGCATCTTTAGTTGCGGTAGACTATGTACATATTCATAACAATATTGATCGACACGAGAGCTATAACGAACACTGGAATAGATATATTTCCCACTAATTGTTAGTTTACACCTAAACTACCATGACATTCTAAGACTGACTCCTTTTTATATCAATGTGTTTTTTCCTATGAAAATACATAGACATTCATAAATAGCCTTAAAGGCTGGATACCAAATTCTATATGGCGGGTACGATTGATGAAACATGGGGTGATACAGCGAAGTCTGCAGTGAAATCTTTAGATAAACTGGCCGTATATCTACAATCCATCCTGAACAAAAGATATATCTAAACCTGTATATAATGCCATAGGCAAAGAATCAATGCAATAATTCAATCACAGTGTCAAACATCCAATTATTTTATAGTTGAAGAATCAAACGACATAACAACACTGTTATTTGATCTTACTGAAATTCCCTCATGACTCTGGATATAGGTTAACATCTGTAGTAGAAAGTGGACTTTGTGGGGTATTCATTCAGGATAGACATATTCCAGAGGTGACCAGACTTGTTAGTTGAGGGTTTTGGTGGAAAGAGAGATCGTCTGGAGGTGAGAACTGAAAATATCGACAGACGACACTGACACAGGGGCCTGGACCGCCGCACGTGCTTGCCATGGTCCCACTGCCTTGTCGTCCAGTGCTTAAGACGGATACCTCACTAAGGAAGGGCCCCGCTGAGTAATAACTATGGTAATATGGAAAGCCCTGCCAAGTTTTTGTTTCCCACTGGATCTCTCTCTCTCTCTCTCTGCATCTGGCTGTAGGGCAGGATTGAAAATGTTGCCAAGCTCATACAAAGCTCAGATTTCAGGTTGACTCCCACTGAGCTGCTCATGACTGGTCGGTGAACAAAGCGCTGTGAGGCCGACCCCCGCGACGCCTCATCTTACCCCCCACGCCGCAGGCTGGCAGCGGGGACGGTGCAACGGGGGCAACAGGCAGAGGAGATGCATGGTGTATGACGACGGCGGGAGTTCAGTAGGTAGAGCAGTGGTAAACATGGTGGGTGTTGTTAAGAGGGCAGGTGGTAGAGTGTCGATCTTAGACTAAGAGGCTATGAGGTATACCGTGCATGCATGACAAGTAATGGTGAGAGCAGGAGGTAGGGTGTTATTCGTGACAGGTGGCAGTAAAGGTGTATTGGGCGGTAGGAGGTACAGCAAGGCAGTAGATGGTGGCAGGTAGAGGAGGCGACACAGGCTGGTGTAACGCACTGATATCTAAGAGCAGGAATTGGATTACAGTACACAGAGGGTAGCTCGTTCAAACTAGCCTGAAGACAGAATCTGATAGGTAGGAAGAATATTACATGGTAGTTATTCTGAAGAATACTGAAGTAACTGTGTTCGAGGCATTCAGAAGGTGCAATAGTGTAAGTGATATAAATGATGGAAAACAATAAAGCAGGAAATGAATACTAGGTAACAGGCAGTAGGTGTCAGACTAGGGGTTGCTGGTTTAATGGTTAAAAGCGAAGGACAGTAGGGGCCCCTCTCATAACATCTCACACTCTCTAAGTCATTTTCTGTACTCTCACTACGCTCTATTGGAGAATAATTCTTAACGAACTGGCCTGCCTCCCGTGCTAAAGACGCACATCAATGCAACCCAAACATTCCTATAATCTCAATGATGCCACCTAGCGGGAATACTGTGTACCAGTGGATTCTCAAGGCTCTAAGCCTAGTTCGTTAAGAATTCTTCTCCCATAGAACGCAGTGAAATCCTTGTACAGAATACGACTTAGAGAGTGTGAGATCTTATGTGAGGGGTGCCCTAAGCCTAGTTTGTCAAGAATTCTTCTCCATAGAGCATAGTGAGAATACAGAATATGACTTAGAGAGTGTGAGATCTTATGAGAGGGGTGGCCGAGTACACATGATCCTGATGTTTCAGCCGATCAAGGCGTGTGCGATAGCTGGTGTTCCCTATCTAATCATACCTGAAGGAGGTGTGTCTTCACAATACATTCTACATATAGGAACTCGAGGTAAAGAAGTGATACAAAATAAACCCGTACAGAGAGAATCTCCTTTGTTTTCCATGAGGCGCCTGACATGTGGCGACGATGGGTATGCGGTGGCAGGTGGCGCACAACAGGCAGAAGACGGTTGTCAGAGTGTACATGTAACGTGTAGTGGGTGGCAGCTAGGCGGCCTCCTTACAAGCAGGACACTAGTGGGACAACTCCTCCACGTCTGGATGGGATCAAATTCTCAGGAATATCGAGGAGATAATTGGGAGTTGCGGACGATGGCGTGTCAGGCTGGGAAGATGCGGGTGTGGATTGACACCGGGGCCGGGAAAAACGCGACGGCAGGCCCGGCATCAGCCCCTGCCGTGGTGCGAGCACCTCGTGCCGTGACGGAGTGTGTGTGCGAGTAGCTCTCCGCTCACTTTACTCCGCATCAAGACCATTGTCACTCCCCACCTGCGTGTCACCAACACCCCCCGCGCTGTCACTCACTCCGCCCGCTTTTCCCCGATGGTAATTAATCAGGCGATTCCTTCGTAAATTGATCTTAATTTCTGCCTCTGCGAGACAGCGCGGCCATTGGGCCGAGTAAAACTGCGAATAATTATCCATTGCGCTCTGTCAATTTGCATTGGGTTCAGGCGATGTGATTGTTTTCTTACCGTCCCAAAATGGTGGCCATTCTCCGAGTCACGGGCCTGGTAATATGATTTACCGCACTCGTCTCAAATAAACATGACTGGATTTAGGCATGCTGGGGTGGGTGAGAGTGGGTACTTGTATTTATTGAATGTGTGCAAGAAAAGAAAAATGCGGCTTTGACATGGAATTGATGTCGAGAGTATGGGGGATGGAGAGGAGGTGGTTGGAGGGAGTAGAGGGGGTATAGAAGGAAGATAATCCGTGAGCCAAGTCTCCCAATAAAGGCATACAGGCGTCTTAGACGGGAGGGGATTAGCGTCTAAGCCTCCTCGTGCCTAATAATCAGCGCGCCGATTAAGTAAACCTACATTACAGGTTGGCCCGTGCAGTGGGCGGCTGAATTAACGGGACTACTTATCATTACGGGGATGGCGGGCGACAGGCGGGCGGACGGGACTAGCGGCCGGACCGCGCTCGCCTTCATTACCGCGTGCATACTGAATGACTCCAAGACACATTCTCTAATTTGATCGATGATGTAAGTTTGTAAAATGTCGTCGCCCGACTGGACCGGGGCGACCCGTGCCGTATGTTAAGGCTGTACATGCCAGGCAGCTCGGAGCCCCCTCCTTAGGCTGACAGCGGAGCAGCTCGTAGAAAAAGTAGAGAAGCAATGTATAACGTATCGCGGGGGGAGAATCAAAACATCTTATAAAATTAGGGAAAACAGACAGAGCTCCAGTGTAGCATTATAGCCACAGTCTAGTATATGTGTTTTTTTCTAAGAGGGCTTTCAATACAAGTTTACTGATTTATCAGATGCTGAACATTGTGTCCTATTTATCTATTCATAAAAGTATACGTTTGAAATTCAAAATAGTTTTACTCTTTTTTTAATTAGATCTGTATTCATTCTGTTGGTGTACAGTTCTTCCATGAATAGAAGTAATCATTAAAACAGTTCGTCATTCATAGAAGTACGTTTGGGAGCATGGTGATCAAATGTCAGACCACATTGATGGAAGAGGGGAAACGTAGCATAGACCGATCAGGCAGGACGATACTATTTTCTTTCCATATCTAAAAAAATCTATAATCTAAACTACATGAACTTCAGTCAGGTGGCAGGTTTTAAAGCCCATGCAATGGGTCAGAATGATATGATAACTAGCGGATATCTCTAAGGCACTTACACAGCGTCAATATGTAGATGTCACTCAGTGTTGCAATGGGTAGTGTCCATTGACATGAGTTCGTTTTTGAATGAAATGGAGTAGAACCTAACATAGGGGTTGCTGAGTTAGACGTGGACATATGACATTGTTTTTTTTGTTGGTTTTTTTTGGTTAACGATGTGTATTTGCAAGACATCATACACAATCAAAATGTAGAGCTGTGTAATGCCATATATAAAACATTACATGATAAGGATTTGATACTTATACTAAAGAAGAAACCAACAAGTTTTGGTCAAAGTCGTCGTTCTCCACGAGTTTGATGCGGATTAATATGAACGAGGCGACAGCCGAGTGAATATCACATAGCGTTCAAACGAGTTGGAGAATGACTTCTTTCGCCAAAACGAGTTTCTTTCTGTATTTATCTCACCCCTGTACACACTAAAAGAATGGGCAACAAATAGGATATAGACCATGGAGAACGGACTGCAATACTTGAAGGGGCATGGAGAACGAGATCTCAATGTTAAGCCTATGGACATTTATTCCAGGGGTGATATAAAGAGAAATATTCAACTATCATCATAATCATGGCCTGTACTCAGCAGCGGACTGTACGTCAGGTGTACAAGCAGTTGTAAGGCAAGTGCTATAGGTAGGGACAGTAATGTGCACGTGATTTTATCAGTAGTATGGGAATTAGATATTGACATTTATCTGCACAATGGCATCTATTGTCGTTGCAAGTCGGGATCTATGACCTACTGACATTTTAGGTCTAAAACCTTCAACTTAGTCTAATTATACGGAAACCTCGCTCGGGTGGCACTTGAACATTCTCGGTTGTGAAATGACAAATGTTGGTGCTGCCAGCAGTGTTCTTGAAGGGGGATTTCGATTAGCAGGGTTTTAATTTGTGTGAAGAATATGGTTGTAGGCAATAGAGTAGGACATTGTTGTCTCACTGAATAATGAGAAAGAAGAATCCCTAAGGGGATGTCGAATGAGAAATGTTAATGGAGATCTTTTCTGGTTGTGTTATTTCCAGGAAATATATAGGATGTCACCTCTCCATTCCAAAGTACAGATATAAGGAATACATCACAATACAACATAATGGATTTTTTGGAAAATCTGACATCATTTCATTTACCACCTTTTACTCCCTGTCAGCTAGAATCATCCCTACGAACCCCACTTTGGTGAAATATCTCCATGGCTTCTAAATATAGAATTAGAAAGTAGCGCTGTCGACATACTCAGGCTCACAGTAACACTGGGTTTCTGCGCCAGTCTGAAAGCAAATCTGGTCAAGCTACACATAAAAGTGTCCAACAGACTTATCCGCTCTGCCATTCTCTCCGAGTCCAATGCCCAGGAGATATCCATAGTGTAGCCAATAGTATTGCCTCCGAGATTCACCAGGGGAAGAGGAGAGATGGGAGGCCCACAGTAACTGCCAAGATCGTATTTGTGTTACCTATTGGTGCAAATAAAATGGACATATTTCCAGAGAATATGCCGTTTTAATTTCGGTGATGCTTACACTTCAGAAATACAGTGGGTGATGTTTGTGCATATCAACCATTCATCTGAATAATTCGTACTATGCAGAATACAGTTCATCAAGTAGGGATACGGGATTGCGCTGTGAGATTAAAGAATAATGATTATGAGGCAATACTTATAGTTCAAGGTGAACTTTATGAGGTATGGCAATAGTCTAATATCCAGGGTGATGCCCGCACACACCAATCGCCAACACAGAATGGCACGTATATGAAATATTATTTCATAGTAATATCTCTCACCGATGATATAGCGTCTCGGAAGCAATAATCAGGTGAAATATAAAATAATAGCACACATACTCGCCATTTTGTGTTGGCGGTTCCGGGAATCGCCGCGTTTTTCGCTTGGTGTGTCTTCGGCTTTATGGATGGCAATTTCCATGGCCGAAACGAATGCAATGACAATAAAATATTCATAACAATTCTTTAGGATATATGATACACATATAGTTAGAGAGGGAAAGAGAGAGAGTGAGACAAAGGGACAGAGAGAGAGAGAAAGAAAGACAGAGAGAGTCAGAGAGAGACAGAGAGAGAGAGAGAGACAGAGAGAGTTAGAGAGAGAGACAGAGACAGAGAGAGAGAGACAGTTAGAGAGAGAGACAGAGACAGAGACAGAGAGACAGAGAGAGAGAGAGAGAGAGAGAGAGAGAGAGCGAGAGAGAGAGAGAGAGAGAGAGGAGCACCTCTTTGTAGATATAGGTATACATTTTATTATGCTTCTGAACAATATTTCCATCGAATAATCCCAGAGGAATCTGCCCATCCCATGACAGTATTATCTCAGTTAAAATCATCAGAACATTCTTATGTCCTTGCTTCGTTCTATTAACATAACGGTCAAAGCTCAGGTTCAAACACACACTGAAGAAATACTGACCAAGATAACTATCATCCATAAGTGAGAGGAATCCCAACTGAATACCACTGACCCCTTTTTATAGTAGAATAGGGGCAGAGTGGCGACTATCATTTAAACAATTCAGATGCTTTCTTTTCTCGTGCATTCATTTTGAGGTTAGCTCTAAGAGTACACCATGGAGGGAGGATATCTGGAAACAAATATGAATGACCCAAAAATTAGCAATTTTCCTTTACTCCTTCTACTTGACTTTGGGAACTCACAGCGATATTATACCCTCACTATCCCCACTTCTGGCTCGTGCACTACTAAAGCCTCGGGTCTATTCCTTCGGCCTGCGCTCACTCCTGATGGTCCCAGTCCACAGGCACGTGTACAGCCGTATGTAGCGCAAGTAGGTGACAGATAGTGGCGCTTAGGGGGTTGACGCGATGACGCTAGTGGCGGAATCCCCACCGTCATAGGAACGAGAGCCTGCCACCCTTAACTCTATCCCCCCAGCCACTGCTCCCCCCAGCGTTAGTTACACGGACTGGCGCCGGATTACCATGCGGGCAGCGCCTCCCGCGGGGCAGCCCACCTCTCATCACGCCTGTATTAGATTAGCCGGTCCCCCTCCGCAATCGTTACCGATAGCAGCAAGTGGGCGTAAGAGGGATAAGGACGATGTCCACAGAGCAGCATCTTCTTGTAGCACTCAGCTTGCTTTACACCAGACTAACTTCTGTGTCTAGTTTATGTCAAGCATGCGGCGTCAAGCTTAGGGGCGTCCTAAACCCGGCTGAGGAGGGATTCCATGGCGACTTCTCTGCAGGCCGAGTGTGGGGGAAGAGCTAGCGATAGGAGTGGTGATCGAGACTGGAGGACTGAGATGGAATTGACTCACTGGAACTATGTATTACTCACCACTTGCCAGGAATGATGGTCAATTACAGAAGTGTTTCTTTTGTATATCAAAGGATTCCTCAGTTTCTGTCAAAAATAAAGGGAGATGGTCAGCTGCTACATTCTCTTGCAATTGGTTTATACTTTGCCTCATGCCTTCTTTTTGCTGCACCAACATGGGTTTACACCAGACTAACTTCCATATCTAGTATTTATGTGAAGCATGTGTCATGAAGCTTAAGGAAGGGCTTAAAACTGGATGAGTAGAGCTGCAACTGCTATACTTATCTGTAAGCCGAGTGCAGAGCACCTAGAAATGGCGATCAATACTGGAGGAATGAGAAGGAGCTGTGCTTACTTACATGTGTCTTTGGCCACCTCCAAGTTATGAGCGCTATTTAGCAGTAATTCCCCCTACATACAGTAGAACCCCGCGTACGCGGACACCCTCAGTTCCGGGTCAAAGTGTCCGCTTACGCGGTGCGACCGCTAACACGGGGTTGAAATAAACATCTAATATATTGAACCGTTACGAGCAAAGGTCTCCGTTAGTGTGGGGTACACGCTTACGCAGATTGTCCGTTAGGCGGGGTTCTAAGTACTGTATACATACATACATACATATATACATACATACATACATACATACATACATACATACATACATACATATATATATATTAGGATATACTCTGTTGAGCGTATCTGTACAATATATATATATATATATATATATATATATATATATATATAGGATTTTCTAGATTCAGAGATAGCTTACTTCTTTTCATTTTGATAAATAACCAAGCGTAAGCATCGCACTGTTTGGCTGAGTACAACATTTTCCTCTTTTATTATGGTCCTTTATTATTGTCGGTAGTGCCTTTGAATAAAAAAAAAGATACGTTCTAGTAATATTGCAAGGACTGTAAACCTAGAACTTGGTCTGAACTAATAAGTATCTGACCATCAAGGACATTATTTTTCTCATATGCATTCTTAGCACTATGCTTAAGACGTGTATAGCATTGTGACATTTTACATTTATCTTCTTGTTTCGTGCCGATATATTACAAAAAAGGAGACACAATAATATATTGATGCTGGAGCTCACTGCACAGGATAACAAACAGTGCTTTAGGTCCTTGTTTGTGATCCAGTTAAAAAAAAAATCTTCTGTGCATGACAACATGGGAATGTATTCACCAAGACGTGTTATTTTTGTTTATAACATGCCACTGGCTTAATGTTACACCAAATTGAGAGATCGGTCGCAGGCCTCGTATTTTATGAACCAATTGACTTAGATTCCAGTGACAGTTTAATGGGCCGACATCATTTGGCGTACATCGGTTAACCCCTCTTAACTCCTCGGATATAAATTAGAGATCATCGCCTCATGCCACCTGATTTTTAATCCCCTTCCATGATGACTACCCATTTTTTACCGACCCTCCACGCATGTTAAGGTTACGCCCAAATCAGATAATGGCTGCAGAAGTTGGATCATACACATGTCAACATCCTCTTTTCAGTCATGAAGCCCTTTCTAAAAACAAGGCTGAACATATTAGACCAACTGACTCGAGGCACGCGGTCGAGACATGCATGGCCCATATAATGTTCTAGGGCTGATGTTTTAAGCTACATCTGCATTCAATAAAGCAGCGAAAATGTAAACATGTCTGAGAAAACAGTTTAAGAACAGATTCAATATCGCTGTTTTTTATCATCATGAACAAATCGTCCTTTGTAAAGTACTCAGTTATATCGTGAGGGCTTCATTCACGTTAAATGCAGCTTCCAAAATAAAATTTACATTGAAATAAAACGCCATCATGGACAAAATGAGACGTAATATCAGGGGAGCTGGCAAAATATCATAAATATTTTTTCCGAATATATGTGATATGGAATCATTTTAATTCAAATATATGTGAAATAGAATCATTTTAATTCGAATATGATATATAATATTAACAAATATGGCCCCTACCATGTGTGGCGAGAAAACCAGAATGATCTAGATATAGACTATACATCGGTGTACCATCTTTAATTGTAATTTGCAACTATAGGCCTACGATGAGTATCGTTTGATATCCTCGGTGCTTTTCCACAGAAATGGCTCTATAAATGGAGTATGCTATGTGTCAATATTCAATCTTTAATGTGATAGACAAATGGTTGGGGTCTTATCTTATGTATCTAGTAGAAATGGCAATTAAGTAGACCATTAAGGAAGAATGTATGATATTTTAGTGGACAGACTTTTACCAGCATATAGTTTACAACTATGGCTTAGTTCATTCATCATAATCCCAATATGAACATTTTTCACTATATAGGTAATGTCTATCTTATTTAAGCTTCATATAGTATATAACATCTCACATGATGGCGTACATCCTTAGATATGTGTCACTAAAAGTAGAGCCGTGAACCAATTTCTGAGCTGTGTGTCGGTTAATTCAACATCCTGTTCTCTCACCCTCCAACGCTACACCCTAAGCCCTCGCATGTATGTACAGCCACACAGGGAGCAACTCTCAGCTCGCCAACCATCTAGTCCATCCACTACTGCAATATCGTGAGCAATTCAGAGCTGCTCCGTCTGTGAAAGCCTGCTATCATACCGTCATTACATGACCAACTCACCCCACCACGGGAGCAGCCTCGGCCGCCCGACATCCACACAGGGCACACCCCACCGCGTGTTCAATATCACCTTCCCTTCTGTTGACGCCCCTCCCACTCCCACAGCGACACGGCCTTGTATCGGGTCTGAGCGGGGTCTTTGTAGCCGGTGCTGACGGGCGCACTAAGCCCTAGGGACGGCAGGGCGGGCCCTCGCACCCCCTGTCTGGGTCGGTCTTAGTTGTCCGCCTCGACACCTTTGCCCGTGCGGTATTCGCCCTCCCCGAACCAACCCCCCACTACGACACGCAGGGCCCCCGTGCCAGCACCCGCAACAAACACCCCTACCACACGGCCACCACCCCATCACGTGACCCAACATGGCGGCACTCACGCGAGATCTCGTTCGGCGCGCGTGTTCCGGCGCCGGGGTCCAAAGTGGAGTATTGTGTAGACCCCAGCCGGCAGCGGAAACGAGGCTCGGGCCCGTGACGCGGGGGCCCTTTAACATTCTAAAGCGCATGCGCAGACCATGTCCATTACAGGTCACGTGGTGGTAACGAGGCGGGAGAGGAGAAAGATGGCGGGAGGTCCCATTGGGGGAGTAGGGCAGCGGGCGAGTTAGTGGGCAAAACGTGTTGAGATCAGCTGCCGAGCGTCGTCATGTGCTCACCGACATTGTCGACGCAATATCCATTTTGCTGGTGCATGATGCCTATTACTTTATTGCGTAGAGACCACGGACCATTTGGGGAATAAGGGCGGCCACCTTGTGATTTGGTTGAAAGCCTCGAGCTACAGTATTGTGGCCGGCTATTGAGTCGTGCCTCCAGCAGCCTGCTAAAATACGGTGTACCTTTTTATGTGGCCCTATATATATATATATATATATATAACCTTTGGCACGAGTCAATTCTGCGTACATTTATATTACATAAAATCAAGGGCCTTAAAGGCTAGGGGGGACTTGTAATTGCTACGGAGAGCGCTTAGATTAAAAGGTGACCATAGAAGCAATCTATTCAAAGAATTGGGAGGGGGGGGGAATAGAATTGAATAAAAAAAACGCGAAAAAAATACCCACAGATAGAGCAATCCCGCAGCAAATCCCGCTAGAGAGAGGGGCTTTCTCACACTTGACTCCACACAGGGCTGAGCCGACTGCGTAGTGTGCTGTTTACCGCTGGCGGCGCTGCCAGTCCTCTGGGTAATCCCACAAAGTAGCACGGTTTTCCCACCGATCCATGGGCCTCTGTGCGCGCTGTAAGAAGCTTCACTCTCCCCCCACATACGCACCCAACCCGGGACCTATTGACAATGTTATCGCTGCAGTTTCTGGCGCCTCCGTGCAGGGGCGCCGGAAGTGACGTTTGTCTTGTCATGATTCATCGATGGTCGCCCGAGGGCGCCACCTTAAGGTGGTGGGGAGCGACCTCGGGTTGGAGAGTGATTCTTATGGTGGAGATTGAACTAGAAGGTATGGGGGTGTGTCCAACGGTTTAACGGAAAGGCATATAGGAAAGAATACTGGTCGATTTGGGAGTAGGGTTGCAATCCATATAAAGCAGGTAAACATGCCTAAAATCCCTTTGTTACCCTTAGGGAATGCCAGGGCCAAAGTGGCGAAACTTGCTGTTTAATGTTTCATAGTTGCTTTGCCATGGAGACGCTTATATCCCAGAATTGTTATGTATGTTTAAAACTATATATATATATATATATATATATATATATATATATATATATATATATATAATGTATATATATACGTATATGTATACATATCACTGTTGTCTAGAAAAAAGAAATAGTTGATAATATAATATATAAGGTGAAATAGGTATAACAACTATATATAGCCTACTAAGGTGACCCGACAAACCTGTACGGCTTTTATCTCATGGAGAAACATTCCCTAAAATGCACGATCTCTCATCAATGGTATGACAAACCAAACACATTTTTCACATCTAAAATGGTCAATAGAATATGCGCTCTGTAAATAGGGAGAGTGACTCATTGCCATGAGCGCGTCAACATAGGGGTCGGTATATTTAATTTGGTGAATAGCAGGACTCATAAAACCCATAAAGGTGAGTTATGGCACCGCTATGAGCAGCCCGTGCTGACTGGACACCCCGTGAGGCTGGACCGGCTGAGGTGAACTGTGTGGCGGCCCATCCTGCGCCCAGCGCCCGCCAAGCGGTTAAAGTTTAATCCGCCATAAATGGATATTAAACGCTATAAATCAGAGGCAGGTGTGTCAGCGCGTTGCTCCTGTGTATACCAATATTGGTGGCTTGCAACATTTTATAGGCTTCTTGCCCTGTATCCCAAACCTCGGCAAGCTACCTAGAGACCTTTCCAAGGTTGGCTCAGTGGCTTCCCGCCTGTGTCCATATATCACGGAGCACTTTATGAAAACGGCTAATGATGCAATGATGTAATGAAGATTTTATTAAATATAGTTTTGGATCAAGTTGTCGAATACTCTACTCAGGTGGTCTTGTACGTGTAAATACTCTTGGGCAATGTTAGGAGACCTCCCTATTCAAAATATGCGCAAAAAAAGATTCAATAAACGGTAGCTGCAACTTAAAGATGCAGCTACAATCAATGATGATACTGTTTAATGATTTTTTTCTAATTCATTTTAAAGAGTCTTGGTTTGACCAAGACGGCCTCATAATGCCACTCACACGGAATCTACTCCTCCTACAACAGCCTGAAAGATAACTGCCCAACTTAGCTCCAAACACCCTCTCACATTTAAGCTAAATCCGTACGGTCCCATATAACATGGACTGGAAGCCACATGGGAAGCCACATCTGTCCTCACTGAACCACATCCATATGTGGTGCAGGCGCTTGCAGATAGTGGGGTGGATACATTATGCGTAACGCTACCTCGGAATGACAGCGTGGTCTTATCTGCTTTGGCTGGGTGAATTCCATACGGCTTATCCGCTCTTTATCCATCTGATATTCTGTTCATGAAGAGCTTTTGATGGGAGAACTGTGTACTAGCTCACCGATAATGCCACACAGATCCGATGTTTCACCACAGTCATACATTAAAGAAATGGTTATATAAATTTGACAATACTTTATAGATTTGAGCTACGAATTGTAATATTTCCCGTGAATTGTGAATGATTAATCTCCCACATATATTCAATTGACGGTGTGTGACAATTTTAAAATAAATTATCAATTAGGCCATGATAAGTTCTCGTGTTTCAAATTTCCCCATGATTCTTTTTGATTTTTTTGCGTCTTACACCACAGGGACTGGTGTGGTGATATCACATTTATATGGAACCTTTGAGATACGAATGAGAGAAAAAATTGTGTACCACATTTCCACCTTTAAGCTACCTTCATCTGCAGCCCATGTCAGAAAGTATTAACAGATTGGCGAAAATCACAGAAGCGAACTGCATGCACACTGCTAGCGCTGCATGTATTATTGGTCTTTTGAGCCGATCCCATTTGTTTCACTTTTCTCGTTTCTTTAAACGGATTCTCCCCATCAAGAGCTCGTTTGATCAGTCTTATTGATCGGTGTTCCGTGGAATCTTCCATTAATTTAACACGTTAATGAAAATAGGGCCCAATGGTTCAAAGCGGGTGGGCTGGCCGGGTCTGCAGGGTTAGACGCCCATTCGCCTGCAGGCCCATCTCTCTCTTCTTCCTACGTTTTATTTTTCTAATGCTGGTCTCGAAACACTTGGAGTGGGTTCCTTCTGAGCCGCTTACAAAATGCTCTCTCGCACTGCTTATAATTGCGCTATTTTTTTTATATATAAAACTAGTTTAAACAGATAATCATTTAGATGATTAAGATATGGTTTAACCATAGATTACTTCAATAAAAACGGGTTCTTGTCACATACTTCTGTATCACCCATCTTGTATGGGGTCAGAGTGGTGGTAACCCCTTCCCCACACTTCTGACTTTGCAAACAACTCTGTTTAGAAACATTTCATTCCCAACGAGTAACATTTTATAGATGCGATGCGAAAACACATTTTATTCCTCTGACACTCACACGCCAACTCCCACACATTTTAAAAGCTTTTTGTCATACTGGAGTTATCAGTTTGAAGTGATCTACCCCTATCCTCCACCGCCTCGAGTCGCGGTAGTCCTTGATTCAGCCTTGCTCAGACTATGAGCTTACAATATGGCTGATCCCGATTACCGAATAGCTAATACATACAGTTGATACATGATAGAGTGTAACTAGTAAATTGTCAATATACAATACATTTTTAGCCTCTGCATCAGAGACGGTATAATAGTCCAGGCGATCGAAAAGGCAATAATTTAGACCGATTTGTATACTAAAAGTCTCCAGAATTGCATTGGCAAGTGATAAATATATATATATATACTGTTTATAACATTATAATGCTATAATAATATAATTCCTGCCAGGTTTTATGTCAATCGTATCCATGCATTTATAAAAGTATCCATATTCACCTCTCTCTCTCTGACTCTCTCTCTGTATATATATATATATATATATATATATATATATATATATATATATATATATATATACATATGTGTGTGTGTAAACTTTATTAGAAATATAATAAACTGGATAGCTTTCACGTCTAGACGGACTCCTCCATTACTATCAAGCGTGGCAGCGTTCTTCCGATGTCGAGTACGCTTTGTAGGAACTCAGAAAATCACCTTCGACCTGTATTGGCATTTCACCGCTGTGGTCATTCCCAGCCTTCTCACAGATCGCTGCCTCATGTGCCGCCGATGGCAGGCCGTGGCTCGCTATTTGCAGCCCTTTGTGGGGACAGTGTAGACAGGTCACTGATACTACGGACAACAGACGTCCAGGCTATACAATAACCACACATGTTGCCCTTGGGGCTAGCCGACTGAATGCCCCTGGGACTTGATAACGGCATCACCCTTCTAAATCCACATTCGTATTGAATGGGGGCAATTGGGCTTGGCTATCTTCGCTGTGATAGTGCGGAATGGGTTCATACGACCGTATATTTATATTCTGAGAGGGACGTTTATCATTGGTCTTTGCTGTGAATTCTCTCAAACTTTAGGAAATATACATCGTTTACTTCGTTAAGTATATAAATGTAACCCAATATGCATATTGTTAATTCTGTAAAATGCATATTGTAAAGTTTCTTTTGTTTAGTACTGTTTATTAAGGTTGTTCATTGTCCAGCAGTATCTCTCTGTAAAGGGCTTTAAAGTTGAAGTAAATATCTAGTAGAAGCGTTTCTTTCAATGACTAAATTGAATCATGGACCAACCCCTTATTTAAAATGAATATATATATCACATTAGTGTTCAGAGGCTGAAGTAATCTGACACTAAATACTCGATGGACGACCCTTCTCAGGTTTCATTTTCTATAAGGGGTAGACAATAATAATCATGTAATTTAAGCTGAACTGAGAGAAATAGATTTGCCTTAGAGTTTCAGTTTGAATGTTATACAAATTGAAATATCAATGTATTTCAAAATTTGTATAAATAACAAATAGAGATACTAAATAAAATTGGGTTTTATTCACCAGATGGGAATGAATTCCGAATCTACTTGGAGTATAAAAATACATATATTATGTATTGTGGTTTCTTTGTAGTGTATTTAATTGCCCTTTGTAGCTAAATGCTGCAATGAAAAGTAGATCCCAAATTAATCTGAATTTAAGAGGGAAGCCTAGAACTAATTTTATATAGTACGTCAGGAAGCGCTATTAATCCCTAAGAAATGCTAATAAATACAGCAAAAATTAGATGATGAATCCGAAAAAAATGATCATAGAAAAGATTATTAGCTCAGACATTTGTCGCGATATTGCATTAAACGCTGAGTAATCCCCAAGAAATTCGAATATATACTTGGAATTAGTTCTAGGAAACATCAGTGATGAATTTCTAAAATCAATCTTTCAGACTCAAACTGGATAGGATCTGATGGTAAATTCCTGATCTTGGCTTAATGTTTCCTTGTTATAATGTCTGGACGATGGGAGTGCTATTCCAGGGCCGAATTTTGAGCCAAGAAATATGGTCATTTGGATATATATTCGAAGCAATTATCCACAAGAATCAATTACCGAAATACAATTTTACCAATTGATCCTTGAAAAACACCGCGTGAGACTTCCCTGATGGGGCCTGATTCGACTCTCAGGCTAGCAGGCGGTCATGGTATCCTTGCCACTGTATATGTGGGCGCTAGTAAATTCCATTATGAAGCCAGGGCGGCGGCGTGTAGTTTGAGATTGGAAACACGGCGGGGCGTGCCAGGTTACATTGTTGTATTGTCTCATAAAGGCGACGGGCCACCTAGCCTGCTTGTTTTCACATCTGTCAGTGTGGTCTCTAGTTTGTGATAGCGTAGACGGCGCGGGCGGTCCGCCGGGGCACCGGAGACCGACCCCAATTTCCCCATGACACCGCCAGAGATTACTGGCAAAATTAAGCAGCTGATCTATTGTGCGCGCTCATGGAATTTTATCTGCCCGCTGAGTAATACGCGACGGCGCCTGGAGGGGCGGGCTGCGGGCTGCCGTGGGTTGTGAGACGGTGGAGGCGGGCTGCGGGCGGCAGGCGGCGGTTCCCCAGCCCAACACTCTCCTCCCTCGCTGGAGGCGCGATATTGGAATTGTTACCTTTTAAGCGTCATAAACAATCGCACTCCGGTGCGATGCGAATGTAATTAGCTCGCTAGTGCCAGGTGTTCTTTGCGGCTGAATGAAGAGGCTGGCTTTTTATTAGAACAACTATCTCACCCCACAAGCCTTCACTTCATCTCTGATCCTGAGCTTTGTTTTGCTGAGCAGTGTGACCTACTCTCTCGTCCTTAGTTTAGGTTTGCATGTCAACGTTTCCAGAAAGTTCTGTTTTCCATATCAGTTCCCTGCATCTGTGAATAATTTCTTTTAGGCTGGAAAAAATGAGACCATTGACTTGCCCAACTCTGCCAGATATGGCTGCTTTCTGACTCGTGTATATTTTTGTTAGGAGCAGGAATTTCTTTCTCGCTCCGTATATCTCTACCTGATCTTTGGTTTCTTCGAGCTATCCCTATTTCCCTATTCCTATATTTGTCTCTATTTCCAGCATACAGGTGCTGCTCTTATGGTGCCCACACGCTCCTCTAGTTCGCATCCTTTTCTCTTTGCCTCCCCTCCGTATCCTTACACCTGACGCAATCCCCCTTTTCCTTATCCACTCTCTTCCTTACTCCTATCCCTCAACTCTCTCTACGCCTTTTGCTACTCATCGCCTCTTTAGTACCTCTCCCACTAAAGTGGTGATTCCACCAACACACAAGATGTAGCAAGATTAGGTTGTCTTGCTAAATCGGGCTAGGTTTGAATAATCGTATGCCTATTTATCGCGATGTGTCTTGAGGTGTCGCGGTGTGGAGCACCAAAATAGACACACAACATCACGCGCAACGTTTCGAGACAACGGAGGTACGATACATCGCGACACAGTAAGATATATCAAGATATACCACGGCAAATCCATCGTGTTGGTGGAACCAGCCCTTCATGCTCACCCTTCTCTCTCTCCCTCTGTCCTCCAACTCTTTCCCTCTCTCTCTCTGGTTCCATCATTATCTCACTCTCTGGATCTTTATCTCTACCGGCACACGCCTCCCATCTCCCCGACCCGTTCTACCGTATCACTCCTTGGCTCTGTATATCTCCGTCCGTCTCCCTTTTCTCTCTGGCGCTCTATCTCTGTCGGCTTCAGTCGGCACATCCCTTCGTCGTCCTTCCTAAAACCATCATATCCCATCCCTCTTACGCCGTCAAAACGGGGTGTGGCGCTATAATTCCGCAGCCTGACGCATAGGGGCGGCGCTATAATCAGGCTCCCTGGTGTCTCCCCAGACCCCTGCCTGTCTGCCACACCCAGCCAGCCTCTCCTCCTCCTCCAGGGCGCCATCTTAAAGGGGCCTGTCGGCGAGATGAGAGCTCTCTTTGAAGACACGCGCGGGGCAGACATGACTGATGCTTCGTGAGCAGTTGGCGCCTCTTTGGTCGACTCCCTGTTCTCTGTGTGCCTTCCAAACACAAAGCACGCTACGACCCTGGCGATAATCGGGGTATGTGTGTGTACGGGTGGGAGGGTCGCAGCGCGCATGCGTTGTAGCTAGTGCTCCTTAGTCGCCCGCCGTCGACGCCTTCCGCCGCTAGGTGTTATCAATAAGAATGAGCGATCGTCTTTAAGGTGTCGGAGTATCGGTTCGGAGACTAGTGGTGATGGTGGGGGGAGAACGACGTGTCTACAAATGATGGCGGAAGACTCCCTTTAAGAAAGCGCAACAAAAACAACTCACTCTCTCGCGACCTCTCGTGCTGTGCGCGATGTAGGACGAGAGGGCACCAGACTGGTAACCATTGTGACGTTCAAAGAAACGCCACATGCTAAGTTGCGGACGAGTGTACCGTGTAAGAAGGTGTCGTGTCTACTTTGAAGTCATGCTCATCACCAATATGGACCTTTTTTTAAATGTTTTTTTACGGGCTTGGCTGAGGGCAAAGGTGATACAAACACGTCCGTATACCCTTTTACCCATTTGAAAGGCGCCCTGCTTGGCGGTCGGCATGACGCCTGGGGACCCTAGGCCGGACCCGCGTCGGCGCCCAACGCAGTTCGCAAGGCCGGTAAAAAGACATGTCGACCACCAGTAGAGGTGACAAAGAGGACCGACCCTGTCTGCTCCAATGTTAGTGAGGTGGAGAGGGCGTGGGGGCTTGGGGGAGAGGGAGAGGTGCTTGGAAGGGGTGGGATAATCCGCTTACAGTGCCCCCATCAGGGCCCCTTATGTGCCGGGAGATGGTCGCGGTGCTCGTCCAATAGAGGGCAGCAGTGTCGTTTGTCTCTGGCACTTAGTGGTGGACGGATGGCTGCACGACCAGACAAGGCTCATACAGGAACTATAGACCGTATTCACCTGTTGACCGCGTTAATGCCTATGCATAGGAGAATCCACAGTTTGAGTCCGGGTTCGAGCAAATTACTTTGAAAACTACCCACTTTAATGATCGTCTTTAAATCGTTATCTGTATTGACTGTATTGTAGAGACATCACACCTGATGAAGACCAGCCAAGGCTGGTACAGGAACTATAGACCGTATTCACCTGTTGACCGCGTTAATCCCTCTGCATAGGAGAATCCACAGTTTGAGTCCGCGTACGGGCAAATTACTCTGAAAACCGCCCACTTTAATAATCATCTTTACATCGTTATCTGTATTGACTGTATTATATACAGACATAGTTAGTGTGACTGAATGGAATCTGTTCAGAGATATTTCTAACCAAAATAATCACACTCACTGTATCTCTTTATCATTATATACCTAAAATTCACTAAATAGCGGAATGAGTGGTCACGTGGTACAGAAGGACGTATGAATATAATTTCGTCACTCGGAGACGAACGGAATTTCTCCTCATGTTCAGTAAAAGTAAGACATTCGCCTATAGGTATATAGTAATATAGAAGCATCACCCCTGATGAAGGCCGTCTTCAAGACCGACACGTTCTGTCAGGTCTAGAAAAAACTGCATCTAATCTTCAATAACTTGAATTAATCTTACTCCATTTTTAATCGAAATTTCTGGTGTTTGTTGGTTGTGTGAGAATTCTATTTAGATTATATCATAGAAGTTTGGAAGGCATATCTGTCACCGAATCACTTGATTCGAAAAAAAGGTGAATGAAGATGCCCAATGATGTTTAATGTACGAATAGAATCCAGCAGTGATGAGAGCTGCTATCATTGCCAGCCGCCCGGCGTCAACAACTCCCTGTTCCTTTTAGCTCGCCCTCCTACATCGAGAAACCCTCTGTATAAGTGTCCTCCTACTCTCCTCCCTGAGACTGGCTATACATCGAGAAACCCTCTGTATAAGTGTCCTCCTACTCTCCTCCCCGAGACTGGCTATACATCGAGAAACCCTCTGTATAAGTGTCCTCCTACTCTCCTCCCCGAGACTGGCTATACATCGAGGAATCCTCTGTATAAGTGTCCTCCTACTCTCCTCCCCGAAACTGGCTATACATCGAGAAACCCTCTGTATAAGTGTCCTCCTACTCTCCTCCCCGAGACTGGCTATACATCGAGGAATCCTCTGTATAAGTGTCCTCCTACTCTCCTCCCCGAGACTGGCTATACATCGAAAAACCCTCTGTATAAGTGTCCTCCTACTCTCCTCCCCGAGATTGGCTATACATCGAGAAACCCTCTGTATAAGTGTCCTCCTACTCTCCTCCCCGAGACTGGCTATACATCGAGAAACCCTCTGTATAAGTGTCCTCCTACTCTCCTCCCCGAGATTGGCTATACATCGAGAAACCCTCTGTATAAGTGTCCTCCTACTCTCCTCCCCGAGATTGGCTATACATCGAGAAACCCTCTGTATAAGTGTCCTCCTACTCTCCTCCCCGAGACTGGCTATACATCGAGGAACCCTCTGTATAAGTGTCCTCCTACTCTCCTCCCCGAGACTGGCTATAAGCCCTAATGAGCGACTCATGCTCCGCCCCTCCAGCACCATCATTACTGGACGTATCCCCAGTGTCTTAGCCTCTCCTTTGTATCTCCTGCTCATCTCAGGGGCATACATATAGAGCAGGCCTAAGGCTGATCCGGACCGATGTCTTACTCTCGTTATTGGGGATTTTCTTGATCCACTTTGTAAAGAGCCGAGACACTACTTTCACCACATCCAATCTAAGACTGGATGATACATATGATCGAAGTAGATCCCATAAAGCTATAAATTCCAGAAGTTTTTCTTGTGTAACGCGCCGAATCGTTCCCCCTTTTCTCTGCATCTCATGAACTTTGTCTCACTGATATATAAATAATCACAATACTCCAAATATCCAATAAATGTTAGTAGAGCCAAGATAATCGAATACTGTTCTTTTAGTCAATAACTGTCCGTACCAAAAGAGATTCCTGGGAGGCGTTTAACTTCATGGTCCTAGGAGGGTTATGTCACTTCTGGGGTCGACGACTTTTGCAGTGGAGATTGCCTAATCGAGCACCACCTGACGACTTTTTTTTTAAGGTTTTTATTTAACCTGGAGTTAGGCTTAGGTCTAAGAAATAGAACTATCTTCTAGACACTCCAGCAGAAGCGTTTCAATGTGCCATTCCCTGCCTAGGCTTACAATATTATGGCTCTGATTGTTTTCTGATTCATTTAGGTCAGATGATCTACAGTCGCTACACATTTAGTCGTCTAGTGTAAACGCCGGGTAGTCCGACTACCATGATCTCATCGTTGATGACCACAAATGACTGTGCTGCTGCATAGCTAACCCCTTATAATACATCATTATAAGTACATCCACAGTTTCCTCAGGGACATCCTAACGTAACACTGTGTCCTTCTAATGATATCAATTTCGAAAGAAATTTCCCATTCTTCTACCAATCAGAACCCACCAAAGTAGGTCTGCTTCCAACCAGAGACTGTTATGGTGAATCTTTGGGAAGCGCAGAGCTACACTGATGGCCGCTGTATTGTAGGAGCGGAATAAACCATCAGCCCCCCTTCTGTGTGTGCCCTCTCGTAGTGTTCCCGGGGCCGGACGGGGCTGGTGGCGGAAGACGGTGCCACACAGCCCGTATCAATCTGCATTAGGCGCCGTAATCAGACCCCGGGAGCCGGGAGCTAATCAGTCCCGTACCCAGCAACGCTTTGCCCAAGCCGGCAAATTAATTATGGAGGGCTCAGCATTCATCAGCGCGCTATATAGACGTAGATCAGTGTCTGCCAGCCCACCTACCGACTCCCCAGTGTCTCTCTTTTCACCCACACCCCCTGCAATGCCCCCCCCCCCCCCGTCGCCAAGGATGCGTCCTATGGTGACCACGTGACTGGTTTTAGCGATGTGATACTTTGCTCGGGACTCGCGAGACAATAACACCGGAAATAGACCCGGGCGTTATGACGTCACCAGCAAGTGACACAATATCACCTGTTATGGGCCCGCGATACTATGACGTCAGTTATATGTATGTATGTATAGCGACTGTATGGTGTACATTATGACTTCAGCTGAGAATGAGAAAAGTTCGGCTGATGATAACACTGACATAGACCGTAGCAGCTACAGACTGGTATCAGATAATGGCATTAGCCACGCTACGGAGACCTTGGTAGGAGACATGGAGTGTTCCTACCTATAGAAGTCACCATCAGAATAAAAAAGTGACTTTGATGAGTGCATCTAAAGCTGATAACCCTTGAAGCACAGAACTCCTTAACATCCAAGTTACTGGATAAAAAAGGGTGATGAATTAGAAATGAAAACTTTCACAGATGGAGAGACATGATTGAATGAGAGACATTATCATCTATTTCACATGTTTATCCCGTATAGTATTTGGTCACGCAAAACTTTGTATTAATTTGTATTAAGTTGTAATAATTGTATATAAATTGTATACAAATTCCAAACCTTTCTCAATTGCAGAAATGTATGACATGAGCTGATTGATACTTGCCTTCACTCATGAAGCCTGGACGTGTCATGAAGGTGTCATTTGCATACACATAGAGAAACAAATTCAACACTTTATGTTTATGTATAGAGAGGATACACGATACATCTGGTATATATAGTATATAAGTATAGAGTACACAAACACTACATTTCGGGATATTGTCAGTCTCACCAGTATCTATGGTTTCTGCCGAGACGTCAGAGAAACACACACCTCTGGTTGTGTGAGTAGTATATACAATTGGAGATCAGAAGCAGGTCAACTAAATGATCTGGGGATCACCATGTAGAATTGTAATTCCATACCTGAGCATCTATGTAGCTCAAATGCTACCTCTTGACGCCTGTATAGTGTGCATAGGCTAGCTGCACTATCACGACTATACACAATTTTTTTATCATGTTTATTGTACCTATTGTAGGAGCGAGTTATTCTGTTACATTGCATTTGGTGTCAACGATTATAACAGCCGTTTTTCTACCTAAGTGAGATCTAGATGTAAATAGGTAAAAGAAAAAGATTTCAAATAAGGTTACATTGAGAGTTATGGGTTGAGATGAGAAAAGTGATATGATATCTACAACATACAGTTCATGTGGTCTCATGTCTACAGTTCATACAGTTTAACCACATGGCTTTTAGTTTAGCTATCCTACATTAAAACACACATGTGCATTTGTCTCAGTATAGTTGTGAAACTTGATGAATTGTCGAAGGGCATCAAATTGACAAAGGTACCTATAATTTAGGAATTACGAAATTGTTCAGTTTCCGACGGAATTCGTCACTAAAATGGCCGGATTGTCACCGAACTAGCCAATGGTAATTGCCAATTAGGTAGAACATTGTACTCAAGTTACAAATATGGACATAACAGTTGCCTTGGCACGCCATAAAGGCCTATGTTATAGTCCCTTCTCTCGTAGAGACAACATTGCTGTATACGCATATTTCCAAGGCACATATACATTTGAGGGGGAACAAACATATAACCTACGATTGAATGACAGAAAAACATACAATTGTCATGTATGCATGTGAAATTTGCCTTGTTTATGATATCTATATTTAAAACTTGGCCATTTACCTCGATTAATATAATAAGAGGCCCCGGGTAAATTCACACAAACACACACAAATTGTATGTATGATTACTGTACCACTCTTTCTGGTTGTATCATTGATCAATGTTGTTAGATACAGGTGTCCTTTATATAAATTTACTTATCCAAGTTCAATATGCTTGGCGATTTACTCATACCCCATTGCCAGCTGTAGGTATGTGTATATAAAACGATCGGTTCCTGACACATGCACTATACTAGCACGGTATGAAAAAAATAGAACGAATGAATGATATAATTCTGATATTTGACCAATCTTCCTTCATGAGTTATGAAACTACATTTAGTAATCTTGCCAAACAATATAGAATATCGGTTTTCTTGTATCAACATAGACCATTAGGTCTGACACGAAGTACTCATACATAAATCAGTCACTGTTTATTTCTAACAAATCGCATTTAAACCCTTTAGATCCAAGAACATATCCTTAAATGAAGTCCAGCGCCACTAAACAATTGGCATCTCTACAGACAAATTTGAATCTATATCATATACATCGGCATCTCGGCCAGGTTGTGAATGGCAGATAAATGCAGTATCAATTCAAAAATGATCGATATGATGTCGGCAATGCAGCAGTAAAGTGAAATAATTACACCCTTTCTGCGTATCGCAGGGTCTGGTCAGAGGTTAAAAACCGTGACCACTTAATCATTCTTCATGAGAGTATTCTTCGATTCGGCGGTGAACCGTTTCAGGCTATAAACAGCCTCAACCTACATCTCAGTCTCGGTTTACAATATGATCGATCATAACGAAACAAGGCAATAAAGATATGCCAAAATAAAGCGGCATATCTTTTGAATTATCAATGCCTGCTTTTTGATCTGCAGTAAGCAGATTTTTAACGATAAATACCGTAAAGCAAGATCGAACTCAAAGCAGTCTTCATAACTGTAACCTTTTAGGTCAAATCAATTTGTGAGTCGATAATGATATATGGTTTAATGAATTCCTAAACAGAT
This sequence comes from Alentia gelatinosa, assembly GCA_950022655.1. Classification (NCBI taxonomy): domain Eukaryota; kingdom Metazoa; phylum Annelida; class Polychaeta; order Phyllodocida; family Polynoidae; genus Alentia; species Alentia gelatinosa. The sequence goes on along the minus strand of OX465584.1, from coordinate 18,486,955 downwards.
GTCAGATGTGCATAGAGCATGTGCATATGTGGAGAACACGTGAAAACACAGCTCCTACAATAGTGGAATCACCAAACACGTAGTATTATGAATGCTGTTAAGAGGTCTGACTATATAAAAGAATAGGTTGTGTGTTAAACCTCCGTATTCATATATAGGCTCGCCTTATATCCACATTATCAAAGCTTGTGGGGTGAGTGTGTTTAGGTTATTGCGATTCAATCAGGGTTAAAAGCCCAGCTAGCAATTCCACATACATTACATAGTACTAGCCTGGTGGTTCGTTCATACCTCTCTAATCCCAGCTTTTTTCCCATCCCGCCTTAAAAACACCAACATTACAATACACATACCTGGCATAGTACCCTCCACGCCCCAGTAGCACGCCAAACCACGATAACTGTAGATAACGCTATCAGACAATAATCGTAATTGAATCATTTACGACCAGTGAGCTGTATCAATTATTCAGGTGGATATTGTGAACGGTGAGCTGGGCAGTGTGTCGGGATGGCGGGGCAGTGTGCCTGGTCTGTAGTGTGTGCGCCTTGATGGATCCCTGCCATTAGGTGGCGCTATAAATCGTTCCCTAGCGACCACCCCCCGCAACGCCACCCACCAGCCCACCCCACTCACCGCCCACCCACCCACTGCCGACACGATCACATCAACAATAACATTTATAGTGCCCCACAAGCGCCGCAATACCTCGGCAGTTCCATGCAACTTTATATAACCCCACCAAAAAAGAGCAATGCCGGCTCTGACGCTTATTGGTCTGTGGCATAGCAATCAAACGGTATCTAAATGTTTTATTGGCCCAAGCCCTGTGCCTCTCGGAGTACCACACGTAGCATTGCTCTCATTATCCACTCAAATGCTTTCAAGGTAGGGCAGCAGTTGCTCTTGGGGTCTCTTGGAGCTATAAACCAGTGGCACGTGGGAATAAGGGGGGAAAGTAATTGGTGCTGCCACGATGGTCGATTCGTGCTTTTGATATCTAAGCCCAGATTCAAGCCAGGTCTTCACGGAGCTTGAAGTCTGGTGCTGATCATTAATTGCATGGAGCAGATTGTACACGTGTTTGGTGTGTTTGGATGAGTTGGTCTGCTTTAGCCGACTTCCCTTTCCAGTATTTAGCGGCGCCCATGCTTCACTACCTCGATCGCCTACAATGAACTCCGCTCGTACTACAAGCACCGCTTTCTTTATGCCGCCCCACCGATTAACCTCCCGACCCCACCCCTGCTAATAGCTTTGAGGGGTGTAGCTGAGGCCGTAAGACATGTGACTCCAATAGTGTGGTGAACCGAATCTCTGTTGAGGCCTGATGTCCCTATGCGATTCTTCCATGATGTAACTACCTGATACACAACGATGTTAAGTCGTGGTACTTGCTGCAGAAGAAAAATATGCCAGTTTTGGTCAGTTTTTTATTTGCAAGTGTATCAAAACCAAGGCTGATATTTACAACAAGGCAGATATGTTTCGTAGTATTTCCTGTGATAATCCATAGCGGAGTTGTACAGGAATTTGGCATATTATACGGCTACCGATATCATTCCAGAACACACGTTGACCAACGAGGACATTTTAAGGGGATATTTTAATACTGTGACTCCTCTGAGTCAATACACATTGCAAATGTGTCATTGTCATGTCGTCCGGTAGTTTGTCATCCTACAGATTGCTCGCAAGGCCTGTAATAGGATTGAGATAAAGCACCGCCTACAGGTCCCTGGCTTCACCTGCTATACTGTGGGTTGCAGAATACGGTTTAGTGGGTAGTATTGCTTTTGGGATTCCTTATCTCATAGATATACTTTCGTAATGCTATGACCATCACTGTTGCTACAGCAACCCTTGAACCCTCATGACCATCATCATCATCCGAACACCCCATCACTAACATACAGCCACAGCTCAATCGGTTCATGTTATTAGAGTGTTCGCGTTTCGATCGTAGGCTCCAGATTTTTAGTTTCAGCAGTGCCTGCATGCCTGACATTCCCATCTCAGAAGTTCGATTTCGCCATGGTATGACCCTAACTGTTGCTACAGCATAACACCCTGTCAACCAACTAACCACTACCGTCGCCAGCACCGGTCGACAATGTTCAACTGGTACTGCCTGCAGGGTGGATGTGGGGGGGGGGGGGGGGTTTGGGTAGTGTGTTGTGTCGATACATTATGTGCCCACCACTTGTGCCTATTAAAACTTGAACAATGCGAGCCGCGGGGGACGTTTCAACACTAAAACGCACTCGGCTAAGGGGAGATCAATTGCCTGTGGAACGAGCGACGCCAGGCACACCGCTAATGCTTAAAGTGCTCCCTGTGCATGCGCGCTTCACGCTACGCCGACTGTTGATCCGTTCCGGCTCCACCGCCGCCAGGGGGAGCCACGGCGCTTCCGGTGTCCGCGACGACCTCCCGATGAGAATTGATGGAGCACATCACCTGGTTTGAAATGATGCCGCTGCCGCCGCGGGAAGCGAGAGGGGAGACTACCTTGTGTGTTTATGGAGGTAGGGATGGTAGGGAGGATACAATTTATCATCGTGATGTAAGTCGTTAAACCCCCTTCTCTCCTTATGGTTCTTAGGGCCTTGATTGTGGTTGGAAAATGAAAGAAATGATCTAAGAGGGTGTCTAAATGATATCGTGCACGCCTATGGACATGTAGAGTTTATCAAATACTCAGGGACAAAACTTCCTACAGTATATATAAAGGTGGATAGAAACTATTCCTTATCCATTGTACTAAGTACTATCATATGATGTAATATTGTTAGGAGGAATGTGTTTTATACATAGGAAGTTTGGAGGTTACACAGTGGCTGTGTTTTTAGAGCGTGCTTTCACGCGCTATATACATCATGTAGAGACCTAAAGGTTAGAGTGGTCACATATATATACACTTTCAGCGTGCTGCCAGAAAACTATCCCTTTACTATCTGCGTGCTATCCACTGTGATAGTGTGAAAGGAGCAGGGTGCCAGCGTTTCGAATCTTAGAAGCATGCTCAGTTGACCATGACCAATCACTAGAGACCGAAATACCTCATTGACCCACTGGTGCTTGACCTTGATATTGTTGGATCCTAGACTCAGGTGGTTGTAGACATAGCAGGTTGAATGGGTTCCATTGGGTTACAAAAGACTGTCCATTGACTGAATGTAACCCAAACCTTTTAATTGTTATTCGTGTATAATTGCACGCTCATTCATCAATGATGAACATTCTATTTGCTCCTAGTTTATCATTACGTTCTTACCTTACGGGGCAATAGCCGCTGCTCTGGGTGGAGTATGGATGATATAGGCGCCCCATATCTTTCACGTAACCTGGCGTTTACACTCTATCTATGACTAAATATGCGGCAACTGTAGATCATCATGCCAATAGCTGTCAGGTGGTGGCAATGTCCACCGCAAAAATTTCACAGAATCACTGCCCGCCTAGACAACTAATTCAATCTGGCTTGAAATAGTTGCCGGCGATAGAGCCTATCTAATAGTCGTCAGGTTGTGCCGAATTGTGTAATCTGGCGTAATCAGACAATCTGCAGTAAACAGGCGCTTGGCATTTAAATTAGATGATTTTTGGACTTTTACGGCTGATAGTCGTCAGGAGGTGCAAAATGCCAGAATCGCCGGCCAGAATCTTCTAGTGTAAACGCCGAGTTTGGCTCACTAATGACATTTGGAGTCAAAATATCTCGAATACCTACAGGCTCAGTATCTATGTTTTCTCATAATATTTGTCATTAAAATTGTTTCACCACATGTTACCCTAACAAACTATTCTATGTTCATTTTTTAAGTTCTATAATTCTCATATCGTTCGATGTATCATAAAGGCTGATGTTGGAAACATGCAAAACAATTTTAGGTCTAGTATAATAACACGCCGTATTTTATACATTGTACATCCTAACAGCACGAGGCCTTTATGTGGCCATGTAAATAGAATACAAACAAAATGCTCTCGCAAAAGTGATATTCAGTTTTTGTTTTAGTGTCCGTATGCCAAGAAATAAGGAGTGTGTAGTTATTTTACAAGGCGAAGTTACGTGAAATTCGACGAACAACTCAATGAGTGACTTACAGACACCAAAACGAAAGCGAAGGCTTTTTCGATTTTATTCAAGTATTGTCTCGTCAAGATAATTAGCTTCGGCTATCATATCGTCGACACGTTCGGCTTCGACAGGATGACAGTATAGTCATATATGAAATTCTTTGAGTATATACATACTTCCTAATATCCTAATATTCTTCAACATGCATAATGTTCAGTAATAATTATAATGGTACGTTAACAGAATAGTTGTGCATGTGGCCATTTTGGTGACAGTATTATTAGAGCGTGCTTGCGCGCGATATATACATCATCTAGAGACCTAGAGGTTAGAGTGGTCACATATATGTATAAACTTTCAGCTAGCTGCCAGAAAACTATCCCTTCACCATCTGCGTGCTATCCACTGTGATAGTGTGAAAGGAGCAGGGTGCCAGTGTCTCAGGGTCTTAGAGGCATGCTCAACTGACCATGACCAGTCACTAGAGACCGAAATACCTCATGACCCACTGGTGCTTGGATCCAAGACTCAGGTGGTTGCAGAAATAGCAGGTTGACTGGGTTCCATTCGGTTACAGAAAACTATCCATAGACTGAATGTAACCGAAACCTTTTAATTGTTATCCACGTATAATTAATTGCACGCTCATTCATCAATGACGAACATTCTATTTGCTCCTAGTTTTTATGAATGACGTCGGAACTACTTCTGTAGTTGCTCTCGTGCTGCCGGTTGATTGCTCAATATTTTTGTCACATGTTCAAATTCTTGAATGCCACTAATGTCACACACCGTGGCACACAGTCATGCAATATTAACCCTGTGAGTCAGAATGATAACTGGAGGTACTCCGATAGGGATACTGACTGACGCATCCAGGCACTATGGGATCTAATGATGCATCAAAACATCCTTTTACGAGATTTATAAAACATTCTGTTTAGGTAATATGATATAGGAAATAATAGTTCGATGAATATAAAACTTAAACAGGGTGTACAAATAACATCATATTTGAGATTTGTAAGTGAACTAAAAATAATATCAAGTAATATATCATGTGATGAACGAATACAATAACCACCTATTGTATTGGGCATACCTCCACACAGATTGTGTTGCTTTTTAGACCATCCAAGAAGTCTGTAAGTTATAGGCATATTTAAAACAAATACATGAGTTACCGTTATTCGCATCCTAGCTACGGTGCGTTTTTAAGCCTCTGTCGCTGGGTCAAACATGTCTTGGTTTGATAAACTGAAATCACACTTAGAGCGTGAACGGTGGGTGTAATTGCGAAACTGTTGGCTTTTTCTTAGCAGATATTACAAATGGGACAAACTAGGGTGCCCATTGTATTAACGAGTCGGTGCTTTCTAGACTTCACCGTTGATAATTGTCTCGTTTTTTTCCTGAAATAAAGATAGGTATGGGATCGCTAGGATTACCAATTTATTAGTGTGCAATCCAGTGTTTCTGTATCATCCAAAGCATACCTGAAGTAGTACTGAGTTGATACGCATGTTTAACCCACCAAATTGAAGCTGGAATACCATAGAATATCATGCAATCACTGCATTATGATCTGTATTTGTATGTAATCTAAACGGGTATGATGAACATTTTATGCTCATATATACTCAGTCATCTAATGCCTTGAATACATTGCAATGTAAATGTTTGAATAACTCTTGCACGTATCTATGAGGTCAGCCTCAATTTAGGCCAAGGGGAAACAAGGTTTTCTACTTGGCTCTTTTGGTTGGTAACCATCTAGAGATAAATGCTGTCGGGATGACCGTATACTTTGTTGGTTAACGCTATATCAGGTACATATATTGATATCTGATGATACAACAGGTACGAGATATAATGCATTGCACATCACGCCTAATCTATAAGCAAGCAAATGAAAGACAAGAAAGAGCATGAGCTTCGGGGCCATATTGTGGTAGAATAGATGGAATGTGGTCTTACGTTAACCTCAGTAAAAGCCTATTGATGTTATCCTTGAAAAAAGAGTACTGTGCACATGAGTTCAGAACATATTTGATAGTACTGATATATAATAATACAGAGTCGTCTGAAGCATGAATAAACCTGTGTGAATATTCAAATGGGAACAAGAGTACCATCCCCCAATGGGGAATGACCATAGCAATATATCATCAGAATCTATCACAGTGAAAAATCTTGGAGACAAACTTTATGCTATCAGGATATGCAAATCTCATGGAGATATATCATAGAGATAAGTTATATGGAAAGGCCACTGGAGTAGACAGACATGATGCATTGTATGAGGTTAATGCTACCTGTAGTTGTTAGTGTCAGTGGGAGTTGGGGGAGGAGGCAGGGTTGGGAAGAGGATGCCCATGATGCCGCTAGGACTGCCGCCAGGTCTCAGGCCGGGACTCATATAGTCCCTACCCCAGGTAACCCAGCTGACATAACGGAGCTTTGTTAATATGATATTGTTTCTCAGGCTAATATTTGTCCAGCTTCTATTGCTTGGCACATCACCATAGCCACAGCTTGCCTCTATTGACCTGAGCGAAGCGGGTGGGGCAAGCCCGCTCCCTTCCCTCCCTGCCCCCCACTCCCTGTCTCTCACCCTCCACTCTCACCCCCACCACGGCGTTTCCACCCTCCGCCTCACTTCGCACGCGCCAATCTCCGGACCCTGTTTGGGCTGGCGACGGGCCGAGGCCAGTCAGGTATGAAACCACACGCTTCACTCTGAAATTAACTAGCCGCCTCAGTCGGCCAACAACCGGCTGCGGCACAGCCGAAATAGACGTCCGCATCGACGGTTTCAAAATTAGCAAATATTGACAGAAGCGGGAACGATTTTCTTTGCCCTTTTATTTTTTTTTATCCCTCTCTCAAACGAATCATTATTATTCTTTCTATCTCTCAATAGAAGGGTAACAACGAGGGGTTAGTGAAATGGAAATGACCATGAATTGAAGTGAAGGTGTGTGGCAGTAAATCTTCATCGTTTAGGTTGTCACGAATGGACTGTTTGCTCTTCCGCTGCACACGCAGATTGGAGGCGACCTATGACTGATACTGATGTAGAGGTGAAACATGAGAAAGGGCCTCGTAGCCTCTCAGTTGTGAAGAGTCTTCTGTAGGTCTCAGTGACGACGTTGACCCTCAGTGTGTGACCTTCAGGGGCTCTCCTCCCACCATGGAGTTGTCCCATTACACTAATTCCATATAAGGAATACAGTAGACCGAGTAGCCAATGACTGCATTCGCAGCTAACCCCGACCTTCACCCTGACCTCCTTACATGATATTTTCTAGTGTCTTGGGACGGCTCTGCAGTCGAGAGTTGACCTACAATCAAATGGGCCACAACCACCCTCCTTAAGGCGCTTCAAATGACATCGAGTAGGCGAGAGTAACTTTTACCATTCACCAATATTCTTTACCTCTCAATAACCTTCCGCAGCCTTGTCTGACCTTCATCGGTTTGAAGTATCATTGAAGATCTGTTGAGATACTTCCATTGCTAAAGAAACTTTAATAAGACCTTTGATATTGTGTGAGTACCTGTAATACATACCTGTAATGATTTTGATTATGAGTTGTTGGTTGGTTGGTTTGAGATACTTCCATTGCTAAAGAAACTTTTATAATAGCTTTCATATTGTGTGAGTACCTGTAACACGTACCTGTGATGATTCTGATTACGAGTTGTTGGTTGGTTGGTTTGATTCAAAGTTCAGTTAACTATTACAGGTTCTTACCAGACTTCCTCAAGGTTATTTTACACCACAAGGGTGGTGATCGAATCTAAGTACTGAATTTAGATAGAAATCTTACTTGATTACGACTGATCACTTTGGGCGACTGCTGGTATGTGACAGGATCTGCTTATTTGTGTGATTTATATCATACAGTCAGAGCCCTCTGTTTGGGGGGCCCTGTAGTTGTCTCACTTGGGCAACTAATTCAAACTTTTCGTTATTATTAGGTTATCATTGGTGATCAGTATGGTTCTATTATACCCATTGTATTGAGGCAATATTCTTCCCCCTCCTTCCCGTTGGAGATGTGTTTTGGAAGAGTTTTCAATACTAAAAATTATTTGCCTCAACACAATCGAAAGAAGTATTCTAGAACATACATACCTGTGATGATAAGTCGAACCTTCGCCATTGCGTTTCCTTTTCAACGGGTAAAAATAGAAGCTTTCTCACAGTTGCTATGTCAGAGGCCCGGTAATAATCGAGGATCGTACACGAAGACCATTTTCCGTAACGTGTACAAGGGTTATCGTCTAATAACTTTTAAGTCCGTTTGCTAAGACAGGATTAGCCGTCCAAAGGGTCGTCCATAAGTGTTGAATAAAGCTGACCCCCATCGTCCTTGGGTCTCTATGCCACAGAGAAAAGGGTCTACAAGTACCATCCTAGAATATTAAACGGGCCCCATGCCTGATACTGGTACATATCCAGCAATCAGCACTTCTATAATGAAATACAGTTAGGCAATCCACTTTCTATCACAGGAGTATAGTGGATGTCATTGTATAGATAATGTAAAGAAAATCATGCTACAAACTATTGATCGAAGGAAAATTCGATCTACTCAAATTGCAGCTTGCTTTCTATGCTTTATAGGTACCCTAGTTACATAGCATTTCGCAGTTTACTAAACGGGCATCTCTTTTTTTTTCGTTCGAGCTATATGCACTATTGCACACATGTGTTAATATTCATATCATAATATCATCATTGCAAATTGCATAATATCATAATTGCAAATATCACCCTTGTTTTTTTAGCCTATTCGAAATAAACAGAGCATAATTTAAGATCGTCATGTATTGCGAATTTTGTTCAGTAAACAGTTACCAAAAAACAGGAGAGAGAAAATAAAGAGATCCAACGTGTTTGGGCTTCTCTCTGATATCAGTGTATCACTCCTGTTCTGTCTAGGCCTCAAGAGTCCTGAGTAGCTTCAACATGTTTTTAATCTGCATCAGACAGATTGCCTCTTATTGTCTCGTCTTGTATAGTCTCGTGTATCATAGCACGCGAGACTAGGACTTGCCTCGCCCCGTCCTGAGCAGTCACCGGTTACAAGTGTACACCTGATATTTAGCCCTCATTTGATGTTTTCTCCTTTTTAACGGCACACCTAAAAACATAGCTGTCTAGGTTGAAATACCGTTATTGATGGAGGAACACATGAAGGCTAATACTACGACCGACCATATGCACCACACTTCAGCCATTGACTATATGCATTAGAAAAATATGCAACAAAGTATTCATAAAGTGCGCAACAGCTACTTGTGATGCCCAATGTGGAGTAATCAATGGTAGACCACAACCCATCACCCATACACTACGAGTCCATATTATATGACCTCCTCGGAGTATTCGTCATAATACCCATTGGTATCTTTTAGTACCAGAGAAAGTATCCACCTCCACAAGAGCTGAATGCACTCCACGAATAACCACATGCTCTTGGAATCCGGCCATGACTCTAGCCTTCTCCTCATTGACTATCAATGGTCTTCAGTGAGTTTAGGCATCTTGGGGAGCCTTCTCTCACACGCCCTCAGCATCCCTCACCGGCCCTCAGTAAGCTCCCCTTTATTGAACACCCCGCCATTTGTAATCCCCGCTGCCCGCCCCGCGCCGGAAGTACAGCTTTTCATTTCCCGCGCAGGCGCACTACGGCCAGCGTTTAGAGGCCACTTCCGGCAATGAGAGCGCCGCTCGGCGGAACGCGGCGTCACTCTGTATTCCGGTCAGCGCCGCCTACCGTCCACAAAGACAAACTAGGGCGGCGCGCGAACAAAATAATACGTCCTCTTTAAGACGCGAGCACGGTGGCCGCCCCGGCTGGCGGCCCTTAGGGACTCTTTACACTGAGACGCGTCACACCACGCGCCGCCGGGCAAGGGGCCCTGAGGCGGGATGGGGCGCGTTGGATTGCGTTCTTGGGTGGCGACGGGCCGACAAGACCCGGCTAGTGCGTTGGCCTCTAGGGCAGACTAGTGCCTTATTTGTCATAACCCCGGCAGGCCATGTAGGAACGGCCTCACCTTTATCTGCTTCCCCTTGCTGCTGCTCTGCCCTACAGCCAGGCAGATATCCTGTTACGGATTGGATTGAATAGGATCAGCTTTCATGTTCTCTCCTTAGACTTGGGATACCAGCGTATATCACCCAGAGGTCAATAGGGTGTTCTAATATATATATATATATATATATATATATATATATATATATATATATATATATATATATATATATATATATATATATATATATATATATATATATATATATATATGTATATATATATATATATATATATATATATATATATATATAAATCTTATTACATATATAAAGGAGTGAATAATTGTCTCTGCCAACAATGGAGAGACATGTGAGGAGCTGGGTGGAGCCGGGAAGAGTGGCTCAAACCGTTATGAGCAGCTCAGTGACGATAATTATAGAAGGTTACCCTAGATACCACATCATGCTTGGCGATAACCGTAGCTACGGAAGAGAAGTAAGTATCGCAGTTAATAACATAATTGATACCATTCGTCATTTATATCAATATATTATATAATATATTATAATATATATAAATATATTTATATATATATATATCTGCTGAGCGAATGATTAAAAGTGTTTACGTATTATACCTATGATACCCTTGGAAATTACAAGTATATTATTGAGCGGAATTCGAACCTAGCTTGATACATAGGATAATACATATGCAGTGGTCTTATAATCATACCTGTGCGGAATCGAATCCCCGAGCACTCTTTGCAGAACATCATAATGGTGAACATCAAGATCCTCTAGTAAACTACACAAACGGAGATGCATATCCTTTCATATCTATAAATATACGATTTTTTGTTTTTGTTTTGCAATTGGAACTTAACTCCCTATATCAATCAAATAAAATGCATATGTAATCCACTATTTGGTTCAACATAAAATGGGATGTTCCACCAATGCAGTCCCTCTTTTGTTTTATAGATAGTAATTCTTGCAGACTCAGCACATACATGAAGACCATTCTGTGTGATGGTACTAATGTACGATGTTGAATCGACGGATTATTAGATACATTTTAAGAACACCAGCTTAGACTGTTTTGTAATGACCGTCGTCATTTTCTAAGGAAGGACAAATTCAATCTCGCAGCATCTATTCGGTAGTGGCGGTGGAGTGTCGACTGGGAAGATGTAGGTAAATACAGCTGGCCTCAATCCAATTCAATAACAGAGTAGAGGGGAGGGCTCCATCAGGGCAATAGCGAAGTAGGTGTTATGATATTACTGGCAAACACGGTCCACCTTACAAGGTTTCTGTATAGAAGGGTGGGGGTCCAGGGCCTGTCAGAGAAAGCTCTTTCTAGATACCCCTCGGGAGCTCTATGGGTCCCTGGTGCCGACTCACATCACATTAACAACATTGATTGGTGCCTGCCCCACCCCTGGCCCCACCCCGGTGCCGGTCAGAGGTCCGGCCCTATCAGAAGGTGGTCTGCCCCGCTTACAAATCAATGTCAATGTAAGCAGTTTGCTCGTCCACCTACACCCGGCTAAGACCACATAGATCGGCCGCCAGTCGACGCGCGGGCCACACAATGCCGCGCGGCGCGTTGACGCGGCCGTTCACGCCGACGCCCATCCATCAGGTGGTGTAAATACGCCTTCAGGTCAGGGATCGGGGGTAAGCCGCGGCGCGGGGGGTGGTGGGGGGTGGGGGTGGGGCGTCTTTCAATTACACGCCCTCTACCCGTTGTATGCGGCGCCAAATGACTATAGACGGTTCCAAGGGTAAACCTTGCTTATCGCCATCTTGAAACGAAGTAGGAGATAATGATGAAACACATATATGTTTGGAGGTTCTCTAAAAAGATGGCTGTAGGGGACATAGGACCTTTTCACATGTTCTAGACCACTGTTCATTAAAAACGAATTATTTTCAGGTTTCAGTTTGTGAAAAACTATTTTCCTTATGCTCAAGTTGAAGCCGATTATTAGGCTTACTGAGTGAGTCCAGACGTTTTTTAGTGAGCTACCTATTGCGCCGTCACAAATTGTATTTTTAGGTTTCAGGATAATTCGGCTGGTAAAGAGCCAACCTGCGGATCGGAGGGTCTCGATTCAAGGCTCGGCTGTACGACTATATTCCCTGCTTGTCAGTTATCCGTATCCCATAGATTCAATGTCGCCATTACTCTGCTACTCCTCTGCATTGAAAAACACAAGTACTTCCATCACGACATTTGATGTGAAGTCTAGTAAATACGAATCTATGGGATTGACAAATAGACTAGGTTGTAAAAGTGTTTGAATCAGATCCCATTGATGCTTAGCTCTCTATATACTTTGTTACCCCTTTGATATAGACTCAGGAGAGCGACCCTACTCTTAACCTAATGAAGTCGTCCACTAAATGCAATAACCCGTACAAATTCTGGAATATACAGTCAAATGAGCATGACCGTACCAGCTACAAGGGGAAAGTTTTTCACTACTATATTAACATATATTTTAATGTAGTACTACAACTTCTGCAGAGCGAGCAAACGGTCTTATGTGGCGTTTCCACCTGCCGATTATAACGACCAATTATTGCATTAATAATCGTCGAGTGAAAACAGAAATGGCCAACGATTCTTCTCTCCCACATCATGCAACTTGGCACCACCGACTGACTTCTGCGCCCACTGATGAAATCGAAGCGAATTCATTTATTGGTGGCAGTCTGCATATTACTACCAAACGTTCGTCATTGTCCAACTCTTTTTTGCAGTGCCGGTCACCAAGTATGTACCTCCGACCTTTCACAAGGAGAGCTACCGACCGACTTTTGTACAGCATAAAAATTATCCATTGGGTTTTAGTCAGCAGGTGGAAACGCCACACAAGACAATTGCTCTGTGGTAAACTAGTATAAAGAACTAGTGATGGGTCAAGATCACGCTGTAGTCACCAAATCATGTACTTATATAGAACTGCATCGAGAATCGTATGAATAGACAGTACTCCACGAGTTTGGATGGGCCACAAGTGACGATTACGGGCCATTCAAACGAGTGGAGTTTTTTTCGATTTTACGATTCGAGTCCGGTTCTGGATTTATCTCACACCTTTTTATGACATTGAATATCATCAAAATTTCACAATGATTAGAATAAACTTAGCAAATCCATATGACGTCATCTCAAATTCACTACTCCACGGCCGTGGCGTAGTATCGTCACTATACGGGATTGATCGTTGAGTATTTTTTTCTAATGTTATTCCTATGGCTAAACTTGTACCAGGGGTGAGATAAATGTCCCTTCCTGACACCTAGCTCTCCCGATCATCGAAATACCACCACTAACGGCTTCCCCACCAACACCTCCAGGTTTCACTCACATGGCCGCCCAACCCTCGCCACCACCCCACCACTGGCACCACCCTCCATCCATCCACAGTCCCTCCATCACCAGCTACTCTGCAATCGAAACTCAAATAGAGGCTAATAGGCTCCAATAGGTGGCTTTGATTGACCAATTAGATCAGGGTGCACACTGGATGTAGCATTCATGGGGGGGTCGACTGGAGTGGATTATACGCCAATTTAACGCACTTACACCTATTTAGAAAAGCAAAGGGCATTCCTCCTTTTTCAAAGTGCCCTTTGTTTAGGGGCTCACATTTCCCAAGCTGCCATTAAACATAAGAGAAGCTTCATGTCTTCTCTCTAAATGTGAGACGCATTTATTTTCTTATCAGAGAACATCAGAAAATCGAATCTCATGCAGGTATGTCTGACACCTGAATACTCGATAACAACATCTTATTTCTCTGTAGCCACCTCCTCCATGAATGGTAGAGCCTTTCTTCAAATGTCACTTGCCCTGAAGAATTTCTATCTGTTTTCAAGTATGGACCTGTTTTAAGATTCTCTTTTTAAAGATGTACTTGTTGAAAAGGTTTCCACATTCCAACCTGCCGGCCCTTACTACTATCATGTTTCACATGGACATCCCCGGCTAGGACATTGCTTTAAGGGAGACCGTATTAGCTCAAAACTGTGTTTAGTTAAAGGCCATCGGAAAATGAACAGGGGGGCGGTGATCAAAATAGATTTACAAAGACTCATTTTAAAAGACACTGGATAATGGAGATGGGAAACATGTAAATTGAGAACAGAAGAAGGAAGTAGTGAAAGAGGATATTGAATTGGTCGAAGATGGAGGGAGAGGAGGGTTTAATATAGGTAGAAGTAAATATCTATTGAATACCGAAGGTTGAGTGGAGATTACGATATTTGCAACGACATCGGGGTATGCTGAGGATAAGGATGAACAAGATCGAGGTAATTCATCTGACAGCCAGCCCATATTAACCAATCAAAATCCGCAGCATGTTAAGCCCGTCGGCTATGCAATGGATTTCCAATAGATCAGCCACATACCCACTATAGATTAGGCACAGATGTCGGCCGGTTCGACCACCCTGCTCGGGTGGTGCTGGCAGAGCGTTCCGTGAACTAATTCCATAAACCATTTTGATGTCGTCGACCCTGATTGGTCGTCGCGACGCGCGAGTGCCCCGACGTCGCGCCGGCGGGATTAAATAGGCCGACGATGACAAGCACTTCCGGTCGGGAGCTAGAACGAAACCCAGTACTGCGCATGCGCGCTTAATGGAGGCCTCTCCTCTCTAACTCATGTCAAACCAGCATGGCGTGGTTCTGCTTATTTAGCATTCATTATACAGACATTATTCGCGTCAGCCGACAAAGCTGCAGCCTGAAGGCGGGCGTCCACCAACCACGACAAGGCTACGACAATGGCTTCCCGACAAGGTCCACGATTGGTCTACGAATGGAAAACCTTGTCATGGTTGATGGACCCCAGTTCCCAACAAGAGTCTACGACAAGGCCCAGACAAGGCCACGATTGGTTCGATATTTCCCACGACTGAACCTTTGTCGTGGAGTGTCATGGCGTATCGGGAGCATGTCGCAGAGGTCTATGATAGGAAATTTTGGTGGAGCATGCACTTCCCGACACGCCCTGACAACGCTGTCGTAAAGCCCCCCTTCTTACGACAAGGCTGCGACAAGTGCCGATTGGAACTTCCTTGTCAGCGCTTGTCATAGCCTTGTCATGGTTGGTGGACGCCACCCTTATAACCTACCAACCCCGTCTTCCCTTCCATACCCACCCAGCTCACCGCCATCGCTCGACGTTTCTTTCACTCCCACTGAGCCGGAACGAGAATCATGCAAACCGTGTTTACTATTCACCTAATTGAATAGTGCCTTGCTTTCATCCCAAGGCTGCGGGGAGAGAGTGGAGCGGATGTAACACACTGCGCCGCTCCGGTTTATTGTGCCGCAAAACCGTAGGTTGCTCTAGCGGTGCAGTGTGCGGATGTAAGTGGTGTACTGTAAAAGATATCAGACTGCCTGAGCGAGGACCTGGGGCGCCATCATGCAGCGACGTCTCGCATCACGGCACCAGTACTCGCATGCCGGGCATGAACCACAGGGCAACTACACTGCCTTTACGTCCAACAGTCAGAGCGCAAAGACATGAAATCCGCTTATGTGGCATTTCTACCCACAGATTACTATGGCATTTATCACCACCGACCGAATAAACGACACTTTTGGTGCAATAATCGTCAGGTGGAAATTAAAAGATCGACGATTTTGTTTCTCTTTGTACAGGGCGCATATAATATGTAGAAACGTACGCCACATTACTCTCGGTATCCAAAAAAGATAGATATGTTTGAATTAATATGAACCTTACACTATAATAGAAACCTCTCGTTCAGTTTGTTTCCCTTTTATATCATACGGACGAGAGAGAGCTAGACCTCACAGACTCAGACGTATATATTTATAAAGATATCCTGGAACAATGAGTTGCGACAACATGCAAGCTAAACTAAGAACATCAAAGAGACCTGTATTTTTTTTGTTCCATTTGATCTTATGGTTCCATTTGATCTTATTGTGGAATCACGGTTTAGATGCATCGTGCATGCGACAACTAACTGTCTAACATGAAAGGTTTTCAAAGTACGAGATGCATAGCAAGCTAAGACACATTAACTGTCATGTAACCCATGGTAAGAGCATTCGGAAAACGCAGCACGAACAGTTTCTTTTAAAACCTCAGTCATCTCGTATAAATGCTTGGGGAAATTCTTAGGTCGACAACCTTTGCGGCCGATATTGCGTAATTGCGCACCACCTGACGACTAGTCAAGACGATCTACCACAGCAGACGTTATAAATTGTATCTCCTCAGATACTCACTGTGGAAGGTGGGAACATTTTTTACGATTCAGGTTTATCCCAGGTTTTTACTTGTTTATTTTGACATATGGGTGATAATTAAAAAGATAATCCGATCAGGCTGATCCCATGTTCAAAGGACGGATTTTAATGAAATATCTCGCTGATCCATCACTTCTATTTGAAAGCACCTTCAATGTGAAGACTATTTTGACTCTGTGCGAAAATATCACACATCATCACGTGATAGGGTTTTGATGCTGAAACAAATAATTTAAAATCGCAACCTTTTTCATTCATTAATTAAGATTAAGGAGGAACTTATGAACATTGACATACTCTAAATTATTTGATGTGAACACACAAGTCACAGGACCTTTATATAATTCTAAGTATGATCATAAGATAACATAAAGGACATAATAATTTATTTTCACACACCCTAGGAATAGTTTGATGTAAACGGGTGGCTGTTGTTGTACTGTATCGGACTGTACTGTCTTCTATGTAAACTATGTCCTTTGTACCTTGACATATATGTAAGGAAGAACGCAAGCAGGCGATTACTATTGTCGTTAAACTTTACTGAAAAAAATAAATTCAAATGCGATAATATAAGAGACCGCATCATCGATTTCTGCGTTTTATGTTACCGGATCGGGGCCCGGGGTAATGTATGTTATGTTATCTCCGTAGTATCTGACCATACTACTACGATGCACCAAGATGGAGAAATTACCATACACCTGTACACATTATATTGTTCTTGAACCTACTGATCTCTGCTCCCTATAACGTAAAGCTTACATATAGCCTACTGTGCCTTATGCTGATATATGGACCAGCACTGCTTGCCTAAATCAGATTTTGATTAGTGATTAAAGATAAACTCTTATGAATTTACAATATTTAATAAGGGGATAATAAAGGGAAAACAGACCTGGGGTTTGATCTATGCATTGTTTCTATCTCACGGACTCGAAAATTGAAAGTTCCTGTATGTATGTATGTCGTATTGATGTCAATCTATATATGTTGTACCATGTATGTTTGAGCAGTGAGTGCTCGGAAAAACTCACTCAGGTGAGAAGACACTCATTATCAAATAATATAAAACAAAAATACGCCTCTTCTGCCGATTCAAAATACACAAATCAAACGCCCAATCAGGTTTCCCACGATGTCGCATACAGCGTGAGCGGTATACTGTGCCATACATTGTTGCATTATACAGCTTTGCCAAAAAATACTGTAAATACCAACCTCTGCTATAGAAGTGGTGGTTGACACATATTACTATACTGTGCCGGTATGGTGACGTACCACCATACTTTGAATACTGTTGGTTGCACTTAACACATAAATGTATAATCAGAAATATAACAGAAATCATACGTAATAATATTGTAAAAATCCATACCGAAAATCAAGATGATATTGAGATTGTGAATAACGCCAAAAACAAAAAATGTTGAAGCATTTACAATATTTTTACGAAAATGCGGTTGTGAACATGGCGCCGATTGACGTCCGCGCATGCACAGAGTGAATAGCACAAAGTCACTTCCGCCCGCCAAGCACATTTTGAAGGGAGGTTTGATGTCATCAAGTTTTGGTAAAAATTTAGATAGTTATCGATATTTATAGGAATACAAGTGAAACGTGTTAACCTGGAGTACTGTCCAGTTTCGCATGCCCGGAATGCTCTATGATTTGCTATTTACCATCATTTCTTATTCACTTTTAACACTCTAACATTTGAAGGTGTATAACATAACGGAAAACAGACATGGCATTTATATCTGGAAATAAATACTCAATCCAGACTTGTAAATACGCTCCTCCGGCTACCAGCGACTGGGCAAGTATTTCACTATCCGGCAGTTCGTAAATATTTCCAGATACAATGCCCAATCAGTCTTTCTAATGTATCAAACATTTAGTCTTTAGTGATTTTATAATTTGATGTTGAGTGAATACACTATGCAGTTAGCTATATATCAAACAGGAACTGCCCCAGAGTAACCAAAATTTATATGATTATCGTTGTTCATAAATCTACTAAAGGGCATTCAAGTTGCATAAAAAAATTCATTCTTATTTACCGAAATTATTCAAAATAAAGTTATATCAATGTTTAGTAGTAACAGCGGATAACACATTCTAAAGCATTTGTCAACGATATTATAGTAATAAACAAGATATATATATATACAAAAGGAGATTCATATATCTCAGGATGACAGTGCACCTGTTTATCGATTAGATGATCACCACTATAACCAAAAGCTGCTCCTGTCCTTATAATAGCGAGTTTCATGGGTCTTTTTCATCATTGCATCATTATGAACTACGCAAATATGGAGAGGCACACAGAGAGAGAATTGTTGATGTGAAATGATACTGGCTATTAGTCGCTCTCACTGTTGTTATTCTGTCTGTAACAAGGCAGACATTAAAAGCTCACGCTAAAATTAGTCCCAGAAAAGGCCATCAGCAAACTGTTCCGTGCTGCCTCTCCCCGCCAACGCACTCTCCGGCAAACACGTCATGCAGAGACATCATTTGAGCAGCATTCCTATTGAAATATAGTGTTCCATTGATATTTTCCTCGTAGAATTGTCCGACATCCCAATACCATTCAATCTGGATGTTTTGATACCTGTGTTCGGCAAACAGTTTTATGGTTGTTTACAATGTAAGGTTATTTTCCCCAAACTGGTGATGTCGCAAAGTATTATCCCATAACACTATCTGTTTGAACGCTTAATTGATATTTAGCTCATTTAGAATTACACCCGAATTATTGACATCTACACACAAGGTTTATCACGACAAAAGAGAGGGCCATAAGTATCAAACGGCGAATACCAATTAGCACCAACTGCAGCACATTAGATCATATCGCGTAGGTGATTATGACCCTGTTTTTAAATGGCAGACATCTATGTTCACTCACTGTCATAACTTGCATATTCTATTGTCTGGGCCTCTGTCTTCAGACACGTCAACATACAGGAATCTAGCTGCATTTCTCGTCATCCAACGGTAACATTAATACATTCTATAGTATCGGGTGGGAGAATATAATGTGTCCATAACAAAATGGTCACACATGGCTATTATTGTTAACGCCAGACAGCATTGTTTTCACTTCTGATTACTTTTATATGTGCTGCTTCTCTAACCTATATAACATTAACACATGTGAAATATCATTCTCTAGCACTGATTATCGTCGTATTTGCGCATTACTCAAACTCTTACTATCTTCCGACCATTTGAGTGGAGCCTAACCTCTTCACAACTCTACAGCCTTAATTGCTCGGTAACTCTGTGTATTCCAGGATACATCATGTATATTTATCTATACCTCTGTGAACCGAAACGTTTTGGGATTGAAACTTTGTCATGGCGCTGTTGGACTTTCTTTTTGGACATCCTAATAGCATTTTTCAATTCTCACCGCGATTAGACCCCTTGTTATTACTCCGACCTCAATTAATCAACCAAAAACTTCTATACTTATCAAAACTCGTGCTTCCCATTGAGTGTTTATTGGATAACCGTATATGCATAGTGAATATATGTACGTATACACCCTCGTGAATATATGACCTTGGTGTATGAACCCCCCATTCGTATAGTGTTTATAATACGACCTTAGTATTCTATATATGAGTCTTGTGTTAGCTGAACAGTCATGGTAACTGCACTGGTCATCGGGTGTGCTGGGGCTGTTTCATAAACTACGCACGTGGCTATGGAGCCTGCCCGGCCGCCTGCAGTGCTGTCTGGCCGGTGGTGGCGCCATGCAGGCGGGCAGCCATCTCACCGTCACAAGCAATGCGTTATTAAGCGCGTGCTTGCCGTCCAGACCCCGCCGTGCCGCTGTTGTCCAATTTGATCGTCGATTCAGCATTGTGGTCGGCTCCAACACACACAATAGTCAACTGGGTGTTAAGTGATGGGTCTGATGATCGTCTGTGGGACCCGGTCGTATTCACTATAGGCGAGGAGAGTTCATTGAGTGGTCCAGTGTGCCGTAACTCTACCACGGTGGGGATTCTATCTAACCGACCCACTCTGGCATGTATCTGATGAATGTGAACACTATGTGTGGTTCACACGGACTTATTAAATCGGGCACATCTCTACTTTAGATCCTGGGTGTGATACAGCCCAGCAGGAACTTTCATGGTGAAAATTGGCAATAGTGCCTGGACGCATTCCCAAGGGGCTTTCCAATGGCAATGGTAAATACTTCATGAGAATGGAAATATCCCTTGGTGAGCTAGATCTTGTCGCGTCACGGAATTTCTCCGTGAAACTCACAATACAGTCGACGTCGAAAAGAATGTATGACTGGTAAAATCTTGTATCAGGCCACTATCTATTTTGTCTAGCCATTTATTATTGGTACACAACTGTAATAAAACATATTTATAAAATTAGTCATTTCTCGAATAGTCCTCAATGAAGTGACTATATATCCTGGACATCCATGTGTATAACAATATACGTTGAAGATTCAACTCTAGACTTCTTTTGCTCAGAACAGATCCCATCTATCAGATATGATGACAAGCACTATTCTATGCCTTCACCGATCAAAAGGGGGTTGTATTTATAATATAACCTGTCTCGACGATCAACAACGCATGCGAAGCTCATCTATCTTACATACAATTGCCAAGCTATGATCTAGACAAGAGGCAATAGTGATAGATATGTATAGACACACAAGATTGAACTACAGTTCTCTTCTGTTGCCAACCATCTTATCCATACCAGATCTTAACGGACTAGAGGCTATTATCAGTAAGTTTTTTTGTTTTTTTGACAACTTTCTTTATTAGATCTTTATAAATATTACGACAGTTTATTTAAGTTCCCAGTACATAAAGTGGGTTCGCTGTTTAGCTACATAACACTGGTTTCTGTCAGCTCCCAATCAAATCTAACATAGTATAATGCGTGTTGAGATAGCAAATTAGTTGCAGGCATGACCCCGCCGGGTATACATGGCTCCCAGAGGATAAAGTACTAGTGGATAGTTTCACATTATATATTAGTCCTATAAAATTATGATTTCCTTTTATGATGACAATCGAAATAGGTCAGTAATTATATAGAACGTCCTGACCATGCTGTACAAGTCACAGAACGAGATGCTAATTTACGGTTTGTTCGGACCGAGGCGTTTACGCCGAGTTCCGTACAAACGGTAAATTATCATCGAGTTCTGTGACTTGTACAAGCATAGTTGGACGTTATATATTTACTATATCCCGAAATAAAAAAAAAATTCATTTAGCTTACCAACCAATATTTTAATAAAGGTGTATGGCAAGGTGGTCCGTCTTTTAGTGTACGGACCAGTGGTCCGTACAGTATTTTTACGTTATATGGCAAAACGGTGCATATTTAAAGTATATACGGCATGGGTATATAGTAATACAGGAATTAGATAGTAAGTGGTATGGACTCAATCATTACTTTCTTAGTACCTTTCTTAAACTCTAAATACGTAGGTGTCGATCTCAGTAGGGGGGACAATCTGTTCCAGGCCGAGGCTGTTTGGTACTCAATGCTCTTTTTTTTTTTTTTTTTTAAACGAGCAGCGCTCTCTTTTATTCAGTATCATGATTTAATTACACAGTTCATTCTCCCTGTTCAAAACTACCATAAACCCATTGGTGGTAACATGTGCTCGCTCCCACGATGAACAATAGTATATCCTTCTAGCTACATGTGCACCCCTCCAACGCTGCACAATTTCCTCTGTAAGAAAAATATCAACACATGAATAATGTCATTGCACTATAATCATTTGATAAGAACCTCACTCCCTTAGGGAACAATTCTGCTATGTCTGGCTGCTCAGAAATTTTTGTGGGGAAGACCTGATTCCCTTCTGGTATTTTACAAGTAGACAGACATTACAATACAGAAAGATATGACATTACACATGAACAGCAAAAGAATGAGAAGAAATCATGGTATTGTAAATAGGACCAAAAAACCACCATAACCTCCATAGTGTGTAATCGACCTCCGGCCTAATCTCATCAGCATTTTACATTTGATTAGCTACCATAGAAAGTTTGTTACAAGTTAGAGAAGCAATTTTAGTAGTCCAAGTTTGTGTTACCTGACTTTTCTTCATGTGGGTGACAAGTTTAGAGAAGCAATTTCAGTAGTCCAGGTTCATGTTACATGACTATTCTTTATGTGGAGAGAAGGTTTCAAAGGACCAAATAAAATCAGTACAATTCGAAGCACAGGACGTGTAACAGTACAATACAAGAGACATCATTATAAAAGACATCACATAAAAACACGAGCGAGATGTGAGATTAGGAGAGTAATGTCTTAGACGAATACCTCACCCCCCCCCCCCATGTTAACAGCTTAAAACTAATTGTTGACAAACCCGTATCGTAGCAGGATCTCAGCCGCCAGTGGCCTTTGAGGTTGCACACAGCATGGACTACATCATGGCTTCCAATATCTCCTTCCATTTCACAAAACGGTCCTGTTTTCCCATCAAACCACAAATATACTTTTCTACACATAGACTGTTGCGGAGTTCAATGCTCCAATCATATACTGACAGTTTGCTATTGTGAAAAAGATTCTGTACACTGACCCCGAGGCTTGGGTTTTCCGAACGCACCCGTGAGTAACGGACACGCTTCACATCGGCGGCCGTTTTTTTACGTTATTATCTACAGAAATAACGTGAATCCATGCACTTTATACAGGCAATAGTACCTCAACAGGCATCAGGATTCTTACGGTTGGTATCATAGCCCATCCAATGAGTAGGAACAGTCCATGAATACATAATCATACACAAACAAAGGGCGATAATACAGAAACGGCCGCACTTACGTGTGGGCTATTAATAGACTGCTTATCTGAGCTTTCCAGAAGTGGGGGCGTTCGGAAAGTGACAAAAACGGCCCATCTGAGCATATACACCTGGTGTACAGGGGTTCCACAAACTCAACCAATCTGTGTGTAAGCAAAGTGTAGTTTAAACATCAAATTTGCCAAGCTGACAACAAAAGTCTGCCTGAGGGTGTTCGGGAAGTACCATGCAAGCAACACTGATTAGTAAACTCTGCTAAACGGTAATGGCAGGAGACCCTTTGGCAACAATGGACGCATTGATGGAGGCTTAAATATCTCAGGTCTAATCCCCCCCCAACTCCTGGGTTAGAGCAGCCATCCCAATTTTTAATTCTCAAGCCTGGTTGATGAAACTTTAATTAATTGAGGGAATGAAGGCACTCACAACGTCTTAGGTCATCACCGTTTTTTGCCTAGGTTATCACTACCGATAGCGGTCGATTATTGAACTCAAATTTTATTGGTGTTCAGAGATTGCCAAGGGAAAGTTTGGTGCACATTCAAGAAATACTTTTGGTACAACTGAGATGAGTGGACGCCAGACGAGGAATTCTGCTTCCAAGGACGGCGTCAGACATAGTGCGGTGATTGACAGTTCTAGTTCTGAAGAGTTCCCAACTCTAGCGGCTATGAAAATGGCTCCAAAAACGAAGAAACATGGTACAAAATCAAACGGAGGATCTTGTTCCAGGAATGGTGATTCCTCCCCTCAGATAGATTTGGACTCTTTTAACGTTGACGTGAGGAGTTTAATTGAGAGGATGGATAGGATAGAAAAAGAAAACATTAACTTGACGGACAGGGTTGCATCATTGGAAACAAGGTGTGTGGAACTGGAGGGTTTACTAAAAGTTTCCACGAATGATATTGAAATGTTGAAAGATTACACAGGTCAGGTAGACATTGATGGGGACGACCTCAGGATCTCAGTAGAACAAGATATGGGATCCAGGGAGAACCGATTAAGGGTCTTTGAGGAAAGGATTGGGAAACTGGAGGCTGAGTCAAGGGCCTCTCATTCTGCCGGCACGGCAGACACCTCTATTTTGAAGAAACTTAATGCAAAATCTCTGCTTATCTCGGGGGTTCCTGAGATGAGATATGAGAAAACTAGGGAAATAGCCATGGACATTTTCGATGCAACTGGGGTTCACCTGCATCCTACGGAAATTGACTTGGCCCACAGAGTGGGTAAGTTTGTCAGCGGTAGACGTCCGAGGCCCATCAGAGTAACAATGCTCCATGAATCCGCCAAATTAGAAATACTTAGAAACAAGACGAAGCTGCTGAAACAAAACAGAACTAAGAACATTTGGGTTTCTGAAGATATCCCAGAGAGCATGATTCAGCAGAGGGCCACTTTGAGAGCGGTTGCAGACAACGCCTGCAATTTAGGCCTGAATTCTAGGCTAGTCCAGGGAGGAGACCGGGTTGTAATTGAGGGCAGGTTGTATGGCCCTCAGGACCTGGACCAACTTCCGGACCGTGTGTCTTTGGGGAATACCTTTACAATTTTCCAGGAGGACTCTGTTCATTTTCAGGGTCCCCACGCCCCTCTGTCAAACTTCTATAAATGTCAGATCCGGATCGATGGGAAGGCCTACAGCTCGGCTGAGCAGGCTTATGCCTCGGCCAAGGCAAATATTTGTGGGGACAAAGTCAGTGCTCAACGTATTCTATCGCATGATGATCCATACGAAATCAAGAGGATTTCGAGGGGAGTGAAAACCTCAAGGGCCTGGGAACAACAGGAGGACCAAGTCTTGGCCAGAGTCCTAAGAGAAAAGTTCAGGCAAAATGAGGAACTGAGGGTTGCACTGTTGCACACCGGTGCAAGGAAATTGGTAGAAGCTACGAGGGATCTGAAATGGGGAGGAGGCCTAACTCTTCAGGAGGTGCGTGCAGGCCTCAAAGGAAAAGGGCATAACAAACTGGGCCTCAGCCTTATGGAGCTGAGGCGGGACCTAGGCTCTTGTCCTACTCAACAACACGCTGCTCAAACAGGCACGACAATGTCTAGTGACATCATCAACCCCAGAGCGGAAGGGTGCGCCTCGGGGCTGATCGAGGCTCAGCCACTTGACGAAGGATCGGAGTAGCGTGAGTTGACATCTTTCTTCAGAGAGTTTCGGCCTATATTCATGCTGTCTTCATGGCCTGTTTTAGTGGTGGTGATGGACTCCGTAGGCAGATACCTCCATCAATATGTCCCAGACCATCGAGTGACAATCCGCTTTTATAGCGGCACATCTTTTCGCCGAACAGTGAGTGGGTCTCAACTTCGCAACGTGCTCTGGTTGCCCTGCGGACAACGAAGAGGTGGTACACATTCAGTCTATCATAGATGCTGCTGCCACTGACATCAACAGAGGGCTGGTAGCTCTGAATTGTATGAACTCAGTCCCTACTCCCTGGCTTCAACGTATGATACATCGCTGTAGAGATGGGAAAACAAAATCTTATTATGAGCTACTACTCCCTGATGGTATTCATCCCGGAGTTGACCTTCTCAGAGACTGGGGAGTTAAAATACTACGATTACTGAATAGTTTGTGAACAGGGTAAGACATGGAGGCGGGTTGCGGTTGAAATCCAATATGTATGGAGAGGGTCTATTACACGCAAAACAGTCGATTGATAGTGGCCCGTGTACAACACTGTTTTCACCAACTGCACTAGCTACTGTTGTTTTATTGAGGGGGGAAGTTGGAAAAGAGAGAGAAGGGGCAGGGATTTTACTCAGCTGGATTGGGATAGTATTGGCGATATGCTTTGTAGTAGGTACTATAACATACAGTGTGGTGAACTAACGGCCCGAGTACGTCAGCCTTGAGTATATAAGAAGGTGGGTACTTTTCTTTAGAATGTGCTGGTTTTGTGTTTGTAACTGTTACTATAATATGTAGTATGATAAATTTATGGTTCAGATACGGTAGCTTTGAAACAACAAAAAAATGTGGACACACATATGGAGTGATTTTAATTTGAAGTTTTGGGAAAGTGTTGAATATAGGTATTTGTAGCTGGCATTATGTTCTGTTGCAGAGTGATTTAACTGGCCAGACCAGGTAGCCATGATTTTAACAAGATGAGGATACGTTGCTAAAGAGGTATAAGATGTATATGATGAACCCATGATGGTCTGGAGTTACCCATGAGACTTGCATCTACCAAGAAATATGGTTTTCCTGATATGTCATTTGTCTTTTGAGGTTAAGCCTTACGGAATAGTCTTACAGATAAATCACTGGACTCTTGGTGTAATAACTTAGGGTGTCTTGATGTGCCTTGGGGAGTAAGAGTGTAAGGATTTGTGTTATGCTAACTCTCTAGGTGGGAGTCTTTTGGTTTTTTATCTCTGTGCCTTAATTGATAACCTGAGGACAAGGTATTACTGATAATTCATTTGATTGTTGATGCATTGCTCCAATACATCTTAATATGTAAGATTGATGTTTATTGTTAATTTTCTCAACTGGAATTTCCTCTCGGGGCCTAAGACGACTATTTCCTGTGGTGTCATACACCCTGGAACAAAGAAACGGAGGGCTGATCCCTTGGATAGTTACCCTCGGTCCCCAGTATTATTAAGTTGCCGAACGGTCTGTCCTTGAGTAACAAGAGTTTTGACCAATAGATAAGATGTTGTTGACTAGGCCGTAGTTAAGGATTTTTCGAAAGACTTTGAGTTGCTGAATGGGCTGTGTTTGGGCACCGAGGGGAATATCCAATGAATAAGGTGTTGCTGACTAGACAGTATTTAGGGGCTGTCCAGAGGAAAAAAAGGGGAGGGGAAAGGGAGGGAGGGAGGGAGGGGGGGGAAAGAAAAAAAAGGGGAAACAAGAAAAAATAAAATAAATAAATAAATAAAGGAAAAACTATGGTGTTCTATGGAGAGACTGGGGGGATTATTTTTCCCCAACGAAGAACCTTGTGACCATGCCGGCTGGGCATGGGGGGGGGGGCTGTATCGTGGGGTCATGGTCGTTTGATAATGACTCCTGGTCTGTCCCTCTACCACTAGTGGTGCTTGGCAGGGCCACAGAGGAGGGGGGGAGACTTTGAAGTGTTGGAATATTTGGGCTGGATGTTCTTGGAGTTGGGGGGGTACCTACTTCTGGGAACAAAAGCTCGGAAATGAATGAAGGAATGGAATGTTTCATGTTTTTGGGGTATGATGATGTTCAATGTTTTTTCTTTTTCTGTGTCATAAATTCTGTGTTGTCTGACGAGAGACGAGATATGAAGGGGGGTAATACATGGTCAGAGAGGGGGAGTGATTGGTCTTGCAAAGGGAGGACTGATCATTTGTTTGATGATATCTCTGGGTATGAGTGGGGATAAAGGAAGAGGGACTAAGGGGCAAAGAGACCTTAGGATTGGGTGTCTGAATGTCAATGGGCTAGGGGACAGGACTAAGAGAAAAGTGGTATTTTCCCAGCTTAGAAAAACTACAGATATCTTCATAGTACAGGAAACCCACAGTGAGCGAGAGTCTAATAAATTATGGGAAATGGAATGGGGGGGCAAAATGATCTTCTCTAATGGATCATCTCAGGCAGGGGGAGTAGCCATCGCCCTACCCCCGGACCCAGACGAAGAAGGAAGAATAGTACTTGCGCATTTACAGATTGATGGGGATGAATTAGTGCTTGGCAGTGTTTACGCTCCAACACAAGACAAGCCTCAACAACAAACTGACTTACTGTTGTCGTTGAGAGAGCTCCTGTCTAAATTTTCCGATCTTCCTATCCTTTTTGGGGGAGATTTTAACATAGCCCTTCTACCACACCTGGATCTTCCTGCTGCCACAGGGAAGAGGTCCAGCAGATACCGTCAGGCTCTCTTAAACCTCCTGGAGGCTTTTGACCTGACGGATATCTGGAGAGAGTCCCACCCTGGTCAAAAGAAATTTACCTTCCGCAGGGGAAAACAGTGTTCTAGGCTGGACTACTGGTTTGTGTCCGACGACTTTAAGAATAGAATTAAATATCCGGAAATTGTTTCTGCTCTTCACACTGATCACTCCCTTCTTATGATACAGCTTGAGCGACCTTCTCAATACAGGGGTCCGGGATACTGGAAATTTGATAATTTTTTGTTGGGAGATAAAGCTTACACCTCTCAACTTTCAAGCCTTATTCAGCAGTGGTCTTCCCTTCATGATGAGCTAAGCCCTGATACTAGATGGGACTTCTTGAAATATAAAATCAGGGACTTCACAATCACATATGCGAGAGAGAAAAGACGGAAGGATAATATGGAGAGGGTAGTGGGTCTTAAAAGAATAACTGAATTAGAGAGTAAGATTTCACAGTTGGAGGAGTCTGAACAGAGAGAACTAGACAACATTAGGAACGATCTTGAGCGAGCTGAAAAAATGAAAGCTCTATACCTTATGTTCAAGTCCAAAGCTAATTGGGCCTTACATGGGGAGAAACCAACAAAATACTTCTTGAACATCATGAAGCAGAATTACAATAGTAAATTGATCTCCCAGATCAGGACACAGGAGGGAGAAATCACCTCCAACCCAGACAGGGTATCTCATAGAATCTATTCTTTCTACAGGAAGCTTTATTCAGACAAGGGTGGGGGGGACAATCTTTTTGACCATCTGGATGGGTTGGTGGCTAATGAGGCCATACCAACGATCTCCGACATAGACAGGGACAAAGTGGATGCACCTCTGAGCAAGGAGGAGCTCCAGTCCACTCTAAAAAATCTTAACAATAATAAATGCCCGGGTACAGATGGGCTCACAGCAGAGTTCTACAGATATTTTTGGGAGGAAATAGAGGATATGGTCTTCAGTTCGCTGTTATTTGCCAAGGAGAATGACTCCCTCAGCATAGAGCAGAAAAGGGGGGTGATAACTTTGATTCCAAAAAAAAAGGTTAACAGGGAAGACATTAGGAATTGGAGACCAATCACCATGTTAAATACTGATTATAAAATATTAACTAAACTACTTGCTTCAAGGGTTCAGGGTTGTCTGGATTCAATTGTTTACCAAGATCAGACAGGCTTTATGAAGGGTAGATATATCGGCACGAACATCAGGTTGTTGAGGGATAGCATTTCCTATCTTAACAACAATAAATTGGCAGGTTTTATAATGAGCATTGACTTTGAGAAGGCCTTTGATTCAGTCCGGTGGGATGCAATAGGGAATGCTTTAAGGCTCTTTGGCTTTGGTCCGAACTTTTGTAAATGGGTTAAGATTCTGTACACTGACCCCGAGGTGTGTGTTTCGAACAATGGTTTTCACACTCGTTGGTTCAAACCAGAACGAGGCACCCGCCAGGGTTGCTGCCTCTCCCCTTACTTGTTTATCCTCACCATAGAATTGCTAGCGATTGCGCTAAGGGAAAATCCAGGCATTAAAGGGATTCGACTATCGGGGAAAGAAATTAAGTTATCACTGTTTGCGGACGACCTGTGTTGCGTAGTGAGGGATCTGAAATCGGTTCAGAGGGTCCTTGACATTATCAGGATCTTCGGAAACTTGGCTGGCCTTAGGATTAATGAAGAAAAGTCCAAGATTCTTCCGGTTGGCCTGCACCCAAGGGACGAGTTTGCTCTCCTTCCTCTACCAAAGGTTGATCGGGTAGAGATACTGGGGGTTATTTTTTGGAACGGGGCATCACACAAGGAAGATTTTCGATTGAACTTCCAAAATAAACTGGACAAATGTCAGGTTATAACAAAACTTTGGGCGTATAGGAATCTTTCTATTAAAGGTAGAGTTACGGTTGTGAATAGTTTATTGATCCCTCAGATTTTATACTGCTCTTCGGTGTTATACACCCCAGATAGAGTCTTTATAGAATTCCGTAAAATAGTAGCCGCTTTTATATGGGGAAGTAAGAGTAGCAAGGTCTCCTTCAAGGTACTCAGACAACCGATAGAGCTGGGTGGTCTGAAATTGTTGGATATCAAAATTATGTATGAGGTGTCCAGATATAAATGGATTTCACGTTTATGCAAAGATGATTTCTTACCATGGACGTTGTTCTTCAGAGTCTTTGCTAGTATTAACACCTCAATTTGGGAGTTCTTTTTGGAGAAGGCGGAATTCAGGGCTCCCCCTGAACTACCGAAGTTTTATAAACAAATTATTAGACAATGGAAAGTCCTGTACAACAAGCCCCCAACGAGTGAGAGAGAGAAACAGAACGACCCTCTCTTGAACAACATGTTTATTTGCTGGGACTGGGAGGTAGAGATCCTGCTTATTCGCACATGGAAAAAGGCAGGCATAGTTCAGGTCCAAGATCTGATATGGAACAAAAGATTTATGACAAAAGATGAGATTGAGGCTGTATATCAGGTCAAGTGTGATAACTCAATGTGGGCCAAAGTTTATAATGGTATTCCATGGGTGACTAGTATGTCTTTTGATGATTTTAAGTCAGATTCTATGAGCCTTATGATTGGAGATAATGGTGACGGTTCTTTTAATGCACTATCTTGCAATAATAAGAAGATGTATAATTTTTTGCTAGCGAAAGAAAGAACAATCTCACCAGGCATGACCTTCTGGAAGGAAAGAACTAAGAACAGACTTCTTTCGGACAAGGACTGGGCGGGCCTGTACAGAAATGCCTGCCGTGCCACAAGGGAATCAAAGTTACAGTCTTTTTTCTTTAGGATTATCCATAGGGTGATTCCCACAAATCGCTACTTGTTCCGAATTAAGGTGTTGTCCTCACCTATTTGTTCTTATTGTGAGGAACCAGATTCTATAATCCATTTCTTTGTAGAGTGCCCTGTAGTGATGTTGTTTTGGGAACAGGCAAGGAATTGGCTGAAGACATGTTCTAAACTGGTCTTGGGCCTTGACCCAATAGATCTAATTATTGGCACCACCAATAAAGGTAGCCTCGCCGAAATAACTAATTTTATATGTCTCCATGCAAAATACTATATTCATCGGCAAAAACTCAATGCTCTTTTTATAGATTTCCAGTTTGGTCTACTGGTCTGCACTAGTTAGCACTATGTAATATCTGATAGATATTTTAGACACCGTTATGACTGACGTCTGATACTAGGTAGGAGATATTAGGCTAGGCTTTGAGGTTAATCCTATATTAGTAAAAATTCTTTCGTTCTCATGTGGTTACTCGCATTCGTTGGAATTTGTTTTCTCTATTCATGGTCGTACAGCGGGATGGTTATGATCAATTGCCGCGTCTAAACACTTTGAGGTTAATCCTGTTTGTTTAAATCTCTGCTAAAATCCCCTTGAACTATGATGGCATAAATGAACGGTTCTTGACCTTTATCTGTGAAGCTATCATTCTAGGAATAAATATACATTATTTTAATGTCAGATATATTTATAAGATCAAAACGGCAATGGAACTGTGCCATTATTCATTCGTCCAGTGCAACTATAGGCAGAGGAGCTTGGGCGAAAGGGTTTGCAAGCACTTAAGTATTTGTGGTTTGGGTGTTAGCCAAGAGGGAACTGATTCCTCCCTGGGACCTGTCTACACTGCTGACAATGATATGTAGAGTACCAGCTTTAAGTGTTCTCTTGTATGACAGTAGACTTATGACTATAGTCGACATCTCAACATGTAACTTGTCCTGTGCTACTGGTGAACTTATTGTCACTCGACATCAAAGAGGACGACAGCTAAAAGTATAGGTTTTCGTTATTATATCCCTTCATGCCATACGTTGTATCTCGTAGAACAGGAGAGGTTGAGAATCATGATATTGCTTTCAGGATGTTGATAAGGCTACTAAGATTCAGACATTTCATTAAACGATATGCTCATTAGAATTCTGGCCCCTATTGAAAAAAGACTTCCTACATGCTTGGAGTTCATGAAAAATTGTCAATTACTTTGACAGACTTTGTAAAAAGTGATCGACATATGTACACTATTTATATGGCGATAAAAAGATTATAAAAAAGGTTTTTTGGTCAAATTGAGACACATTGAATGATACTACACCGCTCATTGGCCAGTATGATCACATTACGATCGGTACTGCTGACCCAAAATCAGTCAATGGAAATGACCCAGCTTGTGAAATGACTCACAACTTTTTCTGCTTCGATTATGCAATGTGGCACCACCCAACAATACATCAAAGCTTGGTCAATGAGTGAAATCTTCTACCCTCATTGGTTTTTCGGTACCGATGCACCGTCGATGGCACCACTAACAGACTTTCTGGGTAACTCTGGGTAAAAATCTCCGTCGTTTTCGTCGGCCAATGGAAACGGGCCCATGGTGAGTGATGGTTTTTTGTAGCACACCGAAAGTCCATATATCCTCTCCCTAACTAGGCACTGTATGTTAGCGTGTGGCATGCGCTCAAAAAGATGCTCTTCCAAAAACTTTAAAGCATTTATGTTAGAAATCCGCCAAGCAGGTCACATATAATCCATGGTGACCTTTTCGCACCAAGTGCTGTTCGTTATGCCGACTCACCCAGATAACTCGTGACTAACAGCGTCAGGGCGAGGCCTAGACTTGCTCAAGACTTTGATTATGGACATTCATGATTCAAAAAAGTTAAGATATATAGTATGTTGCAGTGTGACTGGTCCAGGAATCAAAAAGATGCAGACAGACAGGGACAGAGACAAACGGAATGAGAAAATTAGACAGACAGAGACAGATGTCCAGATATACGTACAAAGAGATGAATAAGGAGAAAGACAGAAACAGAGAAAATCAAAAAGATATTCAAACAGACTGAGACAGAAAGTCAGATATAGACTGAGACAGACTGTATCGCTGCAAGGAGGGGAGGAGTAGGTGGAAGGGTACAGGGAGCCAGAAGCCAGAGGTCAAGCCAGAAATCCCGGATATCAATCTCCTGACAGATATCCTGCCCCGTAACAAGGAACTCTGCATGGAGAGCGCTGGCCAAGCTTGGCGCTAGAAATCGGACACGATTACCGATTTGACAAGTCTCTGTATCGAGGAGAGGAGGTCGGGGCAGGTGGAGGGATACGTAGTAGAAACCAAACGCCTCGTGTATTAATACACGACCTGCCCATAGTGGCATAAACATTGACAAGGCTAATTCGAGTTCGGTTTCGTATTTATCCTACCCCATCCCACCGATCTACACAGAAAACTTTGTAATCATCCATGTTAGTAGCACGTTGACTCTTGGCCGCGTTTATCAATGCTGCTGTTTATCAATGCTACTTTCGTTACCTCGTTCCTGATTGGTCCATTTTTTATTCACCTCGGTGCATAAATAACACTTTATTTAACGCTCAGTCAAATACACCGAGTCAATGTTAAACCTATGGCGTTTTCTTTATTAGGGTTAGGATAAAGGGACTGGGGCCAGTCTAGGCGAGTCTGGGAATCAAGGTACATCTGACATTACTTGTGACTTGTTTTTCCCGACGCGCTCCTCCCACACGTAGCGCCATGTTATCTTACAACTTCCGGTTTATTACCCGACTTCCGGTTTATCAGTGCTGTCCCCTGGTGGTGATGGTTGGTGGGAATGGGAGGTTGTGGAGTTATATATGGAGCGAGTGAGGCGGGGCTATGATAGCGAGAATTCACCAGTCCCGTCCACTTCGTTCCACAACTCAACGAGTGGCTATTGTAGTGAGGCCCGCCAAACCCCTCAGCTTTGACTTACGGTAAAATTTTAATTCTTAGTAAAATCTGATAAACCAACTAATACCAACCATACAGCATAATTCTACAAAGAGAGTTCCTTTGGAAAATGAGCTCAAATGCTCAAGAGAGTACGTGAAATTACTATGAAAAACAGTTAAACAACAATTTATTTTTCGACTACACAGTCAGCTTTTCATTATTCAACTTATCATCGACACACAAGAATTGCGGTGATTGTATCAGCATCGCTGGCACATTTCAAATACCCCCTCATTCGTCTATTCTCTAAATAATACACGAGGTGAAACGCGGCGGCCACATAGGCGAAATTGAAATACATCGTTGGCAGACAAGGATCGATGCCTCTATGTTAGGTACATCTATATATCTGTATTCACTCTATAATAAATATATATTCCTTCGAGGAATATATACTAGAAATCACACTTTTTCTGACAGTCTGGCTACATGGTGTACGGTCGGAGCTTATGCCCGTTGTGGCCACCTTAATCATGAAATACCGTATCCTATTTTAAGTGACACTGTACCCTGCGCCTACGAGGCTCTATGGCGGCCAGCCGTCTCCCATGGGAGCGGAGCACTGACAGGCGGTTTTTTGAAGGGTTAACAGGGGGTAAATTACACGGGGATTACTGTCATGTCCTGACCGAGTGTCGTCTAGGGACTGTGACAGCGGACAGACCACAGGACATCCATATGTAAGCACTGTGTCAGGGGGATGTGGTAGCGACTTGTGACAAAGCATATAGATTGTGACAGAGGACTGTGAGTCAATAGTGACAGAGTGTATTGTGCAGAAGACTGAATTAACAGATCGTATATATATATATATATATATATATATATATATATATATATATATATATATATATATGATATGGCAATTTAGGCAGACTATAGGGGCTACATTTTAGCCCAAAAGAAAGACGACAGTCAACAAAGTACTCCGTCTTACCATTTAATTTCCACGAGAAACCCTGAAATTTCCGATGTTCCGAAAAAATATTTACGCTACGGTAAGCTGACTTAATGTCAATAACTGCCATATAACATGATGGAGATAAACCGGAAAGAATGGTTTCCAAATTGACAAATTGGTAAGTTTGACAAGTCTCCGACATATAATTGTTGATCGACGACCCTAAGGGTCGCTTTTTTTTCCGCACCGCCCCCATGGCGTGCCCACACTCAGGGCACTGATCTACCTTTATGACATTGTCTGTTTCGAGTTCCTGAATAATAATGTTAGACATTTGAGTTTCAAATTTGATATCCATTA
The DNA here is from genome assembly GCA_950022655.1 of Alentia gelatinosa. Classification (NCBI taxonomy): domain Eukaryota; kingdom Metazoa; phylum Annelida; class Polychaeta; order Phyllodocida; family Polynoidae; genus Alentia; species Alentia gelatinosa. The sequence continues at coordinate 18,451,718 of OX465584.1, read as the reverse complement.
TCGAACTATAATTTGAACAACAATAAGTATTTTCAAAATCATTGTCTACAATTTTGAACCCATTGAAAACTCTGTCTAACAAAAATTCCTTGTCTAAGGCCTCGTCCTGCAACTCATTGCACCTATCGAGGAAAACACAGGGATTTAGCTGGAGCCTGGAAGCAGACAATTCATGGTTCCGGGTGCAAGGTCCCTGGCATATCCTCTGAAATCTATCCAAATAAACTCGGAAAATATTCCCGCGATATACAACCGGGTAATCATAATGCCCGCTGAGAATACCATCACCAGGCACACCCTCCAGGTTAACACAGGCACTCCGTTTTTCCGGAATAGGGTGGTATAGACCCTCTCCCCGGGAAACGGCAAAAAACCTATCATCATTGTGACCATTAGGACATTCCACTCCAGTGCTATCTGAACAAGAAGCACTGTCTGGAACCGGGAATTCCAGACATGTGCTAAAACCCGGAAAAATTGAAAAAGATGCTGGGATTTCCTCCCTGACATCCGACCACTGGGCTGGACTTCGGCCCTCCAAGTCGGGCAAAAAGCAATAAGGAACCCGGACCTCACTACCTGTTGTACTCAGAGTGGAATCAACTTGACCCCAATCGGGCTCCTTGAACCCGGTCCCAGGCACCCGACCAGGGCCAGCTAAATCCTATTTTTGGTCTTTTGGTTTTGAACATATGAGCGCCGAATGGGCGCCTGCACAATCCGCACACTCATGTTTGTACCTGCATGAACCCGTGGTACAACCCTGGCGGTCGTTAAAAGCCCAGGAGACTCCTAACTTTCTGCCTTGCCTGCTCTTCCAACTTTTTTCTTTTACTGACTTGTCTTTTGCCTTCTCCTGAGAAGTTTTGAGATGTTCATGTCCAAGGCAAGAAAGCCTCATGATCCCCGTATGTGAATGAGTCTAATCCCAAAATCTCGGCTTTTTCACCGACCATTTGGTCATATCTGACTATTGCCGAGCCAACATAGAATTTTGACTTGTCTTGTAGGAATTGAATGTGTCTACAATAGCCAGCCGTTTTCACCCCACTTTCCGCCATAGCGGCGCACATGCTATTGCTGGCTGAAAGAACATCATCAACATTCATATTTCCGGAATTTTTCCCAAATGGAAGATGAAGGTCTAAATCTAGGACCAAACACTTGCGTCTGCATTTCTTTTCCTCGGAACGGCAGCAGGTCTGACTTGAATTCGACTGGGAAGTCCTATCCAAAAGACCGGGCTTCAAAAAACCCGGAGAAAAATTCCTAGTCTCTGAATTATTCACTCCATCTGACCTAGCCCTGTCCACCCCGGAAAAACTCAAGGGATAGAAATCTCTTGCTTGACTAGTCTGTTGAGGAGAACTACTGTCCTTTATCAAACCTCATGCTCTGTCTAAAGACTGAATACTAGGAGGTAGGCTGAAATTTTCTCCTCCGGAAAAACAAACTCCATCCGTAGCCCCTTGAGAGGCGTCAGATTCACGAGTTCTAGGCTCTACCATTTTTCCGGCAGTAAGTAAGGTTAAAAAATGGACGGCTTTCGCCAAACTTTTTGAATTGTCTTCCACCTGGGTTAAAAGCCTATCGGTTTTCCGGAGCCTGTCCTCAAAATCCAATTCCACACTCCCTTCGTCTACATCCAACCCTGCTTTCAAATAGTCTTTACTGTCCTCCTCCATGGCTTGAAGGTCAATTAAGGACAAATAATTTTCAACTTGGTCCCCTTTCTCTTTGCCTTTAACACGAGCTGCTTCTGCAAACTTGCAACGACTAGGGCCCCTAGGGCGGCGAGCAAGCAGGAAAGTCCAGTCCGAGCTGTGGAGGTGAAGGGAGTGAGGCTTGGATCCTTGTTCCAGGTGCGCTGGTCAGGTGCCCCGGTCAGGTGCGGTGAGACGACAGTAGTGCGGCCCCTTCCCCTGGTGTGCCGGACTGGCATTTCGCGGTGTCTGGTATGCCCTCTCGTGTCAGGTTTATACTGGAATAGGACCATGTTCTATTCCCCCTATATATATATATATATATATATATATATATATATATATATATATATATATATATATATATATATATACATACATATATCAGTATAAATAAAAGTCTTAAAAAAATAAAATATATGGCAACTTAGGTAGAGCCCGTCAGAGAATACTGAAACAGAAAATCAGGGCTTTGGATCGACAAGGATCGATGCCTCTGAAGCGGGTATGTTAGGTACATCTATATATCTGTGTTCACTCTATTATATATATTCCTTTGAGGAATATATACAAGAAAATACTGAATACTATTGGTATACGCCGATGAGTTGCAATTAAGCGTGGCAGTTTATCACTTTACTATGGGAATCAGCTGTAAATAGTGCAATACAATAGACGTACATATCATATGCCCGCTTGTATAGGAATACCCTCTCTCGACGACATTAATCAACGATTAAATGGTAACATGGAAGGAGGGGGGGGTAGGGTAATGCGATAGGAAATTGAACAATAGCCGTTTATAAAGGACACTGATAGAAAACTAGACAACATAGGACCAAAGGGAAAAGAAGACACAAAACGGACTTTGCAACATTGTAACAGAGCTGTAGTAAATGTCATGACAGTGGGGCTTGTTGGTATGAACTGCTATAGGATTTTGACACGAGACCTAATATCCAATGGTACGCAGTGGTTGGTAGTTGAATTGACAAGGGACATGGGTGTGTATGTGTGTGTATGTCCATAGGGAGGGCATTTTTGTCACTCTCCAGTCTCCTTCCCTTCCTGCGGATACCCGTGGGGGTGATCAGTCTATGTCGGCATGGCAGTGATAAGCACCCGCAGTCTTAGCCATCTCGGGAGGGTTCCTGAATTCGGTCTTAAGGCTGGAGTTTTAGTAGATAAGTGTCATTTTGGACCTCTCTACGGCTGTGACAACACAGACGTAAGCCTTTTATGGCTGATGTTTGCAGCCCGCATTGATCATATCGTTACACTGAATCTGTGGTGTACACGAAGTCAACAGTAGGCATAATCCAAACAGTCCACTCCAAGTTGGCTAAATCGTTACCACAGTTATGATCGATAGACTTAATAAAATCATGGCCCGGGACTACGTATTTAGGAACGGCTTATCTATAGTCCTAAAGTTGAGATAGTACATGATTCTGAATTCCAAAGTGCTCTGTTATATCTGTTGAATGTTAGGTTTGGGTACATAGAACTGATATTATTGGATGTATGCCCTTTGGATAAGGGTGGAGTATGACTTATTTCTTACCCCGAATATAGATGCCCTCTATACGAAATAAGCCTGGCATGATGAACAGTACTTGTCTGTTATATAGTTTTTGAAGTCTGTGATATCAAAAGTGCAGTTTATTCTCTATCAACTGCACCGAATGTTCACACATGACTGTCATTCACTGCATGTACATATATTCTCATAACCCTTTTCGTTATTGACATATTCTAAAATATTGTACATAAGCTTTTGATACATCTTTTTATTTCTACACTGACATCTATGCAGACAATCCTTGCCAATGATTTATCTTCAGCCTGACCACAGTCCTGTGTATTACATGCGTCAGTATGAGGCAGTGATCTTCTCGTGGCGTTTAGTTCCTGGCCGGTATTTCTTGCCATACCCTGATAAGATAATCAGTATTTAACTAGCGGTCGGCCCTTAAGCGAGGTTAGACTAAACTATTAATAGAGGGGACATTTTCCATTCAGGGCAAATTGTCCCCTTAAGCGGGGTTTCCCCTTGAGCAGGGTCTCCCAGAAGCGGGGTTTTACTGTATAACAGGAAGGAACTGCTTCGAGATCCGTACCAAACCAAAATGCATGGCAGGTTTATAGTGGCTATCGATCGAGTATGGTTTAGATGATATCTCACCCTTCTCTATGATTGATTATATGAATAAACCCGGAATACCCTGTTACAAGTCTGATGTGTCCGAGCAGGAAACGAAAGGTGTGGGAAATGCTAGTCACGAGATGACAGCTAAAGTATTGTGGATATCGCAATGATAAACATGGAATATAGGTATACACTATACAAAGAACATTGAGATAGCGCAGCCTTGAACAGAATCAATATTCAATACGGATTTACAATTAATTCATAATCGGCTGACGTTTGTAACATCATCACCCACTGGGTATTTTTTTCTTAAAATACTCCATGGGCATTGGGCATGAGTTCCCAATGTTAAGTATATGGGTTAAAAATACGTATAGCACAGGTACACGTGAATATATGAGGCTTCACAATGCACATGTGCATACTGGGGTATTCCCCCTAGGACAGCAGAAAAAACTATTCCATTGAATATGAATGATGCTAACAATTATGCGTTAATTCTATTCATGATGTGTACTATATATATTAACAAGGACAACCCATATCATAATTTTTACGTTATAATATCAACTCCCCTTGCTCACATTCTGTATGATGTTGGACCTACAACGAAAATGTATAACAGAATATATATTACAATATCTACCAGTTCTCAATGTAATCTTTAGACCAAATTACACGCATCATTACCCCGTAGGAGAATGTATCCTTTGAGAACAAAATTAACATGGACGTAAAACATCAATGGCGGCATATCGCATTCGGCATAATGAAGGTCTGTTAACTTAAAAAGCAGGAGGATGCTCTGCTAAATCGTCGACCCACATCCTGTAAAAAGTAATGTATTATATATGAGGTGCATATTATTACACCTGTTCCAGGTCCCCGTCGACGCCATTGTCAATGGGCGAGTGCAAGTAGGTGACAATGGGTGCAACAGTACAGGTCATCTAGCAGTGTTATCGCATTTGAATAGTCTTTGTTACCATCTAGGCAGTGATAGAGAGATAGGAAGCTGGGGATGGGGGTTCCCTATAGTTGGGATGACGTGACAATTATATAGAACTGCATCATATAAATAGACAATACTCTCTGAAATCCTGGCCGCTGATTGGTTAATCGCCTATGACGTATTCACTCCGCCACGACCATGGCGTAGTATCATCCCTTTACGTGGGTGATGGTTCAGTATCTTTTAATGTTATTCCTATTGCTAAACTTGTACCACTGCGAGATACATTTTGTAATGAGTAATCTTCGACGTAGACAGCATTAGTTTTTAGCCCAGACGAAATGCTCACATTCTGGTTTGCTCTACGGTTATATCTCTTATCTTAGAACAACGTATTCTGATAAAGTCGGCAATTCATACACATTTTTTAAACGATTATTTATCCTGGGAATACGCACTCAGCCCGAGACCTACTTTCAAGGTGTGCCCAGTTCTTGTTACAAGTATAAAGTCCAGACTTTAGTGTTTTACAAAAGAGGAGAGCAGTAAAGGGTTCACATAGAAACATTTATATGCATTTGGTCAAAGAGAAATCCTGGCTATTCTTTGATATACAAAGTAGAGGGCGCCCAATAGGCCGGGAGTAAAAGCACTACTACCGGATTATCACAGATATGGGTCTATTTTTCAAAACCTGCATTTTCCCTACCCAAGGGGAGAAAACTACACCAAAATAAAAATTTGCTGATAAATCCTAAATTCATATATTTCTATTAACTATAGATATCTACCTATCATAGGCAATTTATTCCAATAACTTCTGATTAGATGTCGTGATTTTATGCTAAATATAGTAGAACCATGCTTTATGTGTTACGTCCGCTACCCCTTAGAAGTCAGAGGTTTTTGGAATTACTTAGTTAGTAGCACTAACTGATTAAACTGATACCAAAATTTAAACCAAGGAAGCTCATAAATTCATCCATATAACAACCACAAACCACAAATGTAGATATGATAGAAAATGTATGACAAGGGATTGATTTTTGTCCAAGTAAGTAAAATGCCTAGCTGGTTTGTGTACTTTCATAGAAATTATTATACATATAGCCTTCCTTTCTACTCTTTGATCAAAGATAAGCACCTAAGGCTTAACTACTCTTGCTGTATCTATATCTATATTTTTTTAAACGAGTGACGTGAGTGACGTGAGTGACGTGAGTGACGTGAGTGACGTGAGTGACGTGAGTGACGTGAGTGACGTGAGTGACGTGAGTGACGTGAGTGACGTGAGTGACGTGAGTGACGTGAGTGACGTGAGTGACGTGAGTGACGTGAGTGACGTGAGTGACGTGAGTGACGTGAGTGACGTGAGTGACGTGAGTGACGTGAGTGACGTGAGTGACGTGAGTGACGTGAGTGACGTGAGTGACGTGAGTGACGTGAGTGACGTGAGTGACGTGAGTGACGTGAGTGACGTGAGTGACGTGAGTGACGTGAGTGACGTGAGTGACGTGAGTGACGTGAGTGACGTGAGTGACGTGAGTGACGTGAGTGACGTGAGTGACGTGAGTGACGTGAGTGACGTGAGTGACGTGAGTGACGTGAGTGACGTGAGTGACGTGAGTGACGTGAGTGACGTGAGTGACGTGTGTGACGTGTGTGACGTGTGTGACGTGTGTGACGTGTGTGACGTGTGTGACGTGTGTGACGTGTGTGACGTGTGTGACGTGTGTGACGTGTGTGACGTGTGTGACGTGTGTGACGTGTGTGACGTGTGTGACGTGTGTGACGTGTGTGACGTGTGTGACGTGTGTGACGTGTGTGACGTGTGTGACGTGTGTGACGTGTGTGACGTGTGTGACGTGTGTGACGTGTGTGACGTGTGTGACGTGTGTGACGTGTGTGACGTGTGTGACGTGTGTGACGTGTGTGACGTGTGTGACGTGTGTGACGTGTGTGACGTGTGTGACGTGTGTGACGTGTGTGACGTGTGTGACGTGTGTGACGTGTGTGACGTGTGTGACGTGTGTGACGTGTGTGACGTGTGTGACGTGTGTGACGTGTGTGACGTGTGTGACGTGTGTGACGTGTGTGACGTGTGTGACGTGTGTGACGTGTGTGACGTGTGTGACGTGTGTGACGTTGGACCAACTTAAACCATCATGTCAGGCTTCTACTGGGATTCGTACCCATGCAGACAAACAACCTCTGACTACAACTCAACTGCCCTAACCACTGGGCCACCACGATGAGCTATATGAGAGGCAAGAATGGACAGTACTCAATTCTTAGTAAAAGCTAAACGCTCAGTAGCAATATATACATAAATCGATATTTAGTTCTATATAAAAAACAAAAAAAGATATGTAAATAAAAACTGCAAGGGAAAGGTCAGCTCTAACCTGTTACGGAGCTTATATTTTTAAGGGGTCTTTTGAGATTTCTGGAACGAGTTCAGGCTGTTCAGTCTCAGACTGGAGGTACTGGCTTCCCTGCCACTTGGCATGCCGTATGTGCCTCCAGTCGCAAGGAAACCCAGTTCACACTCTTCGCTGCGTTCCTTGAGCTTCGTTCCCTTGCGACTGGTGGCACCTGCTTGCAATTCCCCTAGGTTGCACAGTGTGAACTGGCCTTGAACCACCCTCCCTTACAACTGAAGCGCTTCAGTTTTAGGTGCATTGGTACGTCCAGTCTCAGAGTAGCAGTACCAAATATTAAACAAGTTTGATCCTCAAAAAAGCATGCGATTGGCCGAACATGAGGTACCTACAGTCTGAGGCTGGGCGTGAGGGAGAAAAGTGGCTGCAGTGGGACACGAATCAACAAAGTCCAGTGAGTGCACTGGTACTATCATTTCCCCTATGTTGGCGCAGCTATCTGTTTATAACCAATCCAAACTGTCAGTGACCAGGGATGTGTTCCATGAACCACAGATGTAGGGGATGTGGTTTGCTCATATTGTCAGTGTTGTGTACAGCTCAGTAGGCTTACAGTCGTTTGCCTATGAATTTTTAGGGCCAGTTGGTGACAATTTTCTAGTTTCATCGTATATTATTGTACTCTTCTAGAGACGGATAGTCGTCGCATGCTCTCCCACTCACACAGATGTGCTGCCCATGCATTATAACAGAATGAATCAAACCTTTTAGAATACTAGTATCTCCATTGAACTCTTTTTTGTGACTGTGGCCGTGCTATTCCTGGTTCACATGCATCGTGTTGACCGTGAATATAGATGGTTCAGAATACGCACGACAGTTGAGACTTTGAATAGAAGCACGCACTTTGATTTGCAATGCCGACATGGCTTCTGACTGTGAAGTGAGAACTTTTATCGATCATTTTAAATCGATTATACATGAGGCGTACTGCCGATGTCGTCAAGCGAAAACTCGTAGTATTCACATTTAAAACATCCCTTTATGACGACATGAGGAAAGTTCACAATGAACTGGGAACGACATATGATATGGTACAATAACGTTATTATCAACTGTAGTTGTAGCTTAGCATAATGACAGGAGGCTCGTATTGCAACATAACGACGGTAAATAACCACCATAACCGGAGCAATGTGTTACCTCATACAACACCATATTAGGGCTTTTAGCAAAGCCAATATCACCATCAGATAGTTTACAAGGTGGAAAATAAATAGGAATGAGCTTTGTTATTGACGGTAAATAACCATCAAAATGGGAACAATGTATCACCTTATCCCGCACCATATTAGGGCTTTTAGCAAAGTCAATATCACCATCAGATAGTTTACAAGGTGGAATGAGCTTTGAATTGGACAGTTATTGTGTCAAGATTTATTTAAATCCAATGTCCCATTATTTTTGGTAGCACCATTAGGGGAAATCCATATTGTTCTGACCTCCGAATACTGATTTTTAGTTATAAACTCAATGAATTCCAGTAATCTCACAAGGTACTTGTTTACTAACTCTGTACTATACATGCGACAAAAATATAACTTTATGAAGACGACGTAACTTAAAGTGTATGAATCTACTAGAAATACAAGGAACTCTTGTTCTTTTTTGGAGATTCATAAGATACACCATATTCCAGACTTATTGTTAAAGGTTTAATGTTAAATGATCCTCTAGATTTATTTATATTGACCTTATGTGACACGTTGAGACAAGTGGGTGGTTTAATTATGATCAATACTCTTGCCAATTTCAGCACCATCGCCGAACCAGGGTCATGTGATGGCAGGGCGCCATTTGGCACTTGCAGATGCGCCGTACTTTTAAAACGCCAAGGATGTTACATTAGAGTGTTTACAGAGGTATACTATAGATATAAAGGATAAAGATGTAGCTCAAGCAATGAGACGATGGGCTGTTTCTTTCATTGTATTGTTCTTCTATCCTGTCACCCCATTGCATTGATTCGATTTTGTCATGAGGGCAATGCTTAAAATCCATATGGGAAAGGGCGGAAGAACATCAATTCTGATTCTCTGTGATCACATGAAACCAGGTCCAGAGATGGGGTCTGGTAGGGATTATGAATACGGGCTATTGCTGTGGAAATGAATGTACATTTTGATTTTAAAATTCCATGATTAATATTCGTGTTGTCATCCGTGATCCCATTAAAACTAAGAAAAACACTGATACTCCGATACTTTTAACTCGGAAGTCTGTGTTCTAGAACCGCAGAGGCTCTGCACTTTCATATTTTCTCTGACGCCTACAACAGGTGCATTGTTCGTTAACCAAACAGGCAGGAGGCGGCATATAAATATCCTCAGGTGATCCATGTTTCCAACCCGCCGCTACTGTGAGCACACAACGCTATCACCTTCCCATCATACTCACAGCACAGAGGCGTCTCGTTTGCTCCGTATGAAGCCAGCAGGTGGCATTTCTAACAGGTCGGTGTCGCGCACGCACAGAGGACATTCTCGTGTCGCGCTCTGTGGGCCAGGGTAAAAGAAGCTCTCTCCGTCATTGTCCTGCTCGCTGAGATGCTCAGAGGAGCAGCTCTGGTTTCAAAGCCGCTGTCTGCACCTCCTCCCGCCCCCCTCCGTCCCCACGCCGCCTCCTGCCACTACCAGAGGGCGGGAAAACCTTGGCCGGGCGGGGATCTGGTTTCATAATCTGTACGTATCCAGGCGGCTTTCAGCCGGGTTATCTGTTACTGGAGCCAGTCGGGGATGGCGCCCTAAAGGCAGTAGTCCCCGGGGCGTGGGCAGGTTTGTCTGAGCTGTCTTTAGGTTTCACACGACGTCGATGGCGTACAGGATGTAGCACCGTGCTCAGTCTCTATACGCAGGTACCATTGACGACGTCAGCAGAAGACTGTAGCTACGTTGAGGCTAGCGTCATGGGAGATTATTATATATATATTCAGGAGAATTACGTTTGGTCGCAAATTATTCATATTCTACAGCATTTACTGATTTGAACGAATAGACATGGTATTTTATATATGTAAAGGTAAAAATCATTATTTGGGACTTACGTGCAGGTTCAACATCAAATGAAATGGAAATATTTGACACAATCAATGAGTGCAATAAACCTTTTCAGTTGAATCGCCGTTCATCTTTAACAGAGATGATGAGGTAATATCTCGGGTTCTTTTGTAACTGTTAGCGGCAAAGCTGTCATTTTAAAAACTCACAGCATCGTGTAGGGTAATGCGATAATAAGGGATATACTGTATAAACTGTTTTAATATATATGATCGCGTATTTAGAATTTGTCTTAATCCAGATGGAAGAGATTTACCTAGCGCTACTTTTCCAAAGTTGCATCTCTCTCGCCTGTGATAAATATTCTTGCTTTGTGCCTCAGGCCATTTCTACACGTTTGATTACAAATGGAAATGAAATACCTTAAATCTTTGGATTTGAATAACAGCGACGAAAATGTCTCAATCAAGCCTCTCAAAACCTGAGATCATTCTTGGGGTTCCAAGATCGAAACAGGGACTCCTGAATTACGAAGCTTAATTGTAGCCAGAGTTATACAAAAAGCTTGAAATATAATTCATTGTGAAAAAGTACTGAAAACCATCTATCAAACCCAGTGACTGTGCATCGGAACGGTGTTAGTATGCCAAGGTAAAGTGCATTGGTAGCATTGAAACATTGGGTGGAGTCAAACTATTAGAGAAAAGGAAACTTGCGCTTCAGTGGATGACCTGCTACATGCAAAACTGTTGCTTTTCGGCTAAATAAATAAATAAAACATATATGTAGTCACTTTTATTGGGAGAAAGAGCCTTCAAGTCTGCATAGTTAAAGAAAATCCCATAGAGCTGTGGAATAGGTTTATACAAAGGACAGAAAGTACCTCGTATCCAATCCAGCTCCAGTACTATAGTGTATCCGTTGAGTGTCTCAGGTATTTATATGCCTAACGCCTCGGGGATATAAAACAAGAATGCTGACGGCTTAATCGTCCACCTTAGCCGCCTAATAGACACGGGGATTTTAATGGGTTTTTTACGGAGTAACTCTAAACCTGCCCTACGCTAGGAATCCCACTTGATGTATCGGTCATTTGCATTTAAAGCTACACTGTGCTTAAACACAAGCGCTTTAGAAGAGGTCCTTAGGATGGCCTAGTCATTTTATATTTAGCCCTTTAGTCTCTAACAACCTCGCCTAAGTGGCAAGGGATTTTTTTCAATTTTCTCCCTCTCCTGGCTTCCTTGCGACGACATATAATATTGATGGCATAGAAGAAGAAAAAGAGATGACAGGCTAAAACTATTTAGCACGTATATTACAAGGCACACGCTGTTATTTCCAGCCGGAAAAGGTAGTTGAATGCAGGCCTTGTAGAGAGTATAGAAGACAGGAGGGAGGGAGGGTGGGTGGGGTGATGTAGTGTTCTTCACTGTCCGAGTGTAAACCAATTAGTAGAGGCCCGTTTCCACACGGTCGCCTCTTGTGCTGACATCGTTGTCAGGGCTATGTGGGGGCTTCCCGGGAAATCCCGAGTACGGGAGAGCGCGGGATCTTCTCCCGTCGCCCGGCCGGCCATCCCCGTCTACCTGCCGAGCTGCCGCACCGTCTCCTGTCGTCCGGTGTGAAGGAGGAGGGAGGGGGGGGGTGCGGGAGAGTTGGGAGGGTGGGCGGGGGGTAGGCGAGAAGCTCGCAGGCAATGGCATTACCTCCCATATAAAACACTAATCTAAGAACACACACGGGGGGAAATAATCTTGTAATGGCATGAAATGGGATTAGAGCCCCGGGCCACAGGAGGTAGGGATCTAGCTAATGCGCCGACCGGCCGCGAAAATAAGAAAACTAAAAAAAAAAAAAAGATGCGAAAAATGAAAAACATGAAAACGAAAACAAAAGCGCGAGGATTCCTTCTTGCAGGCGGAGCATTCAGTGGGAAGAAAGGTGCAGGAAATTATGCGGCTTTAGGAAAACAAATGAGTGGGTAGTGGTAGATGAGTCTGGGAGATAATGAGAACAAAACATATATGATTGCAACGGACTCCGGAGGCCTGGTTCCTCCTGTTACGACCCCCTCCCTCACCTCACGCGCATACCCACACGACAAACACTCACTCAGAACAGAGCTACACCATTTTTACGTGCACGAGCAATGTATCTGTGACGAGGTAATGTTTAACATGAAAAAGAAAATGAGGTGTCTGAACGTCACCCGTTGACAGTTTTATCTGGAAGTTTGAGAATGGAACGACAGAAAAAAAGACAAACCTCTTCTTGAATAGTTTTTCTTCTGCACAAGCAGGTAGTGGAGAAGCAGCACTGATTATTAAAAAAAATATATTTTGAAGCGAAACGTGTTGATGCTTTAGTATACGTATTAATAATTATTCCATATGGCTCAGCTGAGTAGGAGTAAATCCTTTATATAATCAGTATCTGCGTATATATCATGTGTCTCCTACGTTCAGAGCTCTAGTCGGGACGTGCATGTGCTAACTACAAATCAGAAATACCTAATGTCAAATCAATTATTCATTTTCCATATAATATCCAGACATTTTATTCTATATACAACATAATCACGAATAGCAGATACGCTGTCCTGGCGTTTCTATAGGTATAATCAAATATGTGGAGTATGAAGGGTCTCAGCGGTATGAAGCGTTGCCTGTGTGGAACTTTGAGCAACACCTCCTTTCATCATTCATCTGCAGCCTTATTCTCATATCAACTTGTCTTATATCACTCTGAATTGCAGATTGACAGATGTTAGAGGTTTAAGATGCACATTTCTGATGGAACATAGGGGAACTGAGAATCTCACTTACAAAGAATATACTTTTGGAATTAAATAAAAGTGAGACCATAGGTTACCATTTGAAATAATAATTACATATCTTCATCGCTAAAAAAAACTACTAAAATATCCTGAAAGATACTACAAGCATTGATCCTTATGAACTAGAATATGACAACGTATGGTTCTACCTCGATTGCAACACGCTATTGCAGTTGATATCTTTGCTAAACTTGTGGTACACTAGCTGGACAAATACGTATTCCAGTCTATGCAAAATTGGAGCGGGTGGGAGATAGGTGCTTGATCGCCTATCCCCTTTTCCTCCAGTATAAATAAAAGCTTTAAATAACAACTTTTTGGTTTTGGTGGTTATTGATTTTTGTGAGACGACGAGAGCTCTCATTCAAGACATACATGTACATTACAAAGTTATTCTCAATGAAATGTTTATTTGTATGGAATGTAACTTTGATTACAATGTATATTCTTCTATTTCCAGAGCTGACGTCATTCCAATCGTCATGGGCGCACGCAGGGATGACTATCTGGCTGCCGCGCCGCCATTCTCGTATATTCACGTCGAGGACTTCTCGTCCCCGCGAGATCTCGCGGTATATCTCGATAAGCTCGACAAGAACGAGACAATGTACAACTCGTACTTCCGGTGGAAGACGATGGGAGAGTTTATCAACACCAAGTTCTGGTGTCGCCTGTGTTCTATGCTTCATGACGATAATATGCCTGCACACCATTACGCGAACATTGAGCAATGGTGGCGGCCAAACGGCACGTGTACCCTAGACCGGTGGGACAGCCCAAGTGATCATATAAATGACTGGAAGAAATACGTTTATTCCAATTTGTGATATAAACAGTGGGGAATAGGTGATAGCGGTGGAACTATGAATACCGATTGGTGATGGAATCAAGAAATAAAACAAACTGATGAAATAAATCTTGTGAAGTTGGAAACTCGAGCATTCCTGTGGGTGGGAATATTTTGATTGCAGTCTGGCGTATTTTTTTTGTCTAGTTTGACTCCTGTGTGTAGGTGCCTGCTTCAAAATCAGGTCGTTGTTGCTATGATATTAAGTACGATATTCCCGTTATACTGATTGATATTCTTAAACTTGTGACAGCATGTTCATGACCACAAGAAACTATTTCTTGTACACTAACAAGTAACGTGCTTTTGTCGCGTTACTACGTGAGTATGAGAGGTTGACTTGGACAAACCAGACGCATACATTTCTAGAGACTCTCTGCCTGGAATAACAGTGTATTCTACGCTCTGGTGAAATCCCGACCGAACTTTGTGATATTATTGATTTATTGGTACACTTAAAATATCCACGTATACTGGTCTTCTTCATAATATGCTTCGGTTATAGATATTTCTACCACTTAGTGTGCAGACAGGTTCAACAGGAACCTAGTCTGCCCGCTGAGATTTGTATGAACGACCCTGCTCATCTTATATGATGTGATATATACATTTCCTGACGTGGACGTTATAATGTCATAACTGTCTTTGTCGGAATTATTTTCAGTACTACTGCCAGCCTATGGGATAGAAATAAAAATATATATGATTTAGAATTCCGTCATATTTTGTCTGTTTGACACAGTCCGTTGATATACCCAGAATCGTATCTTGATGTTCTTGATAAGCGGCCCCACAGAATGATGTTCGTGGATTGTTACTTTACTATTGACATTTCTACGGAAGCATGATAATATCATATATACAAATTGATAACTGGCATGATATAGAACCATTAGTGCCATGTACAGACCCTGATATGAAAACCCCTTCGAAGACACCCTTTCAGCATAAAGCCCGGCGTTCATCTACTACGATGAACATCTAGACCTACCGATATGGCACCGATATGGCCCGTTTCCATTGGCCGATCTCCCGTCATCGATCTACAGTCCCGAACCACCGACGGAATTTTGGCACTGCTGACCCCAAATCGGGCAATGGAAACGACCTAACTCGTGAAATGACCCGCGACTTTTTCTGTTTAGATTATGCAAAGAGGCACAACCTACCACTGAGTGAATGGTTGGTCACTGAGCTAAATCTACTACCCTTCTATATAGACGCACAGTGAGTGGCACCACCGACAGAGTCTCTGGGTAACCCCAAAACTCTACACCCTTTTCATCGGCCAATGGAAATAGGTCATACGGAAAGCGAATATCGGAGACAAATCGGGAAGCGACAATATAGTAAACAAACGTCTAGACATGCCACTTCACCACGCATCAAAGTAAAGGTGGCTATGGTTCCGATATGCCCCACGATATTAGTAAGTACATGTCTCGAAGTGTTATCGTCATCTTTTACCCTTCAAGAGCCACACATTATTCACCATGTACCCATACTACAGTAGGTACCAAAACCAAATGTGGCCTTTGTAAGGCCCACTTTTGTAGTCAATGTTATTAGATGAGATTACGAACTTAAAAATCCCAGTAAATCTGTATTTTTTATCAGAACTTTCCGATATTTCTATGACTTACTGGCAACACCTAGGCTAGTATGTCATATAATTTTCATAATCCTTCGATAATTTTTGAAAAAGTTACAAAGGAAAAAATACAGCATTGCTCATCCATTCCATATGGGAATGCCATATGGCATTGTCCTGCCATGGCTAGGGGAATGCCATATGGCATTGTCCTACCATGGCCAGGGGAATGCCATATGGCATTGTCCTGCCAGAAAGGGTTAAACATATCATAGACTATAATTCAGGAAATATCACATCGATAATGTTTCCCATGGCACATAGAACAACAATGTATATTTTTTCAGGCACTAAAATCTTCGTTCCAAGTCAAACTAGGAATACATTGATTTGAGACACCTAAGCCTAATCAATAATCATTAAATTCGCAGGGCATACGAGCATATGAATTCTTTTTACTCAATTCCAGAATTTCATAAATTTCTGAATAGTATCTCACACGTGACACAATACTCTGTGATGCTCCCGATTAGGCACAAGTTTAACGCAATTCAAACATGTTTAGATGTCGTAGACACCCTACAATACGGGTTTTTCATCGGCACGAAATCGTAGACCCCCATTTAATATCAGTGTCTAATTGCAGAGACGTGGTCAACTGACTCGATATTAGGTGACCTTCCAAAACGATTTTCATTTTTTATCGGGAAGTCCATCATAGACCATATCGAAACCATATTGCAGTACGTGGACGCCGGGCCTTAGACCATAAATCGGATGATGCTAATGAATTATCATGTTGATTCATGGTCATATGATATGATAACGACTTGTTTAGGTCCTCAATCGCCAATAGAAAAATCAAGGTAGTAATTTATCTCAAATAGTTTTTGATAGCAAGGAAATCTAGACAAATGGACAATACTATTAGCAGACTTTTATTTAAAAAAATCGAATTTGTTGCTAAACACGACGGAGAGAATCGTCTAGTTCTCCTGCCACTATAACGGAAATATTTTCTAACAAAGTAGATTGCAATTAGAAAATATCAATAGAATTTACTTTTAATATTGTAATTTTAGAGTTGTGCAACCTGGCCTACATCTCTTAATGTCATATTTTGTGTTAATTCCCAACCAGAAATGCATCGATGTGAGATTTTAATGTCTAATATATAAGGTTACCTGATAGAAACATGGCGACTGACCTTTAAGTCCCCATCCAATATTGCTTGAGTCAAATAAACCTTTAATGTTGTATCAAGGGATGTCTGATGTTAATAAGCCACTTTTTCATATCTTACTTAATTGACGGTTCATCAAATGAGATTCAGATGCCCGTAATTAAAGATAAAATTCTATATTTTGATCCCCTTTTTTACCAATTATAATTAACTATCCTAAACTGTTATGAGTTTCACAAATGATTTGAGCCAAATGTTGAAATTCATATATTTGTAATTAACTGAATTCTTTCAATTCAGGTGCTCATGTACTTGGAGTCAAACAGTTCCTCTCATACAATATTTGGAATCCATACCTGCTTAAATTATCCTATACCTGATCAAGTGATTTTAATAGTTATGACGTAGCGTTGCTCCCATTGAAAGAAGTCCAGACACAAATCCGATATCAAGCTGGAAAATCAGCTTTAATCCTTGGCCGATATACCCGATGATGCGCCCCAGTGTACATATCGTAAGTCTATCGCAGGGTATCTTGAGCTTAGGCCTGGCGTCCACCTACTAGTATAGAAGTTTAGACCTACCTAAATGACACCGATACAAAAAGCAAATATCGGAGACATATCGAGAAGGTGCGAAAATCGTAGACATCTGTCTAGACATGCCAATCCACCCCGCATCGTAAGGTGTTTTTTTGCGGTGTCTGATCGCGGAAACAATGTCAACTGCCCCGATTTAAGGTGACCTTCTGACGCGATTTTGATTTTATTATCAGGGGGTGCATCGTAGACCATATCGGAGCCATATCGTAGTAGGTGGACGCCAGGCCTTAACCCTTTAAGGGCGAATGATGCCTTGAGGCATCATCCAGGTCAGGGCGAATGATGCCTTGAGGCATCATTTCTCAAAAACCAATAAAGTTGTTTTTAACAAAAAATATAATGGAGGAACATTAATGAAATTTCCACAGAATGTGTGTACGATACCAATATTAATATTTCTATTCAAAAGAAATAAAATATCTAAGATTATATATTATATCACGTAATTAATCAATTGAATTATGGGTTTTAACGACTGTGTGCCCGTCCCCTAGCGGTATACAGTGCCACCAGCACCCGTCCTCAAGGCATTAGGTTGGCCACAGGCACCTGTCCTTAAAGGGTTAATGGATGCTGGGGCTAAGAAATATCAGCTTTAGTCCGTGACCGATATACCCGAGAATGCACCCCGATGCACATGTCGTACGGTCTATCGTAGGGTATCGGGCGCTTCATGGATGCTAAAAGCCTTAGAAATAAGATATGTGCAGTAATACATGTGACAGTGATGTGGTGTAATGGTAAGCCGCAGAATTATGATTCACGTTAGGTAATTTGATTTGCATTCGTCATATTGCTTTCCTTTCATCCTCGTTTCAGAGATTGAATTCCACCTAATTATAATTGTATCCATTTTTACGGAACCAAACACCAATGAGGATACTGTCCATGTACTTCTTACATTGGCATCTCTATAACCCAATTCCGAGCACCGATACAACTACAATGGATAGCTAATATCACTTACAATAATCAAATCAGTATGATAGCTTGCTAAACTATGCTCTTTAGCAAACTGTCTCAGAACGAAACAACACGACTAACGCAAGGTTGATGTCACATCAGATTGGCTATTTTGGATGTGCCTTGGGTAATCAGTTTAATGTTTTGTTAATCATTCTGTAGCCGAATGACAGATATAATTCTACTTTTGATAAATACACATTGGAACGGCCCAAACAGATCATATAGAATACACTACAAATTCTATTAGGCAGAAATACTAATAATTGCATACAGAAGAACGCAAGAACAATGAATAGGCCGACATTGCTGCTGCCCTCGAAAGTAGTCCATTTTGCTGAAGCTGGACAAACAATAGTTGGGTGCATTGGTAACACGTATAGCTGGGATACAGACAGCTCACCATACAAATGGGCCTTTCGAGCCGGACAATGGTCCCTGGACGGTTTAGTATGAAGGCGGACTAACGGCTTGCCTTATATTGCCCAATACTCTTATTATGAATATAACCTACACTCTCCACACATGTATGCATTATTAATCTACATGGAATTCGATATGGATCCTAGGTGTGATATTATGACTACTAGAATTACGCAACCCTAATGAGAGTTGTACGAGAAGATTAAAGATCATGAAATATCTATATCTAATTTTCTTTTTGTTCTGAGCCCCGTAAGATGCTTTTCTCATCATTTCACTTTATCATCAGACATCCATGGTAGACTAAAAAAGAAACTAACAAGTTTTGGTTAAAGTCTTCGTTCTCCACGAGCTTGAGTGATGTGAACAAAGAGTAGGAGAACAACGACTTTGACCAACATGAGTATAGCTTTCTGTATTTATCTCACCCCTGTACTAAAATAACACACAGGATAAATGCCAAGGAGAATATACGCCAATACACGTAGGAGCATGGAGAAAGAGCTCGCAATGTTAAGCCTATGGAACGGAAATACCGAGGTTGAGATAAATGCACAGCGTGACACAGAGCTACAATACCTAGGGACGTAGGTGTATCTCCACAGTATCGTCTCTCATGAGGCTAAATACTGCTGGGACTCTGTGAAGGTTTCTCATCTAGCTAACCGCCAGGGCGTGCGTATTAAGGCTATTTACAATGACTCTTAAACCAAAAATGAATCTACGCCTTTGTCCCTTTTTTTTTTTATCAAAGTCGATGCGTTTTATTCTATGACCATGCACATTGTAAATTATTTTTGATAACATAAGTAAAAAAAGTATTCCTACTGACGAAATCCACCATTTTTGCTTGATCAATCAACTGGGTTCGTAATGCCTGACATAAAAAGACATTAAAAAAGTCTAATTGACGATGCCAGAGGACTCAATATAAACAAAAAGCCAGATATTGTGAAATGATATTCCATTACTGGGAAGAAATGCCCATCGACGTCACATTTGGAAGACCACACGAATCTATTAAAAATCCATTTAATATTGGCCGATTATAGTGCAGCCGTGAATCACCAATCAATCTTTTTGGTATACCGACGCTAGATCGGTGAACGGAAACAAAACATCTAGAGAAATGCTCACCGATTAATTGTGCATAGATTATGCAATGAAGCAACCACCGATCGACTTGGTAAAGTAAGGACAGAAAAAAATGCTTTGATTTCATTGGTGAGGCTCACAGATTTAGGTGTGAGTGTAAGGGGGGGGGGTTAAATCGGTATGGACAAGGCATTCACAGCATTATTTGATACCCACATACAGTCGGTGGAACCACTGATAGACTTCAGAGGAAGCTGCTCTGGCAAATGGAAAATGACCTATAGTGTGCTGATATGCATATATGTATGGTAAGGCCTTATCTGGTTGATGAGACCAAAATCTGGAGATATTGTCCTAATCATTTTCCGTATGAGGGGACCAGTTCTGGAAGCACCAAAACGATGTTGTCGTAATGATAAAATAAAGCAATGATGAAAAGCTGCATCGAATAGCTCAGAATGGAAAGTGTCGAGCAAATACAGTATATCCCTCCAAGATTTGACTTAGGACAGACATAAATACAAGGGACTTAAAACAATAATATAAAAAAAGAATAATCCCGACAGTACTACAGAATTGATAATGGAAGGCCAAGAGCATTTTCATACAGATATCTTACGGTTCATCATTTGAAATAGCTCAATATCTACAAACGATCAAAATTGTCAAGCTTTCCAATGGCGCGTTACTGCTTGCAATTCCTGTAGCCATGTATTTCAATTATCTATAAAGAGTTGTTCATATTTTCAATTGCCTCTGAAACCTTTAAGCAGTGGATAGAAAAGGAGTATACGCTCTTTATGGAACAAATTATAACAGTTGCATAGAACTAGGAACAATGTTATTTCTATTTATAATGGAGCGCGGTAGTCCTAAATCATTTCATCAAACAAATGTAAGAGAATATCATAAAAACAATACTAATCTATGGGGAAGTATCAAGAATGTTTCAATAAACGTTGAGAATGGATTTAACAGTTATTCTCACGTATCATGAACAGGACTATCGGAGGACTAGAAATCTGCATGTGTTAACATATATATGGGCACTAATTATTGGTTGACACTAATTTCTGGTATTAAAATGTATTCTAATGTATTAAAAGTTTCTCTTCATCTGGTTCTATATGGGCCTGAATGTGATAGATTCAAGAATCTTTTAAGTGGAAGAAGGTTTGGGCTGTGAGGGGTTGGGTGCTAATATGAAGAAACTGGGTCGAGACAGACTGGAGACTTAACTTATTCCTACTGTTCCACGTCCACCACACCTCCTTACTGGGTTTGCGTCTGTTTGTGTCTGTCTATCAAAATTCTTTCTTCGTCTGTCTGTGTCTGACAGAAGTCTGTATGTTTGACTCTCTATCTGTCTCTTTCTCTTTCCGTCTGTACATATGACTGACTCTAGAGGTCGACCAAAAGCAAAAAGTTATATTTTTAGGAACCAAGTCAGTAGTGAGGCAGGAGATGTGGTCAAGCTATGTACTGGGCTCCTGACCATTTTACCCGGCCTTCATAGTCAGCACATGGATAGAGAAGGGTTAGTTCTTTTCCGCAAGCTGAAGATCTATGTGGCCATTCTAACCTTAAGCAGCGTATATGTCGCATTTTCCCGCGCTCAGTATAAGACACTTTAAAGTGTTTCATCGAGGGGGCCCCTGATGTTGTACGGCAGAGTGTTCCATGAAGCAGCATTGTTAGATGAATACCAAATTGCAAAGGCATTTATGTTGCCTTTACTATCAAAGACAATACACATTTAATGAATGGGGCACGTACAATATTCCATTAACCACATGTGAAGGAATGTCCAACAAGGCACATAGCGGAGAGGAGAACCATCATAATTGTCCCAATGAGTTTGAAATAGTTGGACCAAAAGACAAAGACGGACGCTTCCTCAGAGGGGAGTCTGTGATGGAAAGGGAGACTACAGTAGACTTTATTACAGACCGGTCCGTACAACGCCCTGACAAAGCATCACCTTATAGATCCATCCGAGCTCACACCGAAGGGGTTAGTTGTTTTCTTGGATTCAAAATATGGAACAGGTGGGTAAAGGAGACAGTACCATGCCTTTCCCTCATGGAGTATGTAAGCAGATGTATGTAGCGTGTAGAGTGATTGCTAGTTCTGCCATCATCCGCCAAGAAATTGTAGGAAAACGCCACTGTAGTCGGAGGGCAACTACTAGTATCAGTTGTCATAATCTGCAGATAAAAATGAGATGAGGCTAAAATTCCTCCATGGCAAGCCCCAAAAAATATCTTTGATATAATCCATTGATAATCGACCCCACCACCCAGTAATGTCTGTGCATGCATTTCCTTAAGTTGTTAGATAAAAAGTACAAACAACACATCATTGAATTCCATTATCTGGTGCGTAAATTATACATGGTTTAACGTATTAAACCAGGGATAAAAGTTGGGACAGGATGAAAAACCAGAGATTAGAAACTGAAAACAGAGACATTTATGAGATTGTTTTGGGGAACAGAATCGTCTCTAATAAGCAGGGATTCAGTGTAGGCATTTATGTTAATTTCTGGTTGCCATTGAAGCATGACTGTCCATATTGATAATACATTATATATGGAGGTTTTCCCCTCGGAGACTGCACACATTGCCTACACTGTAAAAATTTCCTGTGTAAAATATTTTTCCTTGACAACATCAATATGAAAATGCAAAGCCCCATATCATATCCTATAAATAGCTCTATAATATGCATATATATACCATAAATTGCATTATTGAGGGAGTAGATACCGACTTTTGTGATTACCATCGTCATAAATTTACTACTCTGGCTGTTATAAGTGCAGACTCAGAATCTGACAACAAAAGGATGCATTCCCTATGGTATGATAAAATCAATCCTGCTTATGCTTTAGAAACTTCCTATGAAAGTGGTGTTTAATCCTCTGAATCAATAAATGTCATCAACACTAAAAAAATCATGTGGTTTTAATGGCAGAAAAGTTACAAAAGAGAAATGAATATCTATTACACATTTTCATGAAGTTAACTTCATGTTTTCATTCACTATTTTGATTTACTGCTGATATTTGAATTTTTCTAAGTGTATCTAATGTATCCATTTTTACAGTTTTGTACCGTAGACTGACCGTAAATTGGATAGTTTATGGTGCTGAATATATTTACAGTTAAACACCGGTTTGTGGTACCAAATATATAGTATGCAACTGTAAATAAGATAATAGTAATACACCATCCACATGTACAGTAGTATCCTGTATGTTTTAATTAAATTTTCTAAAGTGTAGCTGTCAACTAGCTGCTGACAATGGACTAAAATATTGACACCTTTTCAGGTTTTATTTACTTTATTCTCGTTTGATGTATTCATATAACGATCTATCATGTGAAACAGAACTAGGAGGAAATAGTATGTTCATCATTGATGAATGAGGATGCAATTTCAATGAACAACAATCACAATGTTTGGGTTACATTCGGTCCATTGATCATTTCTCTAACACGCTTGCATCCAGTCAACTTGCTATTTCCTAACTGCCTGATTCTAGATGAGCCAAACATATCAAGCGCAATTAGGACTTGAGGCATTTCGGTATTGATTGATTGTTCATGGTCAGCTCTGCACGCCACTGAGATACTGGCACACTGCTCCTCACTCTCCCAGCAGAGATCCTGCGCTCTACTTCCTGTGGCCGCTTGTATCTCTGCCCCAACCTGCCTGTTTGGGCCCAAATCTGGCCCCTACGGCAGTTTTTGAAATATCCCAAATACTGAGGGCTTTTTGGGGTACTTTGTGTTCTACTTGTAAATAGAAATGAACATATTTATATGGTAAATAGAATATTCTCATTTCTGTTATCATTTATTTCAAACCTGACACAGTCTCTTGGATTACTTTCTACAGTGGAAAGCACCTCATGTGTTGCAGGGTTTTGTTTGTAAACATAACACATGTGCTCACTTGAGGGGGCAGTCTAATCAACTGTGGATTTACATTATGAAATGGTTTAAGTCTGAAAAAGACACAGTTGGATTGTCTGTGAAGCTCCTTTAACAATTCCCATATTTCAATACTCATGATATGTGAGTTGTTTGACTTGTATAACTGTCGACAGTTGCCTTGTTTTGAATCTGAAATGTTCGTTGGTCTCCCCTGTCCTTCGTGGATACCCAGGGAACAGGCTTTGGGTTGGGGCAGAGACTAAGCCAGCGCTAGCGCCGTGAAAGATCTGGGGGAGAGTGGCTGCTCCTTTCCCAATATCCAATAAGGACAAACCCTTAGTATATAACACTTTCAATCAAGATGGTGAATGTCGCTGCTTAATATAAATCAAGTAACTTTATCATAATCTTTATCATTTTACACATAAGAAAAGAAATTAAGAATAGCTTAGTCTAGTATAATAGATCTGCCAAGGAAGATTGGCAGTACTTGTGTTATTTCTCAATCGATATATATGCTTGAATGTATGTTTAAAGAATTCCTATCAAATCTCCAGGAGATGCATCACCAACGCTGTAGACACCACAGAGCTGAGATGGCAAATAAAGGTGAGTATTCTTATGATGGTAGACGTGAGACAACCATTGAAGACCTGCAGATACAATAATTGTAACAAGACCGTATTGCCACTTAAAATATGTATTTATTACCTTAAAGGTGTATTCTCTGTTAAGTCTTGCAAATAGAGGCAAACCTTGTCTGTGGAACTAGATTTGTATTGAGTATTTTTTAAATATTTTCTTTCAGTTATTATCAGCTGTATATTATTCCTGGCATTTTTGACAATTTTTTCACACATCATATGCCCATGTTCATGACATATCACATGTTTTGTTTATATGTAAAAGATCGCATACCCCTGGAAAATGACATGTAAAAAAATGGTGGAGGGCGGTAAAAAAATCACATGGTCATAATGTCTATTGCATAGGTGAACTTTCCCTGAAATAGTTTTAGTTAAATATTAAAACTGGCTACCAGGGTTCATGTGCATTGAAATGTGAGCGTACTACAGTGATATTTCACCAAAATAAAGAAAATCTTTAAAAAAAATTTTTTAAGTTTTCTTTAACCCTTTACGGGCAGGGGCAGTGGTAGAACCATGTTGGTTGGGAAGGGGACTAAGGACAGGTATAATGGTAGGGGGCGAGCCTATTTTCATTTAAACCCAGATTAGATTTTCTGATAATGTAATGACACATCAGACTTAACCCTTTCCCTGCAGCACCCAGTTCCCCTGCTCAGCATTACACGGCAGAAAGGGTCACTAACTGACTAAGTATGTGTCACCCAGGAAGGGTCACTAAGTATGTGTCACTCAGAAAGGGTAACTTAGTATGTGTCACTCAGGAAGTGTAACTTAGTATGTGTCACTCAGGAAGGGCTACTTAGTATGTGTCACTCAGGAAGGGTCACTAAGTATGTGTCACTCAGAAAGGGTTACTATGTATGTGTCACTCAGAAAGGGCTGCTTAGTATGTGTCACTCAGGAAGGGTCACTAAGTATGTGTCACTTAAAATGTGTCACCAAGGAAGGGTCACAAAGTATGTGTCACTCAGGAAGGGTCACTAAGTATGTATCACTTAGTATGTGTCACTCAGAAAGGGCTACTTAGTATGTGTCAGTCATACTTGGTGACCCTTTCTGAGTGACCCTTTCTGAGTGACCCATACTGAGTGACCCATACTGAGTGACCCTTTCTGACTGACCCATACTGAATGACCTTTTCTAAATGACTCTTTCTGAGTGGCACATAATAAGTGACCCTGTCTGGGTGACCCTTCCTGAGTGACACACTGATTGATCAGTGCGACAATCAGTCAATTGGTTGGTCAATTGGTTAGGCAGTCAATGACCATCAACACCAACAACCACATCAATACTCATAACCACCAAAAGCTACAACCGCCCATACCAACAGCAACACCCACTGATACAAACACCTATCAACACCTATTAACAACAACACCCACATCAACACCCACAGCCAGACCCACCCACCCACATCATCCAACACCATCACACACCAACATTTACTTTCTGGTTTTTTTTCTGTTTCTAAAACTAAAACAAATATGGCTGGGGGACTATCAAAGAAAATATATATTTGGTTGCCATGGCAACACAGAAACATTCCATTTACAGTAATTTTGGTTATATTAGATGTGCCTCACAAGGACCTTTAATCCTGCCAAATATGAATGGAAAATAAGCAAAAGTAACAAAGTTATCCCCCAAATACCAAATTTTTGTGTTTTTAAACCAATTGGTCATTATTCTGTTGCCATGGAAACCAAAATTTACAAAAATGTTATATGTAGTATTAACTTTTATTGACTTTAGTTCAATGGAGAACACTCCAAACATTTATCTGGTATAAAACTTATCTGGTTATATCCGGTTGCCAGATTCTAAAGAGATCCTGAAGAAAACAGTCCTTTTGATCTCATATTATTAAACAATAATTTGCAGATCTCAGAGGCTAAAAATGTGAAAAAGTACAAATAATGGATACCTTTTCTAAACTACGATAAAATTTTAATCATAAGACTTGACGTTCTAATTTTTTTTACAGAAAGACCACAAAAGAGTTGCAGTTTTTGCAAATATTGGTACCATATGCAAAGGAGAAATTTCATTTTTTTGTTTTTCACACCATGTAATTGCAAGACTTAACTGAGAATGTACCTAAAACATCATTTTGAGTAAGAGTGATAATAAATACTTAACTAAGACATGAATTAATGATTTAAAAAGGTATCACGATATACAGGTGATGTAAAGTTATAAATTATTAAGAGTACGGTAAAACACATACAATGTGTGAGATAAAAGGTATCACAAGTCCATTTGACGTGATTATGAGATACTGACTATAGCGTCAGAATATCAGTAGTCCTTAAGACAGTTCATGAGTTTGTTTTTGCCACCGATGAAGTATTAACATATATTATACAGGTGTGGGTGGGTGGGAAGAGAAAATATGAAAATATCCGACACCAGTAGAAACGTCCGGTGCGGTGAAATGTGAGAGGGTGACTGGCATCTTTAAAACATGGTGGCGCGTTGGTCAAGTGATATGTTTATAACGTTGGTTCAATTACTTGTCTGAGTCTCTGTGGCACGGTCGATAAAATTATTGTCAATTTAACAATTAACCTACAATGTACATATAGATCATTTGCTTGATAAGGTAACATAAGTTTTGTTAGGTTGGGTTCAGTTAAAGAAACTATCATGTCTCTTCTTTTATGTGGATGATCACACAGATGTAAAAACTTCCTTGATTCTCTCTAAACCACAGAGTGAGGATGTTACGTGTGAGAGTAAGTCCAAATCATTTTTTTCATTTGCCGCCCATGATTTGTAATATATACATTATAGCATTGTCTGATTATAGCACTCATGTTACAAATCCCAAATTTGTTTTTTTTATATGAATTATATTCATTGGGATAAACCTGGTCATATGGTCTGAGAAATTGGCTTTTTTTCTGAAACTTATTATGATTTTATAGCACATATTAGTGCAGCTTTATTCTCAGTAATATATTTAATAGATTAATGGTGATCTGTCTAATATTCCTTTACCTTCACTGTACTAAAGATTTGAAGGTAGTTGTGTGTACTGTATAATAGTTACTATGCTTGGAGAGTGTTATAACAAGAATGCTGGGAGAGTGACCTGACCACTGGACTGAGTGACCTTCACCTTGCACTTTGATTGGGTTGAATCACTTGACAACCTGTTGATTGCTTTGGAGCAATTATGTTCCAGACAGACCGGCACCGACAATCCAACACAGGTGTATAAAAGACCAGCTAGAACCTGACTTCTAGAGAGATCCTCTCTCCCTGTAGAAGGTGTAGGACCGGGCTACCTCTACAGGAACCTCCCTCAGCCGGAGGCCCTGCTCCAGTGAATCCTGCTCCAGTGCTGCCACCTTCACCACCATTCTACAGAGGGGCTACACTGTACCAGATCTACCAGACACTGCCTGTTGAAAGCTGTGACAGCTCTACTTTGCTGATAGGTATACACTTTGCCTGATTTTCTTATGTATATTTGGGGAGTGTAGGGGTGTTATTCAGATAGCCTTTCTAGTCTTCCTTTGATATATTACTGAGATACATTTAATATTTTTCTATGATAGAGTAAAAGTTTGTTTCACATTTCACTGACCTATACCTCTTTTATTTTACAGCTTTACTTTGCTGATAGATGACCTATCCAGTCCAGTTACCCAGACCAGAGGGCCAGACTATACCTAATCAATATATATATATATTACAATATACATTTAAATAATTAAAATTCCTCAACCATCATCATTTGTTTGTCTGTTTGTTGTCACTCTTTATATTAGTAAAAGAACTTGAATTCATATCAATATAGCATTCCACATCATTGATTGCTAATTTGTCTACCTTTTTGTTAAAAAAAACATTTTCTTTCAGTTTATAGTAATGGGAGGTTCTGTGGAGATTTGTTCCCTAAATTCAAACGTTTAATTTATGATTTTGTATGCTTCCAGTGTTTCAAAGAACTGTCAAAAGAAAGCTAAAAGCAATTCTAGCAAACCAGCAAAAAATTATGGAGATGCTCGCTAAGCAGGCAACAAACAGAGAAAGGAGCGATGTACCTTGCAGCGATGATGATGAAATCTTCGATTTCAACACAGCGGAGACAGAGGAAGAGCTGACGGCCTTCTTCAACAAGCTCTCCTCTGACAGGACATACAGAAAAAAGATTGTATGTATCTATGGCACTGATTTTGGAATTTTACACTAGACAGTATCTATATACAGTAAAGTGTTTGGGAAGGCAGGGTTTCTCTTTACACAGGTTTCCCCAGGTTCTTGCAAGGTATATACATATTTGTGGCCAATTAAAACTTTTTCTTTGATTTCTTGTTAATTTAATTTAGTCTTCATGAATTGGAAGTACATATAACATAGTCTCTGCATTTCTTTCTATAAAACATTTTCTTTCAGTTTATAGTAATGGGAGGTTCCTTGGAGATTTGTTCCCTAAATTCAAACATTTAATCTATCATTTTGTATGCTTCCAGTATTTCAAAGAACTATAAGAAGCAGTTATAGTGCAGTGGATAAGGTGTTGGACTTGTAACTCCAAGGTTGTAGGATATTGTGGGCTTGAGTCTCACTGCAGCCACTCTTCCCCTTCACCCCCAGCAGTGTTAATTTACTGCTCTATCAAAACCCCATCCTTCCCATACCATGTCAATCACTATCAAAATCAAAGTAGATCTAATAGAACATATTGGATGTAACACTACCCAAACTAACAAAAAAAACTGTCTTAGCCAGCAGATTATAACCCTTGTATGATTCTAGATTATCAAACATGCCCCAGGTTTTTAGAAAGTATGGTCTACTCTGTTCAACCTAAGCTACGTTGAAAATGTGCAAGTGTATTCTTGGACTGAGTGTTTCCAACCATATGGTTGGCTAAAATGCCTCATATTGTTACTAGATTCCCGTGTAATCAGCTCTCAACTCTCAGCTATACCCCAACTGTAAAGCCTAATAGAGAACCTCTCTCCAAGAGGTATATATGAGCAATTTGGGTTACACATGCTTTCTGCCTTAATCTTAGTATGTCTAATATGTATTTTTACATACAATTAATTCTTATTTCAGCAAAAATATCTATCCACATTAGGGGGTCGGAACTTGAAGGACGAATTAAGGAGAATACTCCAGATGGTAGGGAGCAAGTTGATGTGGGTGTGCTACAACTTGAAGGGAACCAATAGGAAGACCGGAACCCAAAGAGCAGTCAGGAAGTTGCCATTCATCAAGACGCCACTTTACAGACTGATTGTCCGTAAGTTGAATTTGTTTCCATTTCAAGTTGAATGTAATAAAATCACATCTGTAATTGCTAATATCAATTCAAACTTTTATAATTAGAGAGCACCTGTAGTTGTGTTAAAAGCAAGCTGTTTGCATGATGAATTCAATGTTACTCCCTCTACTGCTCACTCACACCATCATGAATCCATAAGCATGTGTCTGTGGGCATAACACGCCATGAGAATCCATAATGTCACTGTGGGAAAATTCATATATTTCATGTATCCACCACCGTGTTAATAATCGAGATTTCACTCACTTTCCATGGGAATTAAGCCATGAAACTTTAATGCGAGTAAGGGATACCTATAACCTATAATCGCCTCAAATATGAAGAAGAACGGTTGCCCCAATCAGGCGTTATTTGCGTTTGAATTCGAAATATTGAGTTACACTGGTACTGTCCAAGTTCGATAGAACCTAAGACAATATGCCTTTTTCCATAGGCCGGTGTCGCACGTTATCTGCTTAGTTACGGCACGGCTGAAGCCAAACATTCCCCTGGCAACTTATAGCATTGGATCACTGAATGTATTAGTGTTATACGTTTATAATACCTATGCACATTAATTCCATAGACATAAAAGCGATTGCATCATATTCTATGATATTCCAGCTCCAATTTGGTGTATCATACCTGGTCATAAATCACAGAAAGGGAGCTTTTGGCATTTTTGTAATTCCGCAGACCCCCATTCTTAGGATATCAATTTTTTAATGATTTTTCTTTTTTTATATCATCGGAGTCTATGAGTTCTTGATGTTACATATAGGTTTTGATGGTCAAATATCTATATTTGAGGTTCCATAGAGCCTCCAGAGGTTACTAAACTCCCGATTATAGCCCGGGTAAAGCAAAGTTCCGCTCCCGATAGACTTGGCACACTACGACAACATGAACCACAGTTTTCTGGTTTATAACTGGAGAAACTGAATATAATTTCGGATTTCTATGTAGAAATAGCTCGAATTTCCATTTCTGGCATCAGAATTTCAATTTGAGGATTTCTGAAAACCGTTAAACTGCATTAATTCTGGGTTACGGGTCACGGGTCTATCACCATATAACGTCGGTAATCAGCGAAAACCGGAACTTGCAAAACAGACTGGATTACGGGATACCTCAATAGGGTCTATAGGCCTAAAATAGGCTGAAAATGACCCGGAAATTGCAAAAAAATGAATAAAAGTGACATATCCAATAAAATTCTTGAGAAATTGCACTAGATATTTGTGGTTCCCTATTCATTACCTATAGTCCGATGCCTTCCGGTCAATTTGAAACAAATATCTTATCAGTGGAGTGGTTTTTTTTCAATGTTTTTGAAGTAATTCAAATTTTGTAAACAGGAATGTCCGGGCGAGATTTGAGCATCATATTAGCACCCCCCATATTACCCATAATGTTTATGGGTTCAAATGTGTCTTTAAAAATTAGAGTTAGGTGGTAGTATATGTGCAGCAAGAAAAACATAGGAATTCCTCTATAATCTTTTTCCTGGGGGTGTTATGAATGGTTTCTGTACAAAATATCTAAATTTCTCGCCCAGACACATTACAATGCCCATTGTTTCTATTATTGATATATTTAACTATCCTAAGCATGTTAGTTCCTCAACCCTCACATGTACCTAAGTGCCTAGTATAAAGTACATCAACTTCTTGGCCATGCTGCAGAACAGCAGGCGGGACAAACTGTTTATCCGGGCGAGTGACATCTGGGTAGTATAGAGACCTCATTACCCCTAATCCCGCAACACAAGAGTAGAAAGCAGAGTTTGGGCAAATACAATTTATTTTAATTTTATGAGCGAGAAAATACAGAGGCATCTGAAAAAGATGCCCCCCAAATTTCTTTTTATTTTTATAAATTTATAAAAGCCCTCCTAAGAAAATAAAATGAGCACCACCCCCATTTATAAGAAAATCATGTCCAGAAATGATTAAAATGACTTCAGATATTTACAAAAGGCATCTATGGGAAGCAATGCTAAGTCTATGGGGTTTTACCTTGCCATTAATATCTCCGTTAATATCTGACCAATAGTCACCATATTTCAAAGAAACACTGATCATGACATCTTTATATAGGGAGAATAAAACCCTATGGGACCAGACGGCATATAAACGGTAAAATGTCCGTCCGAGTGACATTTCACATAATGACAAGGTTTTTTCAATGGGATTTCCCAGGTTTATACAGATTTTTGCACCACTAAAGCTATATACCACCTTAAACTATGTCCCCTGGGGATTGTCTTCTATATAATTGATAGTGCCTACCTAACTCTGAACTCCTGTTAACCTAAATGACAAGTGATGTATATTTAGGGACCTAGAATTAAGGTAAAATACTTGTCATACCCTTGTATGAAACAACCCAGTGCAAAGGAACATACCTATTAACACTCACCAGAACACCCAAAACTTAACCCTTACACACACTTCAATAAAAAAAAATATAGAAATGGTCACCCAAATCATATTACAACTTAAATGGTTGCCCCTAACCAGAAATATTCCAAATGTCACTTGCCCAGACATCATTTCCAGGGTGTATAGGTTCCATGAGTTACCAAAACAACAGTTTTCATATTTAACTCATAACACCTCATGAGCAGGTAACCCAACATGTATACATTACCCACAAGGAAGAACTGTGAGATACACCAAGGTTTATTCAGAGACCCCCCATTTCACCCCAAAGGCCCATATGCACACTTTCTATGATTTATGACCACCTGCATATCACCTCAATGATACCATAGATATACCTTGGATAAGACAGGGACACCTAAACTGGATACACTTTAATACATTGGCAGGACTCGCTATAATATGCTTACCTTTTTCCTAGCTAAACCCAAGATAATTATCAACTATAAAGTTTAGACATCCCAGACTTGTTGATACAATACCATAGTTTGTTCCAGCAATTTAATCTGTCAATAAACAACACTCCTGCAATCACACTTTAGGTGTGATTGCTGTCTTTCCCTATATGTATGTGGCTGATCTCGGCCGTGTTTGTCCGAGCGGCCGCGTGACGAGAGAGAGGGCCGTTAGGCGGCGCTGAACGGCAACACCTGTTTTCTATACTTGAGACACTTTTAGCGGCGATCTCACGT
Organism: Alentia gelatinosa; assembly: GCA_950022655.1. Classification (NCBI taxonomy): domain Eukaryota; kingdom Metazoa; phylum Annelida; class Polychaeta; order Phyllodocida; family Polynoidae; genus Alentia; species Alentia gelatinosa. The sequence continues at coordinate 18,418,920 of OX465584.1, read as the reverse complement.
GGCGCACTACGATACTGTCTATAGCACACCGGCCATCTTTTGTCTTGCAAAATGTCTTACAATCGCTGAGATATCTCAGCTTACAAGACTAAGATCATGTCGTGACTGAAAAACAGGGCCATGTCCCAGCTTTGCATGATTGCGCCATCTTACTTCTGCATTTCCCATCCAGAACATGTGCTCATATTATATTTCTCTTATCCTATAGGTATCCTAAAAAAAGAGCACACACAAAAACAGATTGATATCGCGCTGATGGACGTGCTTAAACAGTACAATCCCTCTATGAGGATACCGTCACCAAACCAGGTGACTACTATTTGATGAATGCTACATCTATTTCATTCTATAAGATATACACAAACTTTGATTTCTCAAAAACATCAGTCAATTTGTACTGCAAATTATCATAAGGTAAAATCTAGCACATTCGTTTCATATTCCATTGTGAGTTTCTGTCTCAAATTATTCAGTAATGCAGTAATATCAAGATTATCAGAGTGGAAGAGCCTCTGTCTATGGATAAGCCATTCATATTGCACAACTAAAAATATTTTTTTAGCTTGTTATCATTGCAATAATTTTAGTTTTTTAAACTATTAGGACACTCATTTGCATCTTGTCTGATTCTTTTCAGGATCAGGTTCCGGTTTCAACTGACGACAGCGACACTGATTAACTGGGCTCTGACCTGTAGGGCATGACTTCAAATGTTGGAAGACATACTGCACATTGGCTAATCGGCGAGCCCATATATGATGTAAATATGTAATATAACTTTTTAAATGCAACCATGAAAACGTCCAATATAATAAAGATGTCAAAACATTCAGATAGCTGTTCTTGTCATGTTACTGAAGAAGCTGAACCCAATACATCCTTTAGAATAATGCTATAGAAATATTGCTGATCATATTAATGTATAAGCACTGCAGTTTTCAGAAGAAATTATCGTTTTCCTACATGAAACACGTAAAATAGCCTATTAGAGGTAGAAAAATATGTATAAATAGGTAATTTTACATTTACAATATACGTAGATTTACCTACTACCTAAAATCAGATACGTAGAATTACAGGTCTACTACCTAAAATCAGATTTACCTACCTAAAATCACGTACAACAAACGGTCTACGGTGAATTCGGTCACGCGAACTCGATACCGGTGAATTCGCTACCGCTACGAGTTCGGTACCGGTGAATTCAATACCGCTGCGGTCCCGGGCCTGCCGACTATGTCGCGGTGAGGTCGGCCGGGTCTCCCGGGCTTCTCCCGGACATAGCAGGGTTAGGGTTAGGGATAGGGATAGGGTTAGGGTTAGGGATAGGGATTGGGATAGGGTTAGGGTTAGGTTAGAGTTAAGCCGGGCTCCCACTACCCCGACATACTACGAAAAGTTCTACGATCCTGCTACGATAAGAAATTTTCAAATCGTAGAGCTATCGGGAGGGCACTGTCGGAGTGTGTCGCAGTTTGTCGGAACAGGTTTAGCGGCAATAAAAAGAAAACCACAGTACCTACACAAGCTACGAATCAAGAGGTGCTCCAATACAAATCTCAGGCAAACAATCAATAATATTTGTTAAAGATCCTTACTAAAAGAATAGAAATCATTCATTGAAATCTAAAAGTGAAATAATTTCAATATGTCAGGCATTTCTTGTGGATCAGTTCCTGAATATGTACAAAATACCATTGGAAATATCAAAAATAAACGAGATATAACAAATTAAAGCTCATATATATATTTCTCTATATGAATATGGAGATAGATCTATTATTTGTCAAAATATTCAATTGGCTAGGGACGCTCCCGGGGCAATTGCTATCTTGCGGGCCGAAAACCAACGGGTGGGTGGGTGAATAGCCTACACATTATAGAGAATGCTTCCGACACACTCCGACAAATCGAACATGTTCGATTTTATCGGAGCACCTACGACACAGCATTTCTATCGTAGCACTATCGGAGTGTGTCGGAGTGTGTAGGAATGTGTCGTAGTACCCATCGGAACACAAAACCCACTTCCATGATAGAGCCGTGAACTGCCATGGGTAGGACCAAAAGACAAATACGAATGCCTTCTTATGGAGGGAATATGTTATGAGGAGAGATAGGAGACTACTATAGACTGTCAATTACAGGACGGTTCATGCTGTGGCTGACCATATGAAACTTTTTATTCTCTTACGTCCTAACACCTGGCTATGGGAGACTGCCTTCTATTATTTGTTACATGAGACAAGGGGAAAACAAGGAAACCCCACACATTTGTGCTGCGATGCATGTACACTTCATGACATTAAATGAACCATTGCTTTATTAGGAAATACAAACGTTGTAATATTTCAATTTGAAAAGATATAGGTGCAGGAACGCGTATGTGTGATCTGTCTGGAAGCTTATTTGTCGTGGATTTTACAAAATAAAAAGGTGAGGCACCATTTATATTTCACAAAGCAACTGTATAACAATCGGCTCCAATGACAAACAGTTTCTTTTCGAAATATAGGTAAACATATAGTACATAGGCCAAACGAGCCTAACGCCAACTATATAACATTGGAATGGCCTCTAGTAAACGCTGCGGGTGGGAGGAGGACAGTTGATTTTACAGTATGTTTTTTTGCTACTTAAAGTCTATCATAGCAGCTCTGATGGCTGACAATATTGCTTACTGCAATTTCCATAAGTAGGTGTATTGCCCAGTTGCATTACCATGGCAATTGAATATATGTGATCTCTTTGGTGCGTTGTGTGTGCATAATTTTAATTTTCGGGTGGCATTTCATTTTTGCCAACACCGTGTAAATCTTTTATAATTTCTTACTTAAAATAGTTACTTTTTAAGCCAGCCTCTCCCCAACTTGGGCATTGATGCGGAGGGGTTAATTTTGGTCGAAGTTTAGATATTTCCTTAGGGTTTTGACGAATGTAGGTATTTAGGCTTTTCAGGGAAACATGAACACTGGTTTCCACTGGGAGGCTATTCCAGACTCTCGCACATTGATATTGCACACTCCGTGTGTAAAGTGTGCAGTTTGGTTTGGTTAATTTTAGTAGAGTTTTGTCATGTGCGCGCGTTGGAAGTATTCTTGTATCTACATATTCAGGTATACCTAACCTCTTTAATGCTTCCCTTAGGAGGTTTCCCGTACACCTATCATGAAGGGTAGGTACTTTACAAATATCATGTAACTGTTGCGTACTTGGTTTAGGGTGACGGGTTGTGGACAGTCAAAGACACTTATTTTGACAAATCTGCAGTTTATCAAGCAGTAGTTTCGGCCCTGCGTTATATACTATGTCTCCATAGTCACAATATGGGCGTATCAGGGACCTGTTTCATAAGTGAATGATTTTCCCGCTATTTACGTAAGCGGCGTCACAAGGGAACTTTCCGTTTCAATACCGAGGTATATCTTTTCATAGCGGAAAGTACATTAGCGAACATACCCATTTACGAACTTTCCGTTTCACTAACTAACGAAACTTCCTTTACTTTCTCGTACAGCTCCCCTTACAAACGAGAGGGGGTACCCTCTCGTATAGGCCAAAACTGCAGAATAAACATTTGTTTTTCAAAACCTAAATCTTATTCAAATCTTTTAATATTTGGAGCGAAGAATCATAATTGTATAGCATAATTATATCCCGAATTTCATAGTTTTCTAATGATAATTTCACCCATGGAAAACATTCTACTGAAATCCAAGTTCAAACTGACAAATCAACCAAAACAAATATGGCCGCTGCTACCATGTATCGGCCCATACCACAGGATATCAGGATTAACAAACAATATATATAAAATGCATACCCGAGAAACCATTTGAAGCGAAAAATCATATATTCCACTAACATCTGAAACCAGTCAGACTGCATTTGTACGTTAAAAATACTAAAATACGCTTTGTGTACCCCTCTGCTTGTCCAGCCATTTTCAAGGGCATATACGGCCGTTGGGCGATAATACAGGAATTACCGCTGTTGCTATGCGCAGCGGTGATACAACGAACGGAAGGGGGGCATTGACAACGATGACAATTTTGAAACACTTTAATGGAATTATCGTTAGAAATTCCGTTGAAAGTGCGCTGATATAAAAGGAAGGTTAGCTTAACGGCAGGAACTTATGAAACAGGTCCCAGGTGTTTGTACAGTTGTAGGGACGTAAAGTCCGTTATATAGGGGCGTATTTTATGCATAAGGTAAATTTTATGTGATATGTTGAGGAGTGGGATTGTCAAATGTTTTCTAAATCTCAGCGTGCTGTCTAATGTTATTCCGAGGTATTCCGAGGTATTTGTAATCCTCTACATGCTCTATGATTGTGTTATTGAATTTAACAATATTTGGTCCTCCCATGGTCTTTTTTATATGTAGTGTATTATCATGGTCTTTTTTATATGTAGTGTGTTATCATGGTCTTTTTTATATGTAGTGTATACATGTAACTCTTAAAATGTAGAGGTTCAAATTTTCTGCCTTATTGTATTCTGGAAGTGTATAAGTTTTAGTATGAATGTATTATCATGGTCTTTTTTATAGGTAGTGTATTATCATGGTCTATTTTATATGTAGTCTACACATGTTGCTCTTAAACGTAGAGGTTTAAGTTTAAGCCTTATTGTATTCTCAAAAGTATATCTACTAACACCTAGGAGTGGCTACAAGTGCCTGAGTGGTGAACAGGCTACAAGATGGGGAAAAGTGAAAATCACAAGAAGACAAAAAAGAAGAGAAGGGAAACGGCCGGAGGGAGAGTACAGATGACTGACTGACAACACAGAAAGAAGGAGCTTAGCTCAAGAGAATGAAGAAAAAAGCATAGGTCTAGACTGTATGTATGATGTTTATAACTATAAGTGCATAAGAAGGGAGGGATTTTTATACCTGATCGGGTGACTGCCCCCAGATCTTGGTTGGAAATAGGCAGTATAAGCAGTCAAATGTTGCATTTCCTAGTCTGATAATGGCTTGGACCTTAACTTTGAGTTTTTTAACTTTAAACTATTTGACTTTTAAAATTTTGATGAGTTAAGATTAAGTAAGTAGGGTCTATGGTATGGTGTGAATTTGCACATTGTATGTAAGAGTACGCTTTGGCTGTTTGGCCTGGGTATTTTCTGTTGTTCTTCTGGGAGGGGTCCCCCAGCCGAAGGGATAGAATTTGTGGTTATGATCAAAGTTGTAACCACACTATCATGTGTCTATATGTTATATGTTACATGTATGTTGTTGCTTGTTGTACTTGTATTATTTTATATGTTTTGTTGTTTCGGGGCTGAATCGCATACAGTAGGTGGTGGGATAAACTCAGGGGAGCAAAGGAACGATTGGAGAAAGAAGATCGAAGAGAGCCAAGGAAAATACATTTCATATGGGGGGAAAAGAGGTAGAACAGCAGCTCATAATGAATAGTATTAGAATTGCTTGCCTAAATGTAAATGGGTTGGGACATGCGCCAAAGCGTCGGGCATGTTTTTCCAAACTCAGACCTGATTTTGATATAATTCTGTTCCAGGAAACATATAGCACACTTTCAACGAATGATCTATGGAGGAATGAATGGGGGGGGGGGGGAACATTGAGTTTGATAGCCTGTTTGAAAACTCAATGTCCCCCCCTTTTTTTTCAATTTTTGTTGCATTTTAGGTTACATGTGCTATATCAGTGGATTCATATTATTATGCTTCATCTATAGACATTTTTATATAACTTAACCTATACTCTCCATCTGTCAAATACTTACTGAAGAAAAAATAAATTAAAATGTGGTGTTAATGTAAGAACGTCTAAGATGTAACGATGTCACTTTGAAAAGAACTTGAAAATCAAGTCTGAAACGTTGCTAAGATTTTTATGATACTGCCATTGCTTGATGTAGAAATTGAAAGTTGAATAAACACTACAAATAAAAAAAAAATTAAAAAAAAATAATTTGGTCCTGCATTATTTCAATTTTGATCTTGTTCCAAAATTCATGCTTTTAGTCTTTTTGACGTTTATGGTAAGTTTATTTCTACTACACCATTTACTGTAGCTTGTGATATCCCCCTGTAAGTTATCCTCTTCGGATTGGTCATTATGACTACGTGTCATGAAGAGTACTGTATCATCCATGTACATTTGGATGTTACAGTGTTTTAGGGAATACACAGCATCATTAACCCTTTCCTTACCGCGCCTAGCGTAGCGCGCAGTGCGTTAACGATCACGCCCCCTGTGGCGAACGTTCCCACCACTACCACACGTCGCACGCTAAACAGACGTCTAAATACCGGGCCATTCTGCAAGCGTTAGAAACCAGTGCAAAGCAGAGAGGGGTGCCTCACAAATTAGCCAATTTAGATAACTTAGGGAAATAATTAGATAATTTTAATGATACCGAAACAAAGAAGAGACTTCAGACTTTATTTCCATACCAATAATTATGAATTTGATCATTTCAATATTTGATAATTATATTAATATTTCCAATTGAAGGAAGAATTTGATACTTTTCTTTTACTTCATTGGTCAACACAAGCCTGTCCATATGCCAAATATAGCACTGCACCTACAAAGATGTGTATCTTTTTTTTCATCGCGATGACATTATGTTTTTTTACATTAATAATGATAAAAAGACATGTAGAACACATCTGGGGAGTTGTTTTGTATCAAGAGTTAATATATTATGGATAAGTCATGAAAATGTGATCGCCTGATAGGTGGCGCCAACCGCACCCTGTCTTATAGTTGTCCTAAAGCTAATACTTATGCCTTATATAATCAGGTATCAACATCGCCATAGGAAGCCATTCATCTGAATTCGACTCTAATCATAAAATATAACATTGTTTTCTACATAAACTGAATTTAAAAAAATAAACCTGTCCATTATTTTCTGAAATTATATAAAATATTTAATAATATAAATCAGCTGCCTGAAGGCAGCATTGGTATTCCCATGGTGCTGCCTGAAGGCAGCATTGGTATTCTCAGGGTGCTGCCTTGAGGCAGCATCGGTATTCCCGTGGTGCTGCTTATATAAAGCAATTAAGCTCTGTTAATTAATTCAAAAGATGCATGCATGAAACGGAGCTACTAAGGGCATTTATTCACTGGGAGTAGCGTGGCACACTGTCAGGCCTTGTGTACATGTACCCTGGACAACTTTGAGGCAATGGTCGTCTATAGGAGCGCTGCTCCAATGCTAAAGCATAGGAGTGGTGTTAGGGACTCGCTACCTGCGCCGACAGTCAGACTGGAGCTATAAAACTGACACATAGAGAGCTTAGGGCAGTCAGTCAGATCTGACACTCAGCAGTGTACACACACAGCCGTGATTACAAACCATGACAAGCACTATAGGCAGAACAATGACCACAACAAAAAATATGGTAACTAAAACAATATGCTCAATATCTATGTATATCTGTGTACCTGTATCTGTGTATCTCTATTTACTGTGTATCTTTATCTGTCTGTGTATCCCTCTGTGTCAGTGTTGTATCTCTGTGTATGTGAGTGTCTGTCAGTATGTGACTCTGTGTATGCGTGTATTTTTGTCAATCTCAGTGACTGTTTATCTATGTGTCTATGTAATGGTGATATAGTATATATATATATATATATATATATAATATAATCCTACGAGTCTTCCATAAGTATAGTGTAGTCAGTCAAGTTTTTTTTGTTTTTTTTGTAAACTTTTATTAGGGTACTTGTATTACATTTTTCCAGGCTCGGCCGAGGCCGTTCTGCCGCCTGGTCTCTCTGTATTCCAGGTTTCTTGTCATGTACATTTGAATAATACTGCGGAGCACAAGCGGGGGGTTTGTTCTCTTTCTTTTCCAGTTGAAACACAATAGCTATTCATGATATTAGAATGGAATGGTATGAGATGAAGCTTTTGCATAGAATCTATGTTTACTTTTTTCTTATCGTCAAATACAAAGTCACAATAGTCGAAAAATGGTAGTACAGTTGAATTATAAATCATTTTTGCTGTGTAAGTATCAACAAATTTCCTTATTTTATTAAACAGATATAGTTTGAAAGAAACCTTTTGGATAGTCTTCTTTCTTTGTTCTCTAAATTTTAGGTGCCTATCAATAGTCAGTCCCAGATATTTAAAATTTGTCACTTGTTGTAACTCAGTGTTATTCAGCTTAATAGTATTCTCAGATTGTTTTTGATTAGTCGAGAAGGACATCCAGACAGTCTTTGTTTCATTCAATGTTAATAGATTTTCTTTACACCATACTTCAATTTTGGGAAGAAAATCTACCAGTGTATCAAGAGACTTCGTAGTGACAACGGTATCATCCGCATAAAGGATAGTATTACATATAGTGAGGAAGAAAGAATGGCCATTGTTACTTTGTTTGGCCCAGACACGAAAACCAATCTGTACTAGGATTGAAGCCTGGTGCCTCTTTTATTGGACTTAATCGTACACTAGTGAAAACTGTAAAATTCACGATTGAAATACCTATTTTGACAAGAAACCAAGCGACCACGAGCGTCGTATTGTAAACTGAAGCAATGTGTATACTTTTCTTGTTCAATAAAAGAAAAACTGTCACAGCATTGTGAGTCACAAAACATGACCATCTATAACACTCTCTCATCATTTTGAATTATATAACATGACCATCTTATAACACTCCTACATCGTTGCTAGTCTTTTTATAGATATTACGCTGCATGACTTGTGTGTGTGTGTATGTGTTAAGTCCCTTATGGATTTCTAACCAGAGTAACGATTTTATAAAAATAATAAATTTATAAGTAACAAAGTAAAGAACCAAGGAACGATTGTTGAAGACAAGTTAGTTGATCTTTTTGTGATCAAATACCCTGTCTTCAAGCCAAACCCAAAGTCAAGCCAAAGAAGGAGGTGCGTCGGCCATGATGGGCAGACTGGATTCCGAACCGGAGAGATCCAGTCTGGGAAAAAGCGACAAAGCAGAATCCAAAAAAGAGAGACTACTTCGCCAGATATCGGAGGCTAAACTCCTCAAGGCCCAGCTAGAGGAACAAGAGGAAAACATACGAAGTCAGGTTTCCCCCGGTTCTTGCAAGGTATATACATATTTGTGGCCAATTAAAACTTTTTCTTTGATTTATTGTTAATCTGATTTAGTCTTTATGAATTGAAAGTACATATAACATAATCTCTGCATTTCTTTCTATAAAACATTTTCTTTCAGTTTATAGTAATGGGAGGTTCCTTGGAGATTTGTTCCCTAAATTCAAACATTTAATCTATCATTTTGTATGCTTCCAGTATTTCAAAGAACTATAAGAAGCAGTTATAGTGCAGTGGATAAGGTGTTGGACTTGTAACTCCAAGGTTGTAGGATATTGTGGGCTTGAGTCTCACTGCAGCCACTCTTCCCCTTCACCCCCAGCAGTGTTAATTTACTGCTCTATCAAAACCCCATCCTTCCCATACCATGTCAATCACTATCAAAATCAAAGTAGATCTAATAGAACATATTGGATGTAACACTACCCAAACTAACAAAAAAAACTGTCTTAGCCAGCAGATTATAACCCTTGTATGATTCTAGATTATCAAACATGCCCCAGGTTTTTAGAAAGTATGGTCTACTCTGTTCAACCTAAGCTACGTTGAAAATGTGCAAGTGTATTCTTGGACTGAGTGTTTCCAACCATATGGTTGGCTAAAATGCCTCATATTGTTACTAGATTCCCGTGTAATCAGCTCTCAACTCTCAGCTATACCCCAACTGTAAAGCCTAATAGAGAACCTCTCTCCAAGAGGTATATATGAGCAATTTGGGTTACACATGCTTTCTGCCTTAATCTTAGTATGTCTAATATGTATTTTTACATACAATTAATTCTTATTTCAGCAAAAATATCTATCCACATTAGGGGGTCGGAACTTGAAGGACGAATTAAGGAGAATACTCCAGATGGTAGGGAGCAAGTTGATGTGGGTGTGCTACAACTTGAAGGGAACCAATAGGAAGACCGGAACCCAAAGAGCAGTCAGGAAGTTGCCATTCATCAAGACGCCACTTTACAGACTGATTGTCCGTAAGTTGAATTTGTTTCCATTTCAAGTTGAATGTAATAAAATCACATCTGTAATTGCTAATATCAATTCAAACTTTTATAATTAGAGAGCACCTGTAGTTGTGTTAAAAGCAAGCTGTTTGCATGATGAATTCAATGTTACTCCCTCTACTGCTCACTCACACCATCATGAATCCATAAGCATGTGTCTGTGGGCATAACACGCCATGAGAATCCATAATGTCACTGTGGGAAAATTCATATATTTCATGTATCCACCACCGTGTTAATAATCGAGATTTCACTCACTTTCCATGGGAATTAAGCCATGAAACTTTAATGCGAGTAAGGGATACCTATAACCTATAATCGCCTCAAATATGAAGAAGAACGGTTGCCCCAATCAGGCGTTATTTGCGTTTGAATTCGAAATATTGAGTTACACTGGTACTGTCCAAGTTCGATAGAACCTAAGACAATATGCCTTTTTCCATAGGCCGGTGTCGCACGTTATCTGCTTAGTTACGGCACGGCTGAAGCCAAACATTCCCCTGGCAACTTATAGCATTGGATCACTGAATGTATTAGTGTTATACGTTTATAATACCTATGCACATTAATTCCATAGACATAAAAGCGATTGCATCATATTCTATGATATTCCAGCTCCAATTTGGTGTATCATACCTGGTCATAAATCACAGAAAGGGAGCTTTTGGCATTTTTGTAATTCCGCAGACCCCCATTCTTAGGATATCAATTTTTTAATGATTTTTCTTTTTTTATATCATCGGAGTCTATGAGTTCTTGATGTTACATATAGGTTTTGATGGTCAAATATCTATATTTGAGGTTCCATAGAGCCTCCAGAGGTTACTAAACTCCCGATTATAGCCCGGGTAAAGCAAAGTTCCGCTCCCGATAGACTTGGCACACTACGACAACATGAACCACAGTTTTCTGGTTTATAACTGGAGAAACTGAATATAATTTCGGATTTCTATGTAGAAATAGCTCGAATTTCCATTTCTGGCATCAGAATTTCAATTTGAGGATTTCTGAAAACCGTTAAACTGCATTAATTCTGGGTTACGGGTCACGGGTCTATCACCATATAACGTCGGTAATCAGCGAAAACCGGAACTTGCAAAACAGACTGGATTACGGGATACCTCAATAGGGTCTATAGGCCTAAAATAGGCTGAAAATGACCCGGAAATTGCAAAAAAATGAATAAAAGTGACATATCCAATAAAATTCTTGAGAAATTGCACTAGATATTTGTGGTTCCCTATTCATTACCTATAGTCCGATGCCTTCCGGTCAATTTGAAACAAATATCTTATCAGTGGAGTGGTTTTTTTTCAATGTTTTTGAAGTAATTCAAATTTTGTAAACAGGAATGTCCGGGCGAGATTTGAGCATCATATTAGCACCCCCCATATTACCCATAATGTTTATGGGTTCAAATGTGTCTTTAAAAATTAGAGTTAGGTGGTAGTATATGTGCAGCAAGAAAAACATAGGAATTCCACTATAATCTTTTTCCTGGGGGTGTTATGAATGGTTTCTGTAAAAAATATCTAAATTTCTCGCCCAGACACATTACAATGCCCATTGTTTCTATTATTGATATATTTAACTATCCTAAGCATGTTAGTTCCTCAACCCTCACATGTACCTAAGTGCCTAGTATAAAGTACATCAACTTCTTGGCCATGCTGCAGAACAGCAGGCGGGACAAACTGTTTATCCGGGCGAGTGACATCTGGGTAGTATAGAGACCTCATTACCCCTAATCCCGCAACACAAGAGTAGAAAGCAGAGTTTGGGCAAATACAATTTATTTTAATTTTATGAGCGAGAAAATACAGAGGCATCTGAAAAAGATGCCCCCCAAATTTCTTTTTATTTTTATAAATTTATAAAAGCCCTCCTAAGAAAATAAAATGAGCACCACCCCCATTTATAAGAAAATCATGTCCAGAAATGATTAAAATGACTTCAGATATTTACAAAAGGCATCTATGGGAAGCAATGCTAAGTCTATGGGGTTTTACCTTGCCATTAATATCTCCGTTAATATCTGACCAATAGTCACCATATTTCAAAGAAACACTGATCATGACATCTTTATATAGGGAGAATAAAACCCTATGGGACCAGACGGCATATAAACGGTAAAATGTCCGTCCGAGTGACATTTCACATAATGACAAGGTTTTTTCAATGGGATTTCCCAGGTTTATACAGATTTTTGCACCACTAAAGCTATATACCACCTTAAACTATGTCCCCTGGGGATTGTCTTCTATATAATTGATAGTGCCTACCTAACTCTGAACTCCTGTTAACCTAAATGACAAGTGATGTATATTTAGGGACCTAGAATTAAGGTAAAATACTTGTCATACCCTTGTATGAAACAACCCAGTGCAAAGGAACATACCTATTAACACTCACCAGAACACCCAAAACTTAACCCTTACACACACTTCAATAAAAAAAAATATAGAAATGGTCACCCAAATCATATAACAACTTAAATGGTTGCCCCTAACCAGAAATATTCCAAATGTCACTTGCCCAGACATCATTTCCAGGGTGTATAGGTTCCATGAGTTACCAAAACAACAGTTTTCATATTTAACTCATAACACCTCATGAGCAGGTAACCCAACATGTATACATTACCCACAAGGAAGAACTGTGAGATACACCAAGGTTTATTCAGAGACCCCCCATTTCACCCCAAAGGCCCATATGCACACTTTCTATGATTTATGACCACCTGCATATCACCTCAATGATACCATAGATATACCTTGGATAAGACAGGGACACCTAAACTGGATACACTTTAATACATTGGCAGGACTCGCTATAATATGCTTACCTTTTTCCTAGCTAAACCCAAGATAATTATCAACTATAAAGTTTAGACATCCCAGACTTGTTGATACAATACCATAGTTTGTTCCAGCAATTTAATCTGTCAATAAACAACACTCCTGCAATCACACTTTAGGTGTGATTGCTGTCTTTCCCTATATGTATGTGGCTGATCTCGGCCGTGTTTGTCCGAGCGGCCGCGTGACGAGAGAGAGGGCCGTTAGGCGGCGCTGAACGGCAACACCTGTTTTCTATACTTGAGACACTTTTAGCGGCGATCTCACGTGGCGCACTACGATACTGTCTATAGCACACCGGCCATCTTTTGTCTTGCAAAATGTCTTACAATCGCTGAGATATCTCAGCTTACAAGACTAAGATCATGTCGTGACTGAAAAACAGGGCCATGTCCCAGCTTTGCATGATTGCGCCATCTTACTTCTGCATTTCCCATCCAGAACATGTGCTCATATTATATTTCTCTTATCCTATAGGTATCCTAAAAAAAGAGCACACACAAAAACAGATTGATATCGCGCTGATGGACGTGCTTAAACAGTACAATCCCTCTATGAGGATACCGTCACCAAACCAGGTGACTACTATTTGATGAATGCTACATCTATTTCATTCTATAAGATATACACAAACTTTGATTTCTCAAAAACATCAGTCAATTTGTACTGCAAATTATCATAAGGTAAAATCTAGCACATTCGTTTCATATTCCATTGTGAGTTTCTGTCTCAAATTATTCAGTAATGCAGTAATATCAAGATTATCAGAGTGGAAGAGCCTCTGTCTATGGATAAGCCATTCATATTGCACAACTAAAAATATTTTTTTAGCTTGTTATCATTGCAATAATTTTAGTTTTTTAAACTATTAGGACACTCATTTGCATCTTGTCTGATTCTTTTCAGGATCAGGTTCCGGTTTCAACTGACGACAGCGACACTGATTAACTGGGCTCTGACCTGTAGGGCATGACTTCAAATGTTGGAAGACATACTGCACATTGGCTAATCGGCGAGCCCATATATGATGTAAATATGTAATATAACTTTTTAAATGCAACCATGAAAACGTCCAATATAATAAAGATGTCAAAACATTCAGATAGCTGTTCTTGTCATGTTACTGAAGAAGCTGAACCCAATACATCCTTTAGAATAATGCTATAGAAATATTGCTGATCATATTAATGTATAAGCACTGCAGTTTTCAGAAGAAATTATCGTTTTCCTACATGAAACACGTAAAATAGCCTATTAGAGGTAGAAAAATATGTATAAATAGGTAATTTTACATTTACAATATACGTAGATTTACCTACTACCTAAAATCAGATACGTAGAATTACAGGTCTACTACCTAAAATCAGATTTACCTACCTAAAATCACGTACAACAAACGGTCTACGGTGAATTCGGTCACGCGAACTCGATACCGGTGAATTCGCTACCGCTACGAGTTCGGTACCGGTGAATTCAATACCGCTGCGGTCCCGGGCCTGCCGACTATGTCGCGGTGAGGTCGGCCGGGTCTCCCGGGCTTCTCCCGGACATAGCAGGGTTAGGGTTAGGGATAGGGATAGGGTTAGGGTTAGGGATAGGGATTGGGATAGGGTTAGGGTTAGGTTAGAGTTAAGCCGGGCTCCCACTACCCCGACATACTACGAAAAGTTCTACGATCCTGCTACGATAAGAAATTTTCAAATCGTAGAGCTATCGGGAGGGCACTGTCGGAGTGTGTCGCAGTTTGTCGGAACAGGTTTAGCGGCAATAAAAAGAAAACCACAGTACCTACACAAGCTACGAATCAAGAGGTGCTCCAATACAAATCTCAGGCAAACAATCAATAATATTTGTTAAAGATCCTTACTAAAAGAATAGAAATCATTCATTGAAATCTAAAAGTGAAATAATTTCAATATGTCAGGCATTTCTTGTGGATCAGTTCCTGAATATGTACAAAATACCATTGGAAATATCAAAAATAAACGAGATATAACAAATTAAAGCTCATATATATATTTCTCTATATGAATATGGAGATAGATCTATTATTTGTCAAAATATTCAATTGGCTAGGGACGCTCCCGGGGCAATTGCTATCTTGCGGGCCGAAAACCAACGGGTGGGTGGGTGAATAGCCTACACATTATAGAGAATGCTTCCGACACACTCCGACAAATCGAACATGTTCGATTTTATCGGAGCACCTACGACACAGCATTTCTATCGTAGCACTATCGGAGTGTGTCGGAGTGTGTAGGAATGTGTCGTAGTACCCATCGGAACACAAAACCCACTTCCATGATAGAGCCGTGAACTGCCATGGGTAGGACCAAAAGACAAATACGAATGCCTTCTTATGGAGGGAATATGTTATGAGGAGAGATAGGAGACTACTATAGACTGTCAATTACAGGACGGTTCATGCTGTGGCTGACCATATGAAACTTTTTATTCTCTTACGTCCTAACACCTGGCTATGGGAGACTGCCTTCTATTATTTGTTACATGAGACAAGGGGAAAACAAGGAAACCCCACACATTTGTGCTGCGATGCATGTACACTTCATGACATTAAATGAACCATTGCTTTATTAGGAAATACAAACGTTGTAATATTTCAATTTGAAAAGATATAGGTGCAGGAACGCGTATGTGTGATCTGTCTGGAAGCTTATTTGTCATGGATTTTACAAAATAAAAAGGTGAGGCACCATTTATATTTCACAAAGCAACTGTATAACAATCGGCTCCAATGACAAACAGTTTCTTTTCGAAATATAGGTAAACATATAGTACATAGGCCAAACGAGCCTAACGCCAACTATATAACATTGGAATGGCCTCTAGTAAACGCTGCGGGTGGGAGGAGGACAGTTGATTTTACAGTATGTTTTTTTGCTACTTAAAGTCTATCATAGCAGCTCTGATGGCTGACAATATTGCTTACTGCAATTTCCATAAGTAGGTGTATTGCCCAGTTGCATTACCATGGCAATTGAATATATGTGATCTCTTTGGTGCGTTGTGTGTGCATAATTTTAATTTTCGGGTGGCATTTCATTTTTGCCAACACCGTGTAAATCTTTTATAATTTCTTACTTAAAATAGTTACTTTTTAAGCCAGCCTCTCCCCAACTTGGGCATTGATGCGGAGGGGTTAATTTTGGTCGAAGTTTAGATATTTCCTTAGGGTTTTGACGAATGTAGGTATTTAGGCTTTTCAGGGAAACATGAACACTGGTTTCCACTGGGAGGCTATTCCAGACTCTCGCACATTGATATTGCACACTCTGTGTGTAAAGTGTGCAGTTTGGTTTGGTTAATTTTAGTAGAGTTTTGTCATGTGCGCGCGTTGGAAGTATTCTTGTATCTACATATTCAGGTATACCTAACCTCTTTAATGCTTCCCTTAGGAGGTTTCCCGTACACCTATCATGAAGGGTAGGTACTTTACAAATATCATGTAACTGTTGCGTACTTGGTTTAGGGTGACGGGTTGTGGACAGTCAAAGACACTTATTTTGACAAATCTGCAGTTTATCAAGCAGTAGTTTCGGCCCTGCGTTATATACTATGTCTCCATAGTCACAATATGGGCGTATCAGGGACCTGTTTCATAAGTGAATGATTTTCCCGCTATTTACGTAAGCGGCGTCACAAGGGAACTTTCCGTTTCAATACCGAGGTATATCTTTTCATAGCGGAAAGTACATTAGCGAGCATACCCATTTACGAACTTTCCGTTTCACTAACTAACGAAACTTCCTTTACTTTCTCGTACAGCTCCCCTTACAAACGAGAGGGGGTACCCTCTCGTATAGGCCAAAACTGCAGAATAAACATTTGTTTTTCAAAACCTAAATCTTATTCAAATCTTTTAATATTTGGAGCGAAGAATCATAATTGTATAGCATAATTATATCCCGAATTTCATAGTTTTCTAATGATAATTTCACCCATGGAAAACATTCTACTGAAATCCAAGTTCAAACTGACAAATCAACCAAAACAAATATGGCCGCTGCTACCATGTATCGGCCCATACCACAGGATATCAGGATTAACAAACAATATATATAAAATGCATACCCGAGAAACCATTTGAAGCGAAAAATCATATATTCCACTAACATCTGAAACCAGTCAGACTGCATTTGTACGTTAAAAATACTAAAATACGCTTTGTGTACCCCTCTGCTTGTCCAGCCATTTTCAAGGGCATATACGGCCGTTGGGCGATAATACAGGAATTACCGCTGTTGCTATGCGCAGCGGTGATACAACGAACGGAAGGGGGGCATTGACAACGATGACAATTTTGAAACACTTTAATGGAATTATCGTTAGAAATTCCGTTGAAAGTGCGCTGATATAAAAGGAAGGTTAGCTTAACAGCAGGAACTTATGAAACAGGTCCCAGGTGTTTGTACAGTTGTAGGGACGTAAAGTCCGTTATATAGGGGCGTATTTTATGCATAAGGTAAATTTTATGTGATATGTTGAGGAGTGGGATTGTCAAATGTTTTCTAAATCTCAGCGTGCTGTCTAATGTTATTCCGAGGTATTCCGAGGTATTTGTAATCCTCTACATGCTCTATGATTGTGTTATTGAATTTAACAATATTTGGTCCTCCCATGGTCTTTTTTATATGTAGTGTATTATCATGGTCTTTTTTATATGTAGTGTGTTATCATGGTCTTTTTTATATGTAGTGTATACATGTAACTCTTAAAATGTAGAGGTTCAAATTTTCTGCCTTATTGTATTCTGGAAGTGTATAAGTTTTAGTATGAATGTATTATCATGGTCTTTTTTATAGGTAGTGTATTATCATGGTCTATTTTATATGTAGTCTACACATGTTGCTCTTAAACGTAGAGGTTTAAGTTTAAGCCTTATTGTATTCTCAAAAGTATATCTACTAACACCTAGGAGTGGCTACAAGTGCCTGAGTGGTGAACAGGCTACAAGATGGGGAAAAGTGAAAATCACAAGAAGACAAAAAAGAAGAGAAGGGAAACGGCCGGAGGGAGAGTACAGATGACTGACTGACAACACAGAAAGAAGGAGCTTAGCTCAAGAGAATGAAGAAAAAAGCATAGGTCTAGACTGTATGTATGATGTTTATAACTATAAGTGCATAAGAAGGGAGGGATTTTTATACCTGATCGGGTGACTGCCCCCAGATCTTGGTTGGAAATAGGCAGTATAAGCAGTCAAATGTTGCATTTCCTAGTCTGATAATGGCTTGGACCTTAACTTTGAGTTTTTTAACTTTAAACTATTTGACTTTTAAAATTTTGATGAGTTAAGATTAAGTAAGTAGGGTCTATGGTATGGTGTGAATTTGCACATTGTATGTAAGAGTACACTTTGGCTGTTTGGCCTGGGTATTTTCTGTTGTTCTTCTGGGAGGGGTCCCCCAGCCGAAGGGATAGAATTTGTGGTTATGATCAAAGTTGTAACCACACTATCATGTGTCTATATGTTATATGTTACATGTATGTTGTTGCTTGTTGTACTTGTATTATTTTATATGTTTTGTTGTTTCGGGGCTGAATCGCATACAGTAGGTGGTGGGATAAACTCAGGGGAGCAAAGGAACGATTGGAGAAAGAAGATCGAAGAGAGCCAAGGAAAATACATTTCATATGGGGGGAAAAGAGGTAGAACAGCAGCTCATAATGAATAGTATTAGAATTGCTTGCCTAAATGTAAATGGGTTGGGACATGCGCCAAAGCGTCGGGCATGTTTTTCCAAACTCAGACCTGATTTTGATATAATTCTGTTCCAGGAAACATATAGCACACTTTCAACGAATGATCTATGGAGGAATGAATGGGGGGGGGGAACATTGAGTTTGATAGCCTGTTTGAAAACTCAATGTCCCCCCCTTTTTTTTCAATTTTTGTTGCATTTTAGGTTACATGTGCTATATCAGTGGATTCATATTATTATGCTTCATCTATAGACATTTTTATATAACTTAACCTATACTCTCCATCTGTCAAATACTTACTGAAGAAAAAATAAATTAAAATGTGGTGTTAATGTAAGAACGTCTAAGATGTAACGATGTCACTTTGAAAAGAACTTGAAAATCAAGTCTGAAACGTTGCTAAGATTTTTATGATACTGCCATTGCTTGATGTAGAAATTGAAAGTTGAATAAACACTACAAATAAAAAAAAAATTAAAAAAAAATAATTTGGTCCTGCATTATTTCAATTTTGATCTTGTTCCAAAATTCATGCTTTTAGTCTTTTTGACGTTTATGGTAAGTTTATTTCTACTACACCATTTACTGTAGCTTGTGATATCCCCCTGTAAGTTATCCTCTTCGGATTGGTCATTATGACTACGTGTCATGAAGAGTACTGTATCATCCATGTACATTTGGATGTTACAGTGTTTTAGGGAATACACAGCATCATTAACCCTTTCCTTACCGCGCCTAGCGTAGCGCGCAGTGCGTTAACGACCACGCCCCCTGTGGCGAACGTTCCCACCACTACCACACGTCGCACGCTAAACAGACGTCTAAATACCGGGCCATTCTGCAAGCGTTAGAAACCAGTGCAAAGCAGAGAGGGGTGCCTCACAAATTAGCCAATTTAGATAACTTAGGGAAATAATTAGATAATTTTAATGATACCGAAACAAAGAAGAGACTTCAGACTTTATTTCCATACCAATAATTATGAATTCGATCATTTCAATATTTGATAATTATATTAATATTTCCAATTGAAGGAAGAATTTGATACTTTTCTTTTACTTCATTGGTCAACACAAGCCTGTCCATATGCCAAATATAGCACTGCACCTACAAAGATGTGTATCTTTTTTTTCATCGCGATGACATTATGTTTTTTTACATTAATAATAATAAAAAGACATGTAGAACACATCTGGGGAGTGTTTTGTATCAAGAGTTAATATATTATGGATAAGTCATGAAAATGTGATCGCCTGATAGGTGGCGCCAACCGCACCCTGTCTTATAGTTGTCCTAAAGCTAATACTTATGCCTTATATAATCAGGTATCAACATCGCCATAGGAAGCCATTCATCTGAATTCGACTCTAATCATAAAATATAACATTGTTTTCTACATAAACTGAATTTTAAAAAATAAACCTGTCCATTATTTTCTGAAATTATATAAAATATTTAATAATATAAATCAGCTGCCTGAAGGCAGCATTGGTATTCCCATGGTGCTGCCTGAAGGCAGCATTGGTATTCTCAGGGTGCTGCCTTGAGGCAGCATCGGTATTCCCGTGGTGCTGCTTATATAAAGCAATTAAGCTCTGTTAATTAATTCAAAAGATGCATGCATGAAACGGAGCTACTAAGGGCATTTATTCACTGGGAGTAGCGTGGCACACTGTCAGGCCTTGTGTACATGTACCCTGGACAACTTTGAGGCAATGGTCGTCTATAGGAGCGCTGCTCCAATGCTAAAGCATAGGAGTGGTGTTAGGGACTCGCTACCTGCGCCGACAGTCAGACTGGAGCTATAAAACTGACACATAGAGAGCTTAGGGCAGTCAGTCAGATCTGACACTCAGCAGTGTACACACACAGCCGTGATTACAAACCATGACAAGCACTATAGGCAGAACAATGACCACAACAAAAAATATGGTAACTAAAACAATATGCTCAATATCTATGTATATCTGTGTACCTGTATCTGTGTATCTCTATTTACTGTGTATCTTTATCTGTCTGTGTATCCCTCTGTGTCAGTGTTGTATCTCTGTGTATGTGAGTGTCTGTCAGTATGTGACTCTGTGTATGCGTGTATTTTTGTCAATCTCAGTGACTGTTTATCTATGTGTCTATGTAATGGTGATATAGTATATATATATATATATATATATATATATATATATATAATATAATCCTACGAGTCTTCCATAAGTATAGTTTAGTCAGTCAAGTTTTTTTTGTTTTTTTTGTAAACTTTTATTAGGGTACTTGTATTACATTTTTCCAGGCTCGGCCGAGGCCGTTCTGCCGCCTGGTCTCTCTGTATTCCAGGTTTCTTGTCATGTACATTTGAATAATACTGCGGAGCACAAGCGGGGGGTTTGTTCTCTTTCTTTTCCAGTTGAAACACAATAGCTATTCATGATATTAGAATGGAATGGTATGAGATGAAGCTTTTGCATAGAATCTATGTTTACTTTTTTCTTATCGTCAAATACAAAGTCACAATAGTCGAAAAATGGTAGTACAGTTGAATTATAAATCATTTTTGCTGTGTAAGTATCAACAAATTTCCTTATTTTATTAAACAGATATAGTTTGAAAGAAACCTTTTGGATAGTCTTCTTTCTTTGTTCTCTAAATTTTAGGTGCCTATCAATAGTCAGTCCCAGATATTTAAAATTTGTCACTTGTTGTAACTCAGTGTTATTCAGCTTAATAGTATTCTCAGATTGTTTTTGATTAGTCGAGAAGGACATCCAGACAGTCTTTGTTTCATTCAATGTTAATAGATTTTCTTTACACCATACTTCAATTTTGGGAAGAAAATCTACCAGTGTATCAAGAGACTTCGTAGTGACAACGGTATCATCCGCATAAAGGATAGTATTACATATAGTGAGGAAGAAAGAATGGCCATTGTTACTTTGTTTGGCCCAGACACGAAAACCAATCTGTACTAGGATTGAAGCCTGGTGCCTCTTTTATTGGACTTAATCGTACACTAGTGAAAACTGTAAAATTCACGATTGAAATACCTATTTTGACAAGAAACCAAGCGACCACGAGCGTCGTATTGTAAACTGAAGCAATGTGTATACTTTTCTTGTTCAATAAAAGAAAAACTGTCACAGCATTGTGAGTCACAAAACATGACCATCTATAACACTCTCTCATCATTTTGAATTATATAACATGACCATCTTATAACACTCCTACATCGTTGCTAGTCTTTTTATAGATATTACGCTGCATGACTTGTGTGTGTGTATGTGTTAAGTCCCTTATGGATTTCTAACCAGAGTAACGATTTTATAAAAATAATAAATTTATAAGTAACAAAGTAAAGAACCAAGGAACGATTGTTGAAGACAAGTTAGTTGATCTTTTTGTGATCAAATACCCTGTCTTCAAGCCAAACCCAAAGTCAAGCCAAAGAAGGAGGTGCGTCGGCCATGATGGGCAGACTGGATTCCGAACCGGAGAGATCCAGTCTGGGAAAAAGCGACAAAGCAGAATCCAAAAAAGAGAGACTACTTCGCCAGATATCGGAGGCTAAACTCCTCAAGGCCCAGCTAGAGGAACAAGAGGAAAACATACGAAGTCAGGTTTCCCCCGGTTCTTGCAAGGTATATACATATTTGTGGCCAATTAAAACTTTTTCTTTGATTTATTGTTAATCTGATTTAGTCTTTATGAATTGAAAGTACATATAACATAATCTCTGCATTTCTTTCTGTAAAATGGTTTACCAGTATTCAAAATTATATTTATAGATGGCACCGAATCTGAATCAAGAGGCATTGAGGTGCAGCGTACACAAAAGAGGAGACGAAAAGCTCTAAACAGCCACATGGACATAGGTTATGCCTGTTATTTTGATTTTAATTTTGGAATTTTACACTAGACAGTATCTATATACAGTAAAGTGTTTGTAAAGGCAGGGTTTCTCCTTACACAGGGTTCTCAGTCTGTCCATGCTTACATTGTATATTGTTCCCATAAAAGAAAAATTGTGATTATTATGTTTCAAATAAATAAAATCGATGCAAAATAACAAATTAAGTACATCCAAAAATAATAGACAAATATATACAATATATAGTAAGAGGATCAAAGATTCAAATATGATTATTAAGTCAAGGGTTCTCTGCTCTAGGTGTCACTGCATCCAAGCTAAACCCCCCCCCCCCCTACTAGAATTAATCTGAATGTTAGAAAACCACTTCTAGACCAACTCTGGTATTTATTGCAATAAGAATTCAACTTTTTGGGCAAACCCTTAGTATATAACACTTTCAATCAAGATTGTGAATGTCGCTGCTTATTATAAATCAAGTAACTTTATCATAATCTTTATCATTTTACACATAAGAAAAGAAATAAAGAATAGCTTAGTCTAGTATGATAGATCTGCCAAGGAAGATTGGCAGTACTTGTGTTCTTTCTCAATCGATATATATGCTTGAATGTATGTTTAAAGAATTCCTATCAAATCTCCAGCAGATGCATCACCAACACTGTAAACACCAGAGAACTGAGATGGCAACAAGTAAAGGTGAGTATTCTTATGATGTTAGACGTGAGACAACCATTGAAGACCTGCAGATACAATAATGTACATATAGATCATTTGCTTGATAAGGTAACTTAAGTTTTGTTAGGTTGGGTTCAGTTAAAGAAACTATCATGTCTCTTCTTTATGTGGATGATCACACGGATGTAAAAACTTCCTTGATTCTCTCTAAACCACAGAGTGAGGATGTTACGTGTGAGAGTAAGTCCAAATCATTTTTTTCATTTGCCACCCATGATTTGTAATATATACATTATAGCATTGTCTGATTATAGCACTCAGTATAGCATTCCACATCCATTTTCAATCATTGATTGCTTGATTGTCTACCTTTTTGTTAAAAAACATTTTCTTTCAGTTTATAGTAATGGGAGGTTCTGTGGAAATTTGTTCCCTAAATTCAAACGTTTAATTTATCATTTTGTATGCTTCCAGTGTTTCAAAGAACTGTCAAAAGAAAGCTAAAAGCTATACTAGCCAACCAGTGTAAAATCCTGGCAATATTGGCTGACCAGGCAGCAAGCCGAAATAAGACTCATGAGGACGAGGATGAAATCTTTGATATGGATACTGCAGAAACAAAAGATGAGCTAACTGCATTCTTTAACAAGCTTTCATCAGACAGCTCCTATAGGAAGAAGATTGTATGTATCTATGGCACTATCTTTGTGCTAATTATTACATTCAATACTGTGTTTGATAGGCTGTGTTTGAGTTATGTTGGTCTAGGATATAGCACAAACTTTTTCATGGGAAAGACAAATCTGTTTTTCCTAAGTGTCTATCACCAAAAATCAAATTTTAGACCGGGCACCCACCAACACCGATACACGCCGATGCGCACCGACACAAAATGACTATATAGTAGCGTATCGGTTCGCGTCCGTTCACGTCGGTGTGCGTCGTAATGTGTTGGCAGGGTGCATGAAAAAGGTACCATGGTCCCGATACACCCGATATAGCCACTATTTAAAGCATAAAATGATCGATTTGATACCTTTATCTATTTTCAGATTTAACCATATTTGCAGAGCGGCATTATCACTATATAATCGAGATAGTCTGAAAATTTACGACAATCGATACATGTTGATGCATATGGACAGGGGTAAGTACCTGACAGTATTCTCATCATATTTCACATGTGTATGGTAATACAGGGACTATGCAGAAAGGATGGGACACAGTAAACTCTGATAATAAATACCTGGCGGTAGAAAAAGGAACTTAACATGAAAACATATGAACAAGTCAGGTTCACCCAAGTTCTTGCAAGGTATATACATATTTGTGGCCAATTAAAACTTTTTCTTTGATTTATTGTTAATTTGATTTAGTCTTTATGAATTGGAAGTATATAACATAATCTCTGCATTTCTCTCTTTAAAATGGTTTACCAGTATTCAAATTTATATTTATATTCATTTTGATTTTAATTTTGGGATTTTACACTAGACACTATCTATATACAGTAAAGTGTTTGTAAAGGCAGGGTTTCTCCTTACACAGGGTTCTCAGTCTGTCCATGCGTACATTGTATATTGTGCCCATAAAAGAAAAATTGTGATTATTATGTTTCAAATAAATAAAATCGATGCAAAATAACAAATTAAGTACATCCAAAAATAATAGATAAATATATACAATATATAGTAAGAGAATCAAAGATTCAAATATGATTATTAAGTCCAGGGTTCTCTGCTCTAGGTGTCACTGCATCCAAGCTAACCCCCCCCCCCCCCCCCCCCACCTACTAGAATTAATCTGAATGTTAGAAAACCACTTCTAGACCAACTCTGGTATTTATTGCAATAGGAATTCAACTTTTTGGGCAAACCCTTAGTATGTAACACTTTCAATCAAGATGGTGAATGTCGCTGCTTATTATAAATCAAGTAACTTTATCACAACTTTTATCATTTTACACATAAGAAAAGAAATAAAGAATAGCTTAGTCTAGTATAATAGATTTGCCAAGGAAGATTGGCAGTACTTGTGTTATTTCTCAATCGATATATATGCTTGAATGTATGTTTAAAGAATTCCTATCAAATCTGTGGCTGACCATATGGCACTTTTTATTCTCTTACGTTCTTACACCTGGCTATGGGAGACTGCCTTCTATTATTTGTTACATGAGACAAGGGGAAAACAAGGAAACCCCACACATTTGTGCTGCGATGCATGTACACTTCTTGACATTAAATGAACCATTGCTTTATTAGGAAATACAAACGTTGTATGATTTGAAATTGAAAAGATATAGGTGCAGGAACGCGTATGTGTGATCTATCTGGAAGCTTATTTGTCGCGAGTTTTACAAAATAAAAAGGTGAGGCGCCATTTATATTTCAGAAAGCAACTGTATAACAATAGGCTCCAACGACAAACAGTTTCTTTTCGAAATATAGGTATACATATAGTACATAGGCCAAACGAGCCTAACGCCAACTATATAACATTGGAATGGCCTCTAGTAAACGCTGCGGGTGGGAGGAGGACTGATAGAGACTGCACGACTCCATGCGTACATTCATAGTTCGTCATATTGTCCCCCAAGGCCCGGGCAAGGCACACCCATAGGCAATAAGCGTGTGCCCGGAGGTGGGAGGCGGCAGGGTGGGCGAGAGGGGGTGGGTGTTGGGTCCCTGATGAATGTGCTGAGGACGTGTCCGTCTAGCACACCCTGTTTACTCATGTCATTGTCTATGGAATGAGCAGGATCTCCGGCCGCCCTATCCTTAACCCCGGCCCGTGTATAATTTAAGCTGGCCGGCCCCTGGTGCCTTACTTAACAATGCATGGGAAACGCCAACCGGGCGCACTATGTGCAAACACAGCGCCCGCCAGACGTGACCAACCTTTTATTAAGTTAAAATACCTACAGGAACTGCTCTTTCCCTGCCTATTTCTCTACTTATCTTCCTTATCTCTCCCTCTCTGTCTCTGTCTCTCTGTATCTGTCTGTCTGTCTCCCTCCCTCTATCTATCTATCCCTCCCCAACGTATCTATTTCCTTCCTTCTGATTCTCTTTGTAGCCCATTTCTAGACTCTCTGTCCCTCTCCCTCCTGCTAGGCTTCCTGTCTTAGTGATTTGATTTCTCTTTTTTTATTTGCCTTTGGCTGGCTATCTCTCATCGTCCTCCTAGGCTTCCTTTCTCAATGTCTGATTCTCTATGTCTTTATCCGTCTTAACATGTCTGTCCCTCACCCTCCTCCTAGGCTTTGCCTCTTACTAACTGATTCCCTCTGTTTTACCTCTACCCAGTAAACAGAAATTACGTGCTAGCTACGTAAATTAACCTCATTTTTTAATAGGAATTACGTATTTTTTTACATAGAACAAATGTGAAAATGTTAAGGTCTATTTACGTCTGTAGCACGTTCACGGGACCTATACAGCTCTAGAGTAAATTTACATAGTATACAGACTGAAGACTCTCTCCAACCTCATAGCCTTTCCCCTAGACTGGGCTCAGTCCCTGTATCCTACCCCTCCACTCCTTCTGAGTGACACAGGGACTGGTCTCATCCGTAATCGGCTGTGTAGACTGGCGCGATTTTGCACCACACTCCCCAAGCAGAGGTCCTGGCTACTGGTCAGGATATCTGCTGGGAGATTGATACTCTATCACTTTGATCTCAATCGAGACAGAGTCAGGTGCAGGCGAGATTTATTGCTATGACAACACAGACGGGCAGGGAACTGGAGGAGGGGAGGGGGGAGGGGTAGGGGGAGGTATAGGGTTACAGGGAGTGGCTTGGGGTAATAAACAGGAGATTCTGGTCAGAGTGGACAAGTCTTTGATTCATGGGCCAGTCAGAGAAGGGCACATACTATAATGAATTGTATTCCGATTTTCTTTAATCATTTAATGAATGTTCATAATCAAAGACTTGAGCAAGTCTACCTTTCTACCTTTTACGCAATGAATCTATCTGCTCTGACCTCTCTATCTTCCTCTGTCTCTCTCCCACCTCATAGCCTTCCTATCTATTACTCACTGAATCTATCTGCCCACACCTCTCTGTCTTCCTCTGTCTCTCTCCCACCTCATAGCCTTCCTATCTATTACTCACTGAATCTATCTGTCCACACCTCTCTGTCTTCCTCTGTCTCTCTCCCACCTTAAAGCCTTCCTATCTATTACTCATTGAATCTATCTGCCCTGACCTCTCTGTCTTCCTCTGTCTCTCTCCCAGCGCCTGGAATCTCCCTTACAGTCACACATACCTTGAAGCATGAATTGTGTCGTGGGCCGTATTCAGGTCCCAATGCCATGGCAGGTCTAGGTAAACACTCGAGCAAATACAGGAGTAGTTGTATGGGACAAAGGCCATGCATGGACTGGGCAAACGATAGGTTAGGCCTGAGGCTTGACTGAAAGTACAGTTGTGCTCGTGGGAGGGTGTTGATACTATAACAGGTAAGGTTGATAACAAGAAGATTATTATAGGTATAGAGCTTTCAACAATATTTTACCTATAGGATCTCTGATTAGTAGATGCCTTCGCTGCAGAGGTAGAAGCAAAATATGATAATTACCAGAGCTCAATTACAGCAACCATTGTACCCAAGTTTATTGCTTGGATAAGTTTCTTTTAGATTTCAGAGTAGACATTACAGGCAGTCTGCTAGTTGCAGGTTTTTTTATGCCTCCCTAAGAGCAATTACATTTCAGTTCACGGGACCTATACAGCTCTAGAGTATATTTACATAGTATACAGACTGAATTATATATAAAATCTGATGCGATGGGTTGGAAATACGTGCGTAATATGTGCCAATTATTTCTGCACGGTTATACATCCTCCAGCAATACCCTACTTTTCACTTGAGCATACTTCTTGAACATTGTGTCCTGAATATGATACTAATGAACAGAGCTCAATTACAATAACCATTATACCCATGTTTATTGCCTGGATAAGTTCTATAGCATCATTTGTTTTAGGTTATGTACAAAGGTGAACGTATAGGTCAGAGTTTACAAAGAAAACAAGGACACCTATCTTACCACTTTACTATTTATATAATATCATAAAATCATTACTTACAGTTTTGCTTCTAAAGATATTCTGTTCCTCTTTAATTAAGTTTTCCCTCGTAGTTTTTTCTCCTCGTTACTTATCACCACCTTCCTGTGTCTCCCTCAATGCACACATTGTCGCCTCAGCCTCCAGCTTTCATAACTATTTGTAAAAGATTTAGTATTTGATTAGTTCAGCGAAAATAATGAAGCGGCAAATGCTATGTCTAGACCCATGTGTCAAAACTATCTCACTAAGAAACAGTCTATGGTAATTATGTCACAAGTGTGTCACGTTCAGCATGGCTAGAAAGATTTATTCTATGATGTTACAGACAATAATGATATTGTATTGGATTGATGTGGCAATATTGGCGGGTTGTCTGGAGAATGTCTCAGAGGCGTCGTTTGAGACCAAATTTGACATAAAACATATGCGTTCTTGCCAGAGGACAAATTCTCAACTGGCGCCGTTGGAAGATTTCGTATCACCATGCACTTGATAACAATCAAGTGTTTTATTAGAATGAACTCGGATTTGCAATACAACCATATATAATATCCTCAGGGCCCGATTCATTCCAATACATCAACAACCCTAAAATGAATCATTTCGACTGCTCTTAAATCTGTCAGCGTACCAGCTGTCATAGTGAAAAAAAGCAAAGTACCATATAATCCATACTGAATGCTTCTGCTAGATAAACACTTGAACCTCAGCCACAGAAAGGATGTTATATATATTTTTCTTTCATTATCTAGTAAGAATACCTTACAAGAGGTTCCAACCCTCGCAAATATCTAATGATTATGAGTCAACTTGCAATTAAAACCACAAGGAAGGATACGGACTTTCAGGAATTAGTGGAGTATTTTAATTAGAGACAACACGCTGATCGATTACTTGCTGTTTCTCTAGTTCCTGCAGAAAAATATCCTTCTCAGAGAAATATTCATAAAAGAATGAACGGAAATTATCAACACAAGAAAAAGCACATTGTTTAGAGGCTAAAGGATGTAGAGGTGGGTAGTTGGACAGCTAGTGGAGAGAACGGAAATGTAGACTGTATGCACAGGGCTTACCATTAATCCCTTAGGGATTGTGCGAAGATGTATCTAGACGAGTAATCATTAGTACTGTATTCTAAATGAAAAATGGGCCATCCATTAGCGTACCTAGAGTAACGGAACATTGCCTTCATGGCTAGAATGAGTCCGGAGCAAAGCAGGTTCTGTAGAAAGCAAGCCAGCCATTGAAAAAAAGTAAATATGTGTTGTGTTATATTCGCAACAGCACTGTAATGGTAGAATAGACAAAAGAAGTTAATTAATGTTCAACAGCCATTAGATTGTATTGTATGTTCTCTTAATTCGTACTGTGACTATGATTGTAACTGACAAAAGTTCACTTGTTGCGAGATGTAGTGTGGTTGATTTTATCTGACAAACATCGCAGACTTTTTTTTTTTTTTTTTTTTGAAACATTTATTTATCCTGGGTCGTGCTCAATCTTACGATTGGTTTCAATGCACGCCCAGCAGTCATTTACGGTATACATCTCTTCCTTAGGTTTGTAGGCACAAAGGCAACATATGTACAACAAATATATAAGCGATACGAAAATTTAACTTAAGAGGAGTTCCACTGTACATCAATTTTTAAATTTTTTTTTATTGGGACCGATTCGTTAGTACAGTGACTCCGATCTTCCACCGTCCCCTGTGACAGTTTACCTTCTACATTGTTGATTTCTTCGCAATTATGTTCGTCACCTTTCCCTATTTCATACAACTCTTGGTGTGGGAGTCTAGCTCCAATTTTGTAGCAACTCCCTTTTGAGAAACAAACCGCATGCTTATGTTCCGTGTTAGTTTGATCTTTCCCCTCTGTTTCTTACATCATGTTGTATATCGAAATCAGTAAAAGAAACTGTCGTAGAAGGATGATATAAATGATGATGAAGAATAAGTGTTATTGTATATTATATCTTAAGGATGTCTTCTTTACCCATCATTTCTCTAACTTGGACTTCTTTAGGCCTTCCAGCAATGTGTAGTTTATGTACTGTTTGGTTTGTTGGTTTGATTTAACGTCCAGTTAACCATTAGAGGTTCTCACCAGACTTACTCAAGGTTCTTTTACAGCACATGGGTGGTGATCGAATCTATGTGATGAATTCAGGTAGAGATCCCACTCCTACATATTTACCGAGGTGAGAGTTCTTTTACTTCCCACACCACATAGACATGGTATGAGAAGGATTGGCCTTTGATAAAGCAGTAAATCTACCACTGCTGGGGGGTGTAGGAGAAAAGTGTATGTCAGTACCCTAAGGATTTGTAAATTTGTAGGTTATCCATGAAGCGAAGATATTTATAAACAAATTAATTTGAGTTAAAGAAGATACTCTAATTGTGAGTGTATATCTCCCCATCTCCCCACATCACCATCTCATTACATCCAAATTGTATTCTTTGAATATCGCCTGAAGACTATACTTCATATAAAATACTATATTACACTATGTTATGTAGTAGTCTTCAGTTATATTATGCAAGCAACTGGATTTGGTAGAACATATATTATACATATCTTCTTATCATGTAAAATAATGAATAATCAAGCAATCTCTAGAATTGTACTCGCCAGGACCGTCCTACGCTTTATCCTACCCCTAATAAAAATCTCCATAGACTTAACATTGGGTCACTATATTCAGTCTGGAGTTCAGAAAAATGAAAAATATTGCTATACTAAATATTTATACGCGATCTTGCCATCGTGCGATAAACAACAACACGACTAACTCTTGTTTGGTTTCTCCATAGTAATGGAAGATCACTTATCCTAGGTGAATTATTTTGCTTGTACCTCTGACAAAATACATACAGTTCAACTGAACAACACATATTGAATCAATAAGTCTGATGATAGAAATACGGAAGCATCTATGTGAGTAATTCATACGCATATATACCTAATGACTATAAACCACGACATGTATTGGGACATTTCCAGCGGATAGAGCTGGGCGGGGGGCTGGGGGTATAGTATCAGAACAGCCCTGTGACACGCGTCTTCGTCTGGGGCGGACCTCATTAGCTGGGAGTGACTCGAGCAGGACCACCCATCACCCATCTGAGCAGGGAGCAGCTCGGCATAATTGAGGACATTCTCCTAGCTTCCCACAGTGCAGTAGCCGTGCGCTAGTTGCTGGGCAGATCCAATGAGCCAATGATACTTGGGCAGAGTATCGCAGCAGATGATTGTCCAGATATTATCTGAGCTACTATGGGCCCAAGGGAAGTTGTACATGGCGTGACCTAGTTGGGGGGGGGGGGGGCTTTCTCTAGAGCAAAAGCTACATGATGTTTTACGTAAGTCACTGGCGAATTCCGATTGAAAACGTATATTAACCCTTTCCTTACTAATGCTGCCTTGAGGCAGCACCATGGGAATACCGATGGTGCCTTGAGGCAGCAACATGGGAATACCGATGCTGCCTTGAGGCAGCTAATTCATATTATTCACATTTCATATTATTTCAGTAAATAATGGACAGATTTTTAAAAAAATCATTCAGCATATATAGAAAACAATATTATATCAATGATTAGAATCGAATTCAGATGAATGGGTTACTATGGTGATGTTGATACCAGACTATATAAGACATAAGTCTAAGCCCTAGCCTTACAATACGACAGAGTGTGGTTGGCCCCACCTATCAGGCATATATATAGCATCTTCATGATTTTTTCCAAATATTTTTGGAAGCTTCACTCCTCAAGAGAGAAGTAAGTATAATTATCAATAGGTGTCGCCATGTATATCCCACACCTTACTATGTTACCAATATCCCCAGGTAGGTGCCACTACCTACGGTACGGTCAGGTACCAGCCAAACGAGAGGTATCAGGCCTCACTTGCTGTCCATACTTTGAACAAACAAGAAGTGAAAGAAAACTTTTTCTTGAGCCGGAGCCGCCGGAGCCACGTGGTTTTCCCAAATGGGGAAACAACGTTTCTGCAGGACATGCAATGACAGACACTCACCACCAACAGGCAAAAAGTGCAAGAATTTGTCAAATAGTCTGTGCAAAGATGAAAAAACTACAACTGCAACACGTGGCCGTAGCGAAAGCCGTGGACATAGCCGTGGTGAAATCGACAACTCCTCGACCGAAGACGCACACAACTACAAGCCGCTATCAAACAGGTGGGGTGAGTACAATACCCGCTTCCAACCTTTCAATGAATTAGACGATAATTCAGAAGAAGATGAAATTCCAGTAAAAAACAGGATGACCACTCTTCAACACGTGGTCTCCGACTTGTGTGAAGAAAGTGCAAAAAACAAGGATAAATTGGATAAGATTGAATCCCTTCTTTTAGAAGTTATCAATTCTAAAAAACATGTATCATGTTCTGTTACTAGAAACCCCAGCAGATCAAGTGAGCGGAAAAGCAGACGTGGGCGAAGCAAGCAACGAACCATGACAAAATCCAGTTCTAGGCATTCACGAGGCACACCACATGCTTCAACAGAGGATACAAGTTCTACAGAAGTATTGTCTACATCTGACTCCAGTATCGCAAGAGGGAAAAAGAAAAAACGTCACCATAGCCGTCGTCATCGTTCCTCAGAATCTACCAGTTCCGACGAATCCAACTCCAGACATCGCAAGCACCGCCATACCCGTCCGCAGAAAAATAAAAATAAACGTAGGTACAAACTCAAACGGTTTTTACCCAAAGACGAGAAAGATGAACTTTTTACTGCCGAAAAACTGTGGTACTGTCACGGGAAATTGATGGAGGAATTATACCACGAGGGATTTGACATTTCTGGACTGTTAAAACATAACTCGTATATTGCCGAAAAAGCCTCCACATGTGTGTACTCTACTCTAGGGTTGTGCAAATACGATGAAGCCAAAAGGGAGAAAGCCATTGATAAAGGTGTGAAAGCCTATTCTGGGGGTGACTTATCCATTGCCATGCGGTTCCTCTGCCCAGAATACGCCCGAGACCAGAAAAGAAAGACTATTTCAGGACCAATCAAGAAGACCACTACTAGAGACCTCAAAGTACCCGGTATGCGCCCCCATTGTATAGTGTGGAATTCGGATGGGTGCACATACCAACCATGCAGATACCCCCATATTTGCGCAAAATGCTTCTCTCCCTCTCATTCACAACACACGTGTAGGGTGACTCCCACAATCACTTCTACCCCGGTCAATACCTAGGACCACGATACTGCAAGTACCTGCCTGACTACCATGATGCCTGTTATTCAGGTATCGCATGACTGCCTTCATGAACACTCAAATGACTTGTATTTTACAGGGAATAATTGTTGTAATACAAATCTAACTCCCTCAAAAACCACTGAGTCCTTGTCACAGGATTCCAATTCTTTGTCACAAGAATTTATTGCAGATCCCCGTAATAACCACAGGATCAATTATATTAATACCCCGTTTGATTATAGTATAGAAGAAGATTTAGTCAGTATTATACACTTGTAATTGTCGCATAAATGACAATAATAATTCATCGTATATATTTTCAGTGAAAATTTATGAAAATATTCATCTAAGCATTTATGATGACTGCTATAATGGTTCTTGTTCCTGTATCTATTACTTAGACGGGATCATACATCAACTACACCCCTGTAGGTTTGCTTCTATGTTTCATGATATTTCTACCCCAATATATGAGGACCTATTCATCTTAACGGGTATGTGTAGAGGATTCAAAATAGTAGACGACAACTGTACTTTATCATATGAAATGGAAAATTATAAATCCATCCTCTCAAATAATAACAAAAAGAAAATGTCTAAAGTATTCATGCCTTAGGGGCAGTAAAACGCCAAGATGGTCGTATCCGTCTGATTACAGAATGGGTGCCCGGTCTAAAGCTATTACATGTATCATCTTTACAATAGCGTTTATAATTAGCTGATAATAACCACAAACAATTAGCTGATAATAACCACAAACAAAACCAAGTCCATCAAAAACCGAAAGATGCCTCCCTTTAAAGAGGCCGTTTACACGAAAATAGACTTTGACTCCATGCAGAGAAAAATCTCACAAATTTCATTATGTATGCCACTTACATTGTTCGGAATCCTTCATTGAATAATATTTCATTCAGGGCACTTGGGGAGAAGAGCTATATTAATGCATAACACCCAGGTTTACCTCAACCGCTCAGCTACGCCTCCGTGATGATTATAGCTCATTCAAACCCATGGAGTATTTTAGATCTACATATATGTATATGATTCTCAACACAGTTCTTTCTAAATATATGAATACATTTTGCTAGGTATATATAACCTCTTGTTAAATTAAATATAAGCTTGATTATGGAATTCCTTATTTGTGACACTATTAGATATCTCATGTCAAGGGTGAACCTTCCATTTGAAAAGGACAGTGTATAGCACTAAATAATCATGAACACTTAGGCAGGCAAAATATCTTCATCAAACCTTGATAGCTTGAAACACATTTGTTTCTTACAAATAACCTTGTAGATCTACAAATCACTTTCTAGAGGGCTATCCCTTACTCGATGTTTTCACCCTGTATTCGTTCAAAGGATCCATCTGTGATGTTTATCTGTAACCGGGTCCCTCGGCCTTATTCTCCACAATTTACAAGATATGTAGTACCTTAAACGACCGACAAGACTCACAGATCTATGTGTTAAAGTATTTTCTACCGAATTCGGAAAGAGGAAATATATAACAAAGGGAAAAGAGTGAATGGTGTCTGGGTATTTGGGGGAGTAGAGAGAGACAGTGACCGGATGTTTATGGTATTAGTGGAGAAAAGAGGTGCCGAAACCTTCCTCCCACTAATATAAAGGTGGATAGCTCCGGGAACTACCATCATCTCTGACTGCAGGAAGGCTTACAATAGGATTCCACAGTTGGGATACACACACAAGACTGTGAACCACTCCAAGGACTTTTATAACAAAGAGTAGTATGCATGCACAAACACTATAGAATCCCTATGGGTAGGTATGGAACAACCAAGGTCTTGTACCAAAGTTACATTGACTGATACATAATTAGGAGTTTTTTTCTAAAACACTATATATTTTTCTCAAATTCCTGGATTAAATAAAACATCCCAACAGGACCGACATATCTCTTTAAAAAAAAGGAGGAGTCTGGGGACTAACTCGAGGATAAGACATTTCTGGAGTTGAATTCAGGGGATGAGTCAGAAAGTGAGGAAACTGAGGAGGAACGTAGCATATTGGATGCCTCTGCAGAACTATTTGATGATTGAGGCTAATTAGGAATTGGCAAATAATTATTGAAGCGGGATTGGTGTCGCCATCTACAGCTTACCAAGACACCGCTTACAACGACCCTTGACTAAGTCAGAGGGCGCCAACAGCAGCTCACATGGAAGGTCGTCGAGATTTGAACCCAACTGAATGTTTATTACATAGGGCTTTATACCTTATGCCTGTTGGCAGTATCTCACATCTGAGATTTCTCCTTTTTCAGGACAATTAACATTTTTCACTTATAAAATGTATGGGACACTTGTCAATTTTCACAAACTCAAGAATTGAACCTGGCAAACTGCCCCGATATGCGCTAAGATTTTGCTACTAAATGGATTTTTTATGACGTGAGTGACGTGACGTGAGTGACGTGAGTGACGTGAGTGACGTGAGTGACGTGAGTGACGTGAGTGACGTGAGTGACGTGAGTGACGTGAGTGACGTGAGTGACGTGAGTGACGTGAGTGACGTGAGTGACGTGAGTGACGTGGGTGACGTGGGTGACGTGGGTGACGTGGGTGACGTGGGTGACGTGGGTGACGTGGGTGACGTGGGTGACGTGGGTGACGTGGGTGACGTGGGTGACGTGGGTGACGTGGGTGACGTGGGTGACGTGGGTGACGTGGGTGACGTGGGTGACGTGGGTGACGTGGGTGACGTGGGTGACGTGGGTGACGTGGGT
Source organism: Alentia gelatinosa (assembly GCA_950022655.1). Classification (NCBI taxonomy): domain Eukaryota; kingdom Metazoa; phylum Annelida; class Polychaeta; order Phyllodocida; family Polynoidae; genus Alentia; species Alentia gelatinosa. Next base: position 18,382,630 of record OX465584.1, on the reverse strand, counting down.
GACGTGGGTGACGTGGGTGACGTGGGTGACGTGGGTGACGTGGGTGACGTGGGTGACGTGGGTGACGTGGGTGACGTGAGTGACGTGAGTGACGTGAGTGACGTGAGTGACGTGAGTGACGTGAGTGACGTGAGTGACGTGAGTGACGTGTGTGACGTGTGTGACGTGTGTGACGTGTGTGACGTGTGTGACGTGTGTGACGTGTGTGACGTGTGTGACGTGTGTGACGTGTGTGACGTGTGTGACGTGTGTGACGTGAGTGACGTGTGTGACGTGTGTGACGTGAGTGACGTGAGTGACGTGTGTGACGTGTGTGACGTGTGTGACGTGTGTGACGTGTGTGACGTGTGTGACGTGTGTGACGTGTGTGACGTGTGTGACGTGTGTGACGTGTGTGACGTGTGTGACGTGTGTGACGTGTGTGACGTGTGTGACGTGTGTGACGTGTGTGACGTGTGTGACGTGTGTGACGTGTGTGACGTGTGTGACGTGTGTGACGTGTGTGACGTGTGTGACGTGTGTGACGTGTGTGACGTGTGTGACGTGTGTGACGTGTGTGACGTGTGTGACGTGTGTGACGTGTGTGACGTGTGTGACGTGTGTGACGTGTGTGACGTGTGTGACGTGTGTGACGTGTGTGACGTGTGTGACGTGTGTGACGTGTGTGACGTGTGTGACGTGTGTGACGTGTGTGACGTGTGTGACGTGTGTGACGTGTGTGACGTGTGTGACGTGTGTGACGTGTGTGACGTGTGTGACGTGTGTGACGTGTGTGACGTGTGTGACGTGTGTGACGTGTGTGACGTGTGTGACGTGTGTGACGTGTGTGACGTGTGTGACGTGTGTGACGTGTGTGACGTGTGTGACGTGTGTGACGTGTGTGACGTGTGTGACGTGTGTGACGTGTGTGACGTGTGTGACGTGTGTGACGTGTGTGACGTATGTGGTTGGACCAACTTAAACCATCATGTCAGGCTGCTGCTGGGATTCGTACCCATGCAGACAAACAACCTCTGACTACAACTCGACTGCCCTAACCACTGGGCCACCACGATGAGTTATATGAGAGGCAAGAATGTACAGTATTCAATTCTTAGTGACTGGCAATGCTGCTGGGATGTTTTGTGTGACGAAATTATTGTATGAATCATTATTGAATGGTTTGTTGTAAGTGGTGTCTTGTAAGCTGTAGATTACGACACCAAACCCCTCAATTTCTTTTTTTTTCTGTTAATTGTTACTGAAATAATCAAACAGCCGCTATAGAAAGCACACTATAATGGGAATATGCGTAGTAATAGTAGCAATTGATTCCGCTGAGCGAAGGTATCGATCGTCTCTTCAATTAGTGAGTAAGTGGTAAGAGAATTCTTCTAACTTCTACCTTGAAAAGAAATCTAATTTACATAAAGATTTCTAATTTCTAGGAACGATGTGACATATTGCAACATGAACATGATTCCCTATCAGAAATTAATTATAATCTCCCATGAGCTGGCAGTCTCAAGTGGGTGTTGATGGTCTCTGATATCAGGTAAGTCTTGTTCGTTTCGAGTATTATTGTCCATCTCGCCTATCTCTATCTGACGTCTCAATTGCAAATTGGTTTAGAGGCATCGATGATATCTTCTTCTCATGTTGCAATATTACAAGGATAGTCTCCAGTTGGCATGTCTGCCAATAGCACAAACTGTAGCGATTAAGAAGATCTTCTAAATACTTAAATCATGTATAACAGCTAAAATTGTAATTTTGGATGTTGATCTTCTAATTAACAGATAAACGACTAGGTATTTCTTATCAATAGATAATGTCTATGGACAATGAACACCTTCTGCTTCTTCAGAATCTAATCAATATTTTGGAATTCCTTAGAAAAATGTGTTTGGCAGTTGCCACAGAGTTCCCGACTCCATCTGACAGGTCAGCATTTAATACTGTCAGAAATGAACAATTTGAAATGGTTTAAAAGAATGATTTGAACTGGAAATGTCAAAAGGTTGGCTTCAGTGGATCGAGCGTCAAGATGAATTTAGATAATTAAGATTCAGTTTCTATCCCAACTTAACATTTACCCAACTCAATATGAATACCGATGATAACGCTCTCTCAAAGTTCGTTTGATTAATTTGTAGCAAATCAATGTTTGGCAGTCTATATTGTACTTTATATGTGAGCAGAATTCAAATTTTAATTGCAAAGGTGATGTTATCAAGTTACAACAGTCCTCTGATATTACCAACTGAACCAGAAAAAGGTCTCATAAACTATCTTTCTCTAAAGGAAACGGAAGGGTGGCGCATCTACATAATATGAATACAAATCGACCTGTCTACATTAGACAATTCATAGTGAGTTGCTGTTTCTTCATACATATAATATAATTCATTTATACAACATATGTAACTGTGATACTCTGAGTAAACGGAGGAAATGACTGTCCATTGACAATGAACGGGCGTCAAGACGAATTTAGATATTTAAAATTCAATTTCTATCCCAGCTTAATACTTATCCAACTCAATATGAATACCGACAGTTACGATCTCTTATAAGGCTCGTTTAATTCAATTGTAACTAATTTTTGCAAACTGTGACTGCGCATTGTGTACCATACCTACCTTGTTCCGGAATGGATACATGTGTACGTTTTAGGCTTATTGAATCAAGTTGGATCAAAGTCCTCAAAAAGCCAGACAAGCTGATTAGGGTATAAATATTTTATTATGGAATTTAATTTGACATCGAGATGCGGGTGGGGGGGGGGGGGGGATTCAATATTATTTTGCAACGTTTCGTCTCATTGATGGGACTTCTTCAGGCAATTAGCTTATTGACCTATGATCTGGTGATGCTATCTATGGTCGGAAGATAAGCTTATAGGCAATCAAGAGGTTTTACAAAGATATGGTGATGGCCAGAATAATGGCATGTACAGATATGGCACGTACTCAAATTAGAGACATTATGTGAGCTATACGTGTTTCGCACCAAGTTTATACAGACCCTTTGTTCACATACGACCCTTATCCTTCCTAGTCACAACCAACGAGCTCGTTCCTCGCAAGCCACTACGACTAATCACTGAGCCGGCCAGGGGTGGAGTGGCGGCGTGAACTTTGATCGTGTTCACAATTGGTCTATTACCCCCTTCTGCTCCGAGCCTCTCTCTGTGATCATGGCTGTCCCCGCGTGCAAGAGATGACCCCGGCCCTGGTATCTGTGACGTGGGATGGATGAGCGCTAACAAGGCAGGTATATCATACAAGGACACGACTCATACCCGACCCCTAGACTGGCTCCAGTCCCTGCATCCTATGGCTACCCTCCTCGTTGGGATACAGGGACTGGTACAATCAGTAATGGTGTTTGATTTCTGGCGCTGTTTAGCTCTGGACAGCATTCCCAACACTCTCCATACAGATATCCTGGCTACTGGCCAGGATATCTACTTGGGGATTGATACCCTCACACTTTGATCTCAATCGAGTCACAGTCAGGAGCCAGGGTCAGGAGCAGGCAAAATGTATTGCTATGACAACACAGGCGACCAGGGAACTGGAGGAGGGGAGGGGTAGGGGTAGGAGGAAGTATAGGGTTACAGGGAGTGGCCTGTGGTCGTAAACAGGAGATTCTGTCCATAGTGGACAAGTCTTTGATTCATGGACCAGTCAGAGAAGGATACATACTTTAATGAACTTTATTCTTATTTTTTTTAATCATTTAATGAATGTTCATAATCAAAGACGTGAGCAAGTCTAACCCGACCCCACCTCGCCCCATCCGCTACCAGAGGACACCTATACAGTCTGTGATCATTCTACCGCTATTTTATACGAGCGCCGGTTGGCAGAAACAAAGGCTCCAATAGTTGATGGTACTATTGGGTGGAATGATAAAATATCCAACTTCGTTCAAATCATTGTAAGCTGCATGCAGAAGAGGAAATAGATAAAAGATCCATAAGCTTTGGTTCGGCTTGCCTGGCATTGTAACAGCTTAATTGAGTATTGTATCAAGGCGATGCTCTTTTTTTGTTTTTTTTTTGTTTGAACATGTTCTGGCATGTAACTGTCTTATATTGTTAAGTTCAGTCGTATACTCTGTAATTTATGTTCTGTATCGTAGGTGAGTACTATCGATTGAGGCCCAAAGGAGTCCCTGATCTTTCGTGCAATATGCTCAGTCCCCTTTCCAACAGTGAATATATTGCGTTATGCTATGGGCCAAATCTTGATAACAGGACACTGTATCACCAATCAATCAATGGTAAAATGGTTTCCTGTTTATCATCATATATCTTTGAGAAAAGGTGCGTATGTGAGTACTGTTAGTAGGTGTCAAATCCAATATATATAGAGGTTACAACATTTACGATTCACGCCTTGTCCCCCATACATTTTCAATGGGGGCTTTGTATACGATGGATAATTGGAAAAAAAGATAGTCACCTCTCGTCCCATTGTTTACTGGTCTGATACTGCCATTATAGCGATGATAGCAGTTAAATATGGATTTATCTATTCACATACATGATAGTACTATCGATTATATATCAGAAATCAATAAAAAGTAAATGAACACAAAGGGCAGGGTATACGACGATGAAATTCTACCTGGCGAAGTCGGCAGTGGTTTTAAGGTGAAATTCTGAATGAGTATCAAAGGTATTTATCATTACATTTATATGATGATGAGAATGCAAGCTAGGATTACTTAATTTATTCAATCGTCTGTCCCTTTGTTTTCAACCTTCATATCTTTGGTTCTTGGAGCTCTCCATAATTGTAATGATATTTCTAAATGGAATAACACTCATGATAAATAATACGTTGTAGAGCCGATTTTAACACACTTCCATTCCATAGGATACAGTTAGGTAGGAATGGCACTAACCGCTTGAGGGTGGTTAGAATAGTAGTATTTATTTCCACGGTACAGAGTCCTAAAACCCCCATTTTACACCACATGGTTAGACCCAAACACAAGTCTTAAAGCCGCTGCACTGGCCAGCAATTTTGCCAATTCAACATTGTATGGAGGACATTGTGCAACAAAAACTCAACCGGGCTCGCCGAACAAATTGCCTCTGGTTTTCTGCCATTTGAGTTACCCTTCAAAGTATCAGAAGTGACGATGCTGGCGTGACTTGGACGATTGGACTGGCACGTAAATATTGATCATCCCGCTTCCGTAATCACCCAGGGAAAATGCAGCTTTAGCCAAAAAGACTTAATTATATTAATTCATGGTTAAGGTGAAGTCTTTGTGTTGTTAAACAGAGTGGATTTTTGTTGCTTGAAATGGCAAACTACAAATTTGCCCTTTTTCTTCTTGGACCTTCCTCATAACTCGAAATTAATTTGTCCAGGGCGGATTTTGTTTGTCCCAATTTTGTCTGTGTAAACATGATTTGTTTTATTGAAAGTCGGAGACTTTTATCTACAGCAAATATTAATCAATGTTTGGTAGTTTATATTGTAATTGCAATGCCAATCAATTTAAAGTGGTTTATTGTACTTTATATGTGAGCAGAATTCAAATTTTAATTGTGAAAGTGATGTTATCAAGTTACAACAGTCCACTGATATTACCAACTGAACCGGACGAAGGTTTCATAGACTATCTTTCTGTACGGGGGACAAAAGGGTGTCTCATCTACATAATATGAATACAAAGCAGACTCTCTATATTAGACAGATTACAGTAACTTGATGTGTCTTCGTAAGTATGATATAACTGAATTGTACAACATGTAACCGTGATACTCTGAGTAAACGGAAGAAATAACTTTCCATTGACAATGAACCCTATCAGTCCGAGTGATGCCGGGAGCTACTCCCACTGAGGAGAAGAGGAATGCCTAGAGGGACTCCCATGCAGAATACCGGGAATATCTTTATAACGTATATATGACAATAAAGAAAGACTCAATGATATGTAAATCAACATTCAAAATATTCGACAGAACTGGCCACCTTAAAACCTCCTCACGACTGAGAACTTTAGAACACTTCTAAATGATTTTTAGATATATTCCAATGTCTCTATCCAAGTTTCCATAGTTGTATTTCAGATTACAATCTAAGTACCAGTGTAGTAGGCTATGCAAATCTCTTCTTTTTTCAAATTTCTTGGTACATTTTTATATACTCAAAGCATGCAATCTGGTTCTGGGTACAAAGATACATGGCGTACGATGCAATGTGGGCTTAATTAGTACACCCCCCTAGCAGCGGTGAGTATGTACAATGAGTTCATCATAGGTATATAATGATGGGTAATACTGCTCTTCTACCCATGTGACTTGCTGTCATCGACGGAGCGAGTAATAAAAGGACGTTCTGTTTTGAATGATTTACAGGTATTATCGTAAAACTGGATGAGGTTTAATCTTGTCCACCGTACTCCACAACTGGAGTTTGGTAAAGTGACTTCATGAGGCGAAGCCGAGTGAAGTCCGGAGCCAAAACTTCAGGAGTGGAATGCGATGGACAAGATTAAAACGAATCAGGTTTTGATTTTATCCTACCCCGTCTCCTCGATTTTGGAATATTACGTGATAACATTGCTGTATGCCACTAGTGGCATATAAAACTCTGTATGCCAGTCAGCGTGGCATACGGAAACCCAATGTTAAGCCTATGGGATTTTATATTAGGGGTAGGATAAACAATGATAAGCAGACATAGTGAGTGTGACTGAATGGTGACCGGAATACCCACCTTGTTCTTGGTAGGTACTTCTGAGACAAACAAAAGATTACATTAAGCCACTCTGTATCTCCACATGGTATGAGAGAGAGAGAAAGAGAGAGAGAGAGAGAGAGAGAGAGAGAGAGAGAGAGAGAGAGAGAGAGAGAGAGAGAGAGAGAGAGAAGACACAGAGAAGACAGAGAAAAAGACCAGACGGCGCAAGGCGCAGAAATATCAATCACCCTGGAATACTTTGTCGCTCATACTGGTGATAGGTGTAGCGATTCTCCCCAATAATTACCCTGTGCAAATGGCTGACACCCTATAGCTCAGAGATGAAGCCCGATGGGTTTGTAGTAGAACAACAGTGAAAGGCCGCCTGTCAAGTGGCGAACGGCTCAGTGAGAGCTGCTCGCGGACGAGGCTGCTTTACAGTGCTGAGTGTGGAATGTCTTGAGCAGGCAATGAGAGCAGCTTTTATTAAGCCGCGCAACCCCGGCTCGTCGGCTCACATGAAGATGGCGACTTCTGTCAGAGGCGATGTCTCAGCCACTAACAGGTGAATGGTGTTGACAAATTCCCTAACCCTCAGGTCCCCTCTGCAGGATAAGCCTATTCCATGTTGGCTCTTTTAGGGACCGGTGTTTTCTTCTGACTCTACTTACTTTGTTCTCAGACAAATCAAAACTTTGTCTTTGCACAGCCTTTCCTTTTATGTAATTCTCCATTCTATGTAATTTCTTGAACTTACATCTAAAGCCCCTTTCTTGCTCAGGATATATATTGTGCCATCTCCCACTGATTTCTGCTTCCTGTTAGGCCTGGCGTCCACCTACTACGATAGAAATTTAGACTTACCGATGTGGCACCGATACAAAAAGCAAATATCGGAGACATATCGGGAAGGTACAAAATCTAGACATACCAATTCACCACGCATTGAATGGGGTTTTTATCGGTGTCTTATCGCAGAAACGTGGTCAAATGCCCCGATAGTAGGTGACCTTCCGACGCGATTTTGATTTTTCATCGGGAGGTGCATCGTAGAGCATATCGGAGCCATATCGTAGTAGGTGGACGCCGGGCCTAAGTATCCCATCCTTCCATTTGTGGCTCTTCTCTATTCTCTCCAGACCAAACTAAACCCTTCCACATTACCTCCAGACTCTCATTCATAGCTATTCCATTCCCTTGACCTCTCCTTCGTTGTGTACCTCCCATTTTCTTCCATTACACGACCCCTTTCTTTACTTTTTATACCATATCGCTCAGGTTGCTTATCTGACTCCCTATTCCTTTTCAAATTCCACGTAAACTTTATTTCTCAGTGCCGAACTTCATTCATGTTTTTATAATCCTCTTATCAGTCTCGTTCCATGTGGTCATAATCGTCCTTGAGACTGTCTCTTTTTCTCCAATATATTAGTCTTCTAATGACTAACACGTAAACTGGAAATATTTTATTGAGAAATATATTCGGTCCAAGGCAATTGCTGGGGCAATTGATCGTTTAAGATGAACTAAGCCCTATTGGCAGTGTAACGAAAACTAGGAAAGTGACTCTTTTTGTAGAGTGGGTTGGCGGTTCCATATCGGTCAAGGAAGCAGGAGAGAGTGAGCTATGAGGTTGGGGAGATCACGTGACCAGTAGAGATGTCCGGGTGGCCCGAGGTCACGTGAGGTGGGGCGGCGTCCTTAGTAACGACTCACTCTCTCCCACTCTCGCAATAGTCCTAACACCCGGTTAGCCATAATTGTAGGCTAAATTTCCTCTGAGATTACATTTTACCATTTAGTGGCCAGTCTCGTAGATACCTCTTCTTAAACATTTCCTTCGATCTATTCATATCTCTCTGTCCATCTATCTGTCTGTCTGGCTGAGTGTGATAGGTACTATGTAGGTGCTATTTGATGGGATGGTTGTTGGTATACGGCATATAGCCTATGATCCATGGGCGCCGCCATGACGCCCCCCCCCCCCCCCCCCCCCCGAGTAGGTGTTCTTCACTAAAGGAAGTGAAAAAGTAGCTGTTCTTCACTAATAGAGGTGCAAAAGAAGTGAGTGATAATTGGGAAATGTCTCTTTTCTTGCCTTGCTCACATATGTAAATAAAGTGTTCCATGTAAAAATCGTCATGTCCTGGGTTTTAGCATTATATCTTCCTACTCTGGGATGGGTGTAGAGAGTCAAAGGAACCTTAGTAAAACATTGAAAGGCAGCTGAATTTCGTAAGAACAAAGAGCCAGAATACAGGTTTTGTCCCCCGACCACCTAGTGACTGCTTGATGAACTAACAATGGCTCTGTCCCCTATATAATAGGCAACAAGCTGTTTGCAGGGTGTATACCACTGCAAAGCAAGAAGTATACGTAGTAGATCTAACGGGTTGTGCATAACTGGCAGTTGGCTGTGGATTGTCACTGGTATGTTCTGGCAGGATGCAGTGAACTCTTAGTAGTAAGCTGTAAATGAGGAGCAGTAAGTAGCATGCATCTCGCTGGAGATATGCAGCAGATGGCCTCAGCATGTCAATGTATAAGTCCTAGGTGAGTTTTACAGAAACCGCAGGAATGACTGACCTATGTCCTGGACAGAAGGTGTCCTTCTGGTTTTGTGGATCTGGTATCTGGCATCATACGCTGGACATGGAGTCTCAGGCAGATCGGCCTGTCTCTGACTGATCTGTCTCTTACCTTGGGTGGTGTGGCCTTAGTCGGGGCAAACCGCAATGGCAAGGGCCTTTCCCCATGTGCATAATTTGGATTCGTGTTTTTTGCATCCCACTTGAACCTGCCATCAGCGATTTGAGCAATAATTTCTCCGGGGAAAGCCCTAGCTCCCGCCCATGTAAAATCTTTCGCGTGTTTGACCAAGTCGCAGCGGTGAGCATTTATGTAGGACATATCTGCTGGACACCTTGCATTGTCGTCCATTAGCCTTAAGAACCCGAAGAGATATTCAGCTAAAGATAGGGCACCGAGGGAGGTCTAGTCCCTATTTTGGCATCGGGTGATGTATTCATGAGGAAAAACATGGGAATGACCTTGCGTGGATGCAAGTGGAGCGTAGGAGCATCTGGACTTGTTCCTCGGTGGCAGATGGTTTTTGTAGCATGGTTGAAAACACTTAGTTCTGTTGCCCCATATTGTTGTTGGTGTTATGTGAAAGGGTAGTGGCAGGAGATGCTGGCAGTCTAGGGTAACTGTTTCACCTCCAAAGGTCAGACCTAGATGTTTCAGGATAAGCTGCATTCTGGACATGTGACATGTGGGAACGGCACTTATATTTCTTTTTTTTGCTGCCCTGTTGTTCTTGGGAGTATGATCTTTCATTTACCCATTTTGCTTCAGCATTGAAGGAGGTACTCTGGGGTTATTGAACGAATTCCGGGAAAGACGTGTATACATTTTCTGAGGCATCCTTTAGAGGTTGGAGAGTGAGGTCATGTGGTTGAACAGGTCATGTGAAGGTTGAAAGAAATGTTCAGAGAATGTAACTCTCCATCCCACATCATCACCAACGTTTTGGTAACAATGGGTGGATGGCAATATGCAGCCAGCTTTGTGTAGATGGGTGGAAAGGTGGGTGGTATGTGATAGGCTGTGAGTGGTGGGTGGTGGGTGGTATGGGATTATCTTTAAGTGGTGGGTGGTCAGTGGTATGTGATGGGCTGTGAATGGTTACTCTTGGATGGTATGTGATAAGTTTTAAGTGGTGGAGGGTGATTGAGGCCCATTGAATTGTAGGTCAACCCTCGACTGAAGAAGCGTCCAAAGGCGCTAGAAAATATCATGTAAGGAGGTCAGGGTCAAGGTTGGGGTTTGCTGCGAATGCAGTCATTGGCTACTGGGTCTACTCTATTCCTTATATGGACTTAGTATAATGGGACAACTCCATGGTGGAGGGGTAACATATGATGGGGTGTGAGTGGTTGGTGTTGGATGGTATGTGATGGGCTGTGAGTGGTGGGTGGCGAGTAGTATGTGATGGGCTGTGAGTGGTGGGTGGTGATTGGTATGTGATGGGCTGTGAGTGGTGGGTGGCGAGTGGTATGTGATGGGCTGTGAGTGGTGGGTGGTGATTGGTATGTGATGGGCTGTGAGTGGTGGGTGGCGAGTGGTATGTGATGGGCTGTGAGTGGTGGTTGGTGAGTGGTTGGTGAGTGGTATGTGATGGGCTGTGAGGGGTGGGTGGTGAGTGGTATGTGATGGGGTGTAAGTGGTGGGTGGTGAGTGGTATGTGATGGGCTGTGAGTGGTGGTTGGCGAGTGGTATGTGATGGGCTGTGAGTGGTGGTTGGCGAGTGGTATGTGATGGGCTGTGAGTGGTGGTTGGTGAGTGGTTGGTGAGTGGTATGTGATGGGCTGTGAGTGGTGGGTGGTGAGTGGTATGTGATGGGGTGTAAGTGGTGGTTGGTGAGTGGTATGTGATGGGCTGTGAGTGGTGGTTGGTGAGTGGTATGTGATGGGCTGTGAGTGGTGGTTGGTGAGTGGTATGTGATGGGTTGTGAGTGGTGGTTGGCGAGTGGTATGTGATGGGCTGTGAGTGGTGGTTGGCAAGTGGTATGTGATGGGCTGTGAGTGGTGGTTGGTGAGTGGTATGTGATGGGCTGTGAGTGGTGGTTGGTGAGTGGTTGGTGAGTGGTATGTGATGGGCTGTGAGTGGTGGGTGGTGAGTGGTATGTGATGGGGTGTAAGTGGTGGGTGGTGAGTGGTATGTGATGGGCTGTGAGTGGTGGTTGGTGAGTGGTATGTGATGGGCTGTGAGTGGTGGTTGGTGAGTGGTATGTGATGGGCTGTGAGTGGTGGGTGGTGAGTGGTTGGTGAGTGGTATGTGATGGGCTGTGAGTGGTGGGTGGTGAGTGGTATGTGATGGGGTGTAAGTGGTGGGTGGTGAGTGGTATGTGATGGGCTGTGAGTGGTGGGTGGCGAGCGGTATGTGATGGGCTGTGAGTGGTGGTTGGTGAGTGGTATGTGATGGGCTGTGAGTGGTGGGTGGTGAGTGGTATGTGATGGGCTGTGAGTGGTTGGTGCTGGATGGTATATGATAAGTTGTGAGTGGTGGGTGATATATGATGGGGTGTGAGTGGTTGGTGGTATGTGATGGGTTGTGAATGTATGTGGTAGTAGGTATGTGATGGGCTTTGAATGGTGGATGGAGGGCAGTATGTTCTGGGCTCTGACTAGAGCGTCGTGGGCTGTTGGCAGCCATCAGTTTCCAATGAGTGCTAGGTGACAGCTAATATACAGTGGACACTGGGTGTCCCCTGGCGGATCACCACTCAATGAACACCACACTCCGGCTCACGCCTGGTGTTGATGGCTAGTTTTATTACACGTTTACGAGGCCGCCCGGCTCTGGACCCAGGCGTCCTGCGAGCGGTGGGAGGAGCTCTGTGAAATGACGCCTGGTGTTAGGGCGATAACGTGTAATAACTGCCACCTTACCCACCAGCTCGCCTAGTCTAACGATGAGCACCTGATGAGGGACGATCCGCCACCTCATGTAGCGGACAGTTGTGGGGCAGTGCCCATCATTTGTGGTGATATACATGACAGTCGCAGGAACATACTCGCCAGTTAATCTCTTTACTAATACCTTGGTGTCTGAGGCATTCTCAATGCGTCCACACGGATGACGCATTTCGTTCCCTTTGTGAATCCAATATGATACTTATGATGTTCTTTTTTCAAACTGTTTTATGTTAAAGTTTCTCACTTCCTACGACGGGTTCTTCTACCAATACATAATCTTATGATACAGTCAATGTGGAATCCTAACTACACTTTGAGGTATTCTTAAAGGGAAGCGCCCTGCTCTCTCTTCTAAAATGATGACCACAGCTATTTGAAGTAAAACACTTTAAGGAATTTTGCCTTGAGGCTGAAGTACCAATAACCACAGGGATTCTATCCTACTTTATTGTTACATATTTAGTTATATTCTATTTTGCTGTTTACGGTGACCCATTGCTCATACTTTAGATTATTTGACATGGTCGATTTATGAAGTTAACAACAGGTGCCTCTCACAAGTATATACAGGTCCAATTAAGATATTGAAAAACTGTGACCAAATTTTGTATTATGAATCTGGTTATGTGTATATTTCATGCAGGATTCAGCTGTCTCTCCACACCCATTTCAGTACTATACTTAAAAAGGTCGCAATACCCCCGTCTAGTGTTATACACAGAAAATTGTTGCAGGGGAGAGGTAGGGAGCAATAACTAAGTCTGAGGTGAATAAAATCCTTTGGTATAACTTGGTAGAGGTAGCATTAGAGGAACGTAAACTGCTGCTGGGTCTCCCTCACAAGAACACAACAAGCAAGGACTCCAGAAATCACGAAATCAGGTTAGGCTAACACGACGAGTGAGTGACTCGATCTACAAGCGCCGGCCGCCCAGTGCCTGGTCGTCGTAGAGACGTGCCTGGGGTACAGAACGACTTGCACGGCTCAGCCTACCCCGGCCACCCGCGCCCACCTCCCCGGGCCCTCCGCCGATCCGCCCCGCGGCTCCTCTCGGGCGCCACACTCCTGGCCCGTCTTAATACAAATGAGTTTGATTTGTCTTCGGGAGCCTCGGTCCCCAGGCGCCCCGGGCTACAGGAACAAAGCCCCGGTCAGAGTGCGAGCTGCTCGCCCGGCGCCTCGAGCAATTCTCCAAAGCTCAGCATGGAGAGTTGCGGGAACTCCGAAACATTTTAAATGTGCAGTAAAGGGATGCAGGGAGTACAAAAGGCAATTCTAAGTGAGTAGAATGTGAGTGGGTTCTCCCAACTGGATAAAGGTGGAGCACTCCTATTGATGTCGCCTGTTGGAGAGGCTAAGTGTATATCATTGAGGCTTTGGAAGACAAAGGCTGATAATGTCCAGCACAATACGATCCCTGCAATGATAACCTTGCTGTTTGTTGACTCCATCCCCACAGATTGAAGTACTTGCTTCGGCCCACTTTGTAGGCCCCACCCTCCGAGAATCAAATCGGTCAAAGAGCTTCTCTAACGCCTTGGCTTAAAGATGATAAAAAGCAAATATGCTCAGTTATTGAATACAAAAGAGAAGTCCCCGCCCAGCATGAATGTGAGCATGCGTATAGCGGGGCAATCATGTACAAATATCACCTGGGAGCAGCGTGGAGCTGTGTGTACGGGCCACCGACAGGGCCTTTATAACACTGGCGACCTTTGCGACCTTGTGTCGTGTATGAGTACTATGTGTAACTCTACAGATTCAGCAGGCATGCCTCAAACTCGGGGCATCCTCAGCACCCTGAGCTCCACCATATAAGGCCAGAACCTCTGCAGGGTGATCCAGTCTACCCAGACAGGTGGGAGAGTGAACACACCTCTACCTGTATACACACAGGCGTGATTACCGAACCTGACAAGCATTACAAGCAGTACACTGACCACAACAAGAAAACATGGTAACTAATACAATGTATTAATATCTATGTATATCTGTGTACCTGTATCTGTGTATCTGTATTTATACAGGATTGTCTTACTGCGTTGTATATGTATTCTAATGAATTTACAAGGCCAGGTGAGAGAAAGGGTCTAGTGCAGTGAGCCATAGCAGGTGGATCAAGGTTGTACTAATCCTGTACAGGTTGTTTGCATGGAGACGGGGTGGTGGGTGAGAGGAGGTATGTATAGACTCTGTGTATCATGTTACTTTCTATGTATCTGTATGGGTATCTATGTATCTGTATCTGTCTGTGTATCTCTCTGTCAGTGATGTATCTCTGTGTATGTGAGTGTCTGTCAGTGTGTGACTCTGTGTGTCTGTATGTAATTCTGTCAATGACTGTCTATCTATGTATCTATGTAATGGTGATATTATATATATATATATATATATATGGGAGAAATAAAACCCCAAGGGGGTAGGATTTATTTTGACTATAAAGGGACAATACAGCTCCACTTCTGGACACTAGAGGGACCACCGAAGGACCAACTCCCAGGATCACCACGAGAGGGGGCGACTCATGTTCAAGTCACGCTTCATCAACTTGGGGAATCGAGGCATCGAGGATCGGTCTCTCTCTCCCTGGCCTCTCACCGGTGCGGACGTCTCACTAGGATTTTTCTGGTTGGTGTTTTTCGTTACACGTGCCTTGCTTACACGTGTTTTATTACACTTGAATTACCATGAGATGTTGTGAGACGTGCCAACGTGAATACGACGGCAGATCACATAAGGAAGGTTGTCCTTTTTGCAAATTGGAATTAGAAAGCAAAACTGCTGAAGAAGGGGAGATAGAAGAGAGACCACGTGGGGGAATTGGAGACAGAAAATCTTCTTCTCCCTCTCCCTTCTTACAAGCTGTAGTACAAGAGAATGCAGACTTGAAGAAAGAAGTTAATGAACTACGGAGAGAATTAGACTTTGTTCTGAAAAAATTACGTTCAACTTCTCTGGAAGATAATGAAGGTAGAGAGGAATCACATGATGATTTTCGGCCTAGCCAATTGGATAGTAGACACGGGCTACTGGGTAGCCCCCTACCAAAAGCTGGGTTCAAACCGGTGTACCCGACGAGTAGAGGAACTTTTTGCGCACCAGACGTGCAAGGAGAGGCGGCACGCGCTGAGGTTACACATTCGTGTGCAACTAAGGTTCGACGTAAGTGTAAATATTTTTCTTTAACACCTTTCCTTCCCCCCAGCGTTGAACACCCAACGTTCGACCAAATGTTATCAGCGAGCATGGGTTTACTCAGGAGTATAAACGATCAAGGTTTAAATGGATCAGGGTATTCCGACCACATTGCCTACATGGTTGACCGCCGAGCTACCCACACCGGCAAGTCCCTGGTCGAATATGACGAAAGTGTAAGACAAAAATGTGACAAATTGGGTTTAGAACAATTTGGCTACGGGGATGATTTTCTGAGTAGTAAATACTTGAATTTGGAAACTACTTTGTCATTTGTGGCACTGAATAGAAAACTCAAAGACTTTGAAAGTAAAGAACGAAAAGGAAAAAATTCCCGATCAGGAAATGCTTCAGGTCCAGATGGTAAACCGTATGGAGTGTGCTGGAAATATAACAGTAGGGACGGATGCACTTTCCACCCATGCCAGTATAGGCATGAGTGTTCTGGCTGTTCGGGAACACACTCAGTACTGTTATGCAAACGGACTGCAAATAGCAAAACGGATTCTGAAAAGTCCAAGTGAGATAGGGTGGACCAGAATAGATCTTATAACCGATCCGGTTCAATGATTCTAGATGTGTATGAATTGAGTCAGGATACTTGTAAATCTATTAATGTTTTGGCGGGCAAAACTCCGGTTTTGTGGGGACCGCAGATTGATTCCTGCACAGAGGTTGTCTCGAATAACTCGAGTTCTTTATGTCTCTCTAATATCTCTGGTACTAACACAATTAGAGAAGAATTAGAGAAGTTAGGCAGTCCTATTGCAGAACGTGCTAAACCCGTTATCCACCCTGTCAAGGCGGTAAACCAGTTTGTAATACCCGAAGAATCTGTTCGGAGAGTGAACAAGGTGACTGGAACTAGTTCCCAGCAAGATTCTTTAGATTGTAATGTTTATACCTTTGCAGACTCGGAGTGGAGAGCGACAGGAATCCAAGATGGCGACCAAACGGCAGAGCCGCCAGTTCGATCAACTAAAAAGAGTTCTGTGACCAAATGTGGTCAAAATGATGACGGTTTGGTATTTTTTCCCGAAAGGGAATACAAAGTTAGCAAACCTGACGAAGTTTCGCAAGTTATTGGCATGAGGGAAAAGCGTGATGATCAAATCCCCCATTGTCGCCCATGTGGTGTTCGTTGTTTAGGCAGCCATACGGTAGAGGGCTGCACAAATCAGTTAAACCCTTGTCACATATACGATGAGTGTTATGGTGGTTCAATTCCGGATATCAATGCAGATTACATATTTTCCGGTGTAAAAGATGGTTTTAAGATAGTAGACTCTGATTATAATGAAACATATATTTGTAAAAATTATCAGAGTATTTATTCTTCGGAATTCAGGTCCCAGATGGATACTACTATACGGGAGGAATTATTGACAGAAAAAATTTCTCCTACTGATAGACCACCAGACTGCATTCATTCGATGGGAGCAATTCGTAAAAAAACAGGGAAATTGAGACCAATAACCGATTGCAGACGCCCATTATTGTATAGCATAAATAATGCAATGTTTTCCACATGTGAAAAGTTCTCTTATTTATCTCTAGACCAGGTACTGGATGATGTTACTCCGGAAACATATTTTGCCGTCCTAGACATCAAGGATGCTTACAGATCTATTCCGGTAGCTCCGGAACACCGAACCTATCAAGGTTTTTCTTGGGATCTGTATGGTGATGGATCCAATGAACAATTTTATCAATCTAATCGTTTGGTTTTTGGCCTGAAATGTGCCCCCTTCATTTTTACGCAAATGACAGAATTCATATTAAGATCTATGTATCGTAGAAACATTTATTCTGTTTATGGTTATCTTGATGATTTTGTAATTTTAGGATCTTCACAAAAAGATTGTAAAAACAAGTTGAAAATATTAATGGATTTTATAATTCATTTAGGTTTCCAGGTGAATATGTCAAAACTTGTTCAACCAACACAAGAAGTTACTTATTTGGGTTTCCAAATAAATAGTAAAGAAATGAGAGTCCGTTTACCACCGGAAAAATTGAAATCCTTGAAAGTTTTGATTTCTTCATTTTTAGATCCTCACAAATTGACGGCTTGTTACAAAGAAATGGCTTCTTTAGCGGGGTACCTGTCCCATGCTTCGACTGTAATATGTGGTGGAAGAACCTTTTCTAGAAGAGTAATCAACTTTGTGAACTACATGAAAAACAGGTTAGGTTACTGTAAACTACCAGAATGGTTACTGGACGATTTGAAATGGTGGGATTCTTTTCTCTTGTGTTTCAACGGATCAGAAAAAATTCTAACCCCTAGGTCATATTTTGAATATACTCTAGAAACGGATTCATCGATGTCGGGCTATGGTGCGATATGTGGGGAAGACTGGTTATTCGGAGTATGGAACTACAATAATTCTTTTCCTACCCAGAACGATTTGGACAGTCACCATTGGTACCCCCCGCCATCAGAAGAGATTGAGACGAATATAAACCTGCTTGAACTGTGGCCAATATTAGTCGCTGCTCAACGATGGGGTCGAAATTGGTCTGATTACACGGTGATCGTAAAATCAGATAATACCCAGGTAATACAGGCGATCAACAAAGGACTAAGTAGAAATTTGCAAACAATGCAATGGCTCCGGGAGCTTTTCTGGTGTAGCGCTATTAACAATTTTCATTTAATAGCAGAATACGTACCTGGAATATAGAATATAATTCCAGATTATCTTTCTCGTATCTATGATCCTCGTATAATAAATCATAACTGTCGTCATTATATGAAGAATTTCTGTTGTTGCAGAGTTGAATATTGAGGCTGAAAACCTACAGGCGCGCTGGATGTCACCGAATACTTCAGTCACAAGAAGATGTCAGTGGAATCATTACATAAGATTCTGCACCGAATACGGATTAACTCCGATACCTGCATCGGTTCAAACTGTCTGCTTGTATCTATCCTTCATGGCCAGATCATTTAAATATTCTTCGATAACAAATTACCTGTCCGCGGTATGGGTTTTACACCGTCTAAACGACGTACCCCATGTCAATATTAATTCTTTTAGAATAAGACAAACCTTACAAGGTATAAGAAGAACAATTGGTTCAGAGAGAAAACAAGTAAACCAATATCAAAATTAGAAATGTTGTTTATTTTCTACTCACTAAATACTGATGCTTCAGAAGATTTATGTTTTTGGTCCTGCTGTTTGTTGGGTTTCAGAGCTCTTCTGAGAAAATCCAATATTCTGGAAGAAGGTTACGCCCTTACGACAGATAATGTAGAAATCTCTGACGAGTACATTATTTTATCGATAATAAAATCAAAAACTATTCAGTTTAATGACAGAATAGTGACGATTCCTTTTAGGAGAATAGATAATTCACCTTTCTGTATATTGACTAATATTAAGAAGTTATTGTCAAAGGTTAGGTTGAACCATGGTGACCAGTTAATGTCGTATATTCGAAGAGGTATGGTGGTAAGAGCCACTTATACTTGGTTTACTAACAAATTGAAAACCTTATTATTATCTTTAAATTTAGAAGAGTGTTCTTCTCATTCTTTTCGCAGGGGAGGAGCCTCAGCTTTATCCCAAGCAGGTATCCCCTTAGTGGATGTGAAGGAACTGGGTGACTGGGCCTCCTGGTCAGTCCTACTGTACCTTAGACGATCTATGGATCAGAAGAAAAAATTGGATTTGGAAATAATTGATAAATTATTCCTATAATCATTTTTGATTCCAGTTTGGCCGGTTTGGAGGATTATTCGCAGAATAAATTGATTAAGCCAAACCTGTCATTGTACTTCTATCCATTATTATATATATCTTATTACCAATACTTTCATTTATTAACAACTACGTATCTTTCCAGTTTATGGGAGAAATAAAACCCCAAGGGGGTAGGATTTATTTTGACTATAAAGGGACAATACAGCTCCACTTCTGGACACTAGAGGGACCACCGAAGGACCAACTCCCAGGATCACCACGAGAGGGGGCGACTCATGTTCAAGTCACGCTTCATCAACTTGGGGAATCGAGGCATCGAGGATCGGTCTCTCTCTCCCTGGCCTCTCACCGGTGCGGACGTCTCACTAGGATTTTTCTTTTACTGGAGGATTATTCGCAGAATAAATTGATTAAGCCAAACCTGTCATTGTACTTCTATCCATTATTATATATATCTTATTACCAATACTTTCATTTATTAACAACTACGTATCTTTCCAGTTTATATATATATATATATATTATAATATATTATATAATATATTAATATAAATGACAAATGGCATTACTTCCCTTATTAACTGCGATACTTTCTCTCTCCTGTATCCACGGTTATCACCACGCTTGATGCGGTAGCTAGGGTAACATTCTATATTTATCGTCACGCCCCTCGTATTAACGGTCGTGCCTCACTCTTCTCTGCTCCGCCCAGCAGCTATCACGTCTCACCATTGTTGGTTGAGTATATCTTAAATCTTAAGGGATTTAGCCCATATCTATGTATTACGATTGTGGCAGGTTTATGGGTTTTTTATACCCGTTGTATTATCAATTGAATAAAGTCAATTTGTTGTATTATTACCGCCAAACCCCTTGTCTCTCTTTTATTATAGAATGAGATCAATATTATATAAATATATAAATATATATATATATATATAAATATATATATGCTATATTCATGTTATATAAGATTTGCCTTCCATGGCCCACCTGTAAGTTCCAGGGTCCCACAATCTGAACTGACCACAATTGCCCTGAGTCTGACTCCTTTATACCCCACACAGCGCTGACTGCGACATGGGGACGGGGTGAGCGGCGGGGGTCAGGTTCACACTACATACACACAGGCTTCCCTCTCACTTTGTGAGAGGGCGGAGCTATATTTTTAGAAATTATCATTAGGAGTATTTCCCGTATTTCATCTTTAGTGGCCAGTGCTCGGGGCAGGAGCGAATGACTGCGACAAAGAGCACTCAACTCCTCAATGAGCCAACTTTGTGATTCAAGGTGAGTGTTGTCTGTACTCCAGACTCTAGTTTCAATGGGCTGTAGAAGAAAGTACGTTAGTGTGTATAGGGAATAGAATACAGGCATATATCGGCAAGTAGAATACGAGCAAATTCCCATATGTCATTAAAAACCAGTATTTTTCCAATTTAGAAATAATGATTCTACCTGTTGCGGAGGACGGATGGGTGGATATGTAAGGATACATCAATGGGGGTTTGAGAAGTCTTTCCAGGCAATATACGATGCAAGGGGTCGTTAAGCACTGAATTGGTCCTCTGCAGATTGACTCACTCGTTTATGGCCGACTTACAAACCCCTCTCACTGGCACCAAATAAAACAGTTTTTTTTTATAAAGTGATCATGGTCCTCAAAAAATATCTAATGTGTTCTCATAACGACGGTAAGTCATCAATGAGAAACTGAGTTGATAATTAATCATAGTAGATAAAAAAAAGTATTGATATATAATAAACATTACAATGTCTTATTAGTTAATATATCTATATCGACCCTTGCTAATTTAGATATAAGTTGTGAGATCGTTACTTTTGAAAATTAAAGATTGACTTGACTAATCTGAGATGCGATGTTACAGGAATTAGTAGGCAACTGATAGTGCATATTATAGAACCTGTGTGATTATCATTGACTATATATGATATGATTAAGATAACGCCAATTGGTCGTCATAGATATAACTTTGTTTTTTTTTCAACTAGAATCTGTGGTGACCACTGCTAGGTGGATACATATTTGTACCGTGTAAACATCGAGAGGTACACTCACAACGGTAAATGTATCTATGTATTACTGAGGATTAATTGAATTACTAAAAAATAAATCAGTATCATCTCGGCCCGTCTAGCTGATCATGACAAGATAAGACCCATGGATAAGGAGGTACACGTGTCTAAGGTCATCCTAGGACAGGAACCCCAAAATCTTAAGACACCAGACTTTGTTCCGTGTAAAAACTCGAAGTTGGAATAAATGGGAGAGGACTGCTGATATAATTAAAAGTAGAAGCTGAGTAGTTTCTTAAAATGGCGCAATGAGCAGCGCGAATGTAGTCAGTCTGAGGACAGGTGGGTGAGTGGATGGGGTAACGTCATCAGCTTGGCAGTGGTAGTAGTGGGAGGGTGTTAGGGACACATTGCTCACCCTGATAAGATGTCAGCAACATTAACCTGCTTGCCCATTAACCTGATCCCCACAGATTGAGTCACTCGCGTTACAGGCCGCGCACTGTGTATCAAATCGGACGTGGTGAGAATTTTCCTGAGGTCCTGGCTTCGTGTCACTGCTGGAAGCAGGAGACAGTGGTCCAATTTAAGGCACACCAGTAGTTGAATCTGAATACATGTTGAACTATTGGTTAGAATTATAAGCTGACGTTTTCTCATCAATCTCTGGCGAATACATTTAATTCTTCCCAGTGTGGATTTTTCACATTTAAGAACACCGATTTTGAGAGATAATGCGATGATGGGTCAGGGTTTTCTGAATATAGATCGATTTTTCCCATCGTATTCTTATTGTGGGAAGGTAGGTAAAGAATTATCCTGAATAATATAGTGAATAGTGTTAGGACTTAGCAATGAATATGGAAGTAGAAGAGGGGCAATTGGCTCAGTAATGATAAAGCTTGTTGTAGAATTTGTATAGTCGGATAGCAAATTAGAGACATACTAGACTGAGGTACAGCATGGAGGATGACTGTGTTTTAGGTAGGACCAGGGGGTATAGAGCCTGAGGTTTGTAGCCTACTGGTAAGTGGCAAGAAACGACTGGTGCGCGGATGGGGCGATGGCAAGGTACTTTATTGGATGGGTGTAGCCAGTAAACCCCAGATGGTGGTGAGAAAAGAGAGGCAGTTCACAGTTGGAGGAGTGGGATTTGCAACCAGAAGCACCCTGTTGCAACACGTGTAAACTATAGCAAGTCCAGATAGTGAGAGCTTCTGTTGTCATAAAACGTCTCCACTAAATCCATTCTAATTAGGGCGGCATTTGTTACGGTGAAAATGTAGATTTCTGTCTTTCAGAACTAGTTACTGAATTTCCTTGTGTCTGCCGGCAATCACTCTGGAATTAGTTCTTTATTAACACACTTTCAGTTTTCTAAAGGTCCTCCATATAGGTGATACCACTTTTGTCTTCTTTACAATACATAATCAAGTGTTATACTGATTTTTTAAAAACCTGGTAATTTCCAGGAGACGTTGTATATCACAATAGATCGTGAGATCATCCTAACGTGAACGAGGTTGTATTTGAACGACATCCACAATATTGGACTTGTACAGTTTTTCTTGTATTATATTGTTTGTTGTACCCGTGGTATGTCTGTCCCGTCTGTCCTACGGCTAATAATGGAAGAACGCTGTTAGCGCGACGAATTGTGTGTCGGTATGTATGTTTTCATGAATATTAAAAAAAAGAAAAAAAAGTAACTTTCAATCCTATACCATGATGAAGAAGAGTAATGTAATGATAAAATACAAATAAACTAGTGACATTATAAAAAAGAAAAATCATATCCTGCTTTTTTGCATAATATCATTTCTTTCTAGCTCTCATTACAATTGATATGATTAATACAACTCGCTGCCAATAGTTATAAGATGGATTTATCCTCACAATAGATTATTTCATCTCATGATGGAGACTAATATCTTTTTTACTGGGGATGTAATGGGTTCCTTATACCATCTCCTATGGTACTTATTTTTATTCCAAAAGGCATCTGTGTTATACAAATGTTCTTATATGCTTCTTCATATATTGATTTTAAAAACAAAACAACCAACGCTATACACACAAAACGGAATTGTTACAGATACGGTAATTACAATACTGCTACGTGATGTTTGCCAAGGCAATCATAGAATGCAAATTAATAAAGTTCTTGATATGATGATACGTATGTTAGATATTCCCTTGATTCAAGCAGTATACTTGTGGAAATAGGTTATACATACTCCGACTCAATGAGTACATCTGAAACGTGACTTTCAGTTTGAACTGATTGTATCTCCAGGGACCTGTTTCAGTAGTTTCGTGACATGTCTGTGACACCATACAGACATTGGGGTTGTCTAGTTTCGTGACAACACAAGTAGCTGCCCTTAGGTAAAGACAGACCCCAAACATAAGAATTAGACAAAACTACACGTCATGGACCTGTTTCACTAGTTTCGTGACAAAAGTGTTAGACAGACATGAAAAGCAGCACCAACAGTGCAAGCAAGAATGGACAAAACGAAGTCTAATGTCTAGTTCTTATGAAACCGGACATATCATCTAGACGCCATCTAGACATGTCACGCAACTAGTGAAACAGGGACCTGTTTCACTAGTCCTGTGACAACCCTTGTTGGTCTCTGCGACACAACAAGGGCAGGTAGCGTTTCAATAGTCCTGTGACAACACAGTTCGCGACGTCACAGAGAAGATATGGGTGAACAGTGGCATGTCACGTTTCAGAACCAACTGTGATGTCACTGTTACCGCCTCTATTGTGTCACTGTTAGAGAGAGGGTCCACCCTTTCACATCGCTATACATCAGGAGCAGTCCGGCCGCACCTGTCCGGATGATTTCACCCACTTTTCTTAGGAATTAAGACATGAAACTCTATCACCGGTTAGGGAAATATATAACCAATAATCTTACCAAATATGGAGAAGATCGGCCCCTCTGATTTTCTGATATTCACGTTTTAATTTGAAACATCGAGCTAACCATTATCTGGCTGTCTTGACAGCGCCACTGTCTATATTACACTGTAGCACTTGATCGATCTGGAACCAGAGTGGCACAGCATACAGTGGGACATACTGGGGACACCACTGCGACACTTTGACTGTCTTTGGCTGAACAGTGACACCAACAAGGTGAGCAACAGTGACATGGCTTCTGCAACAGGAGAATACTGGTTGCGCTATTACTGTAATGTCGCCAGTATGTCACTATCCCTGGACTAGTGAAACAGGTCCCAGGTCCCTGAAGCAGCTTGTGCCACACTACCTTGCCTTTGAAGCAGGGACTGTGTCGGGTACATGGCCGGCAGAGCACCGTGAGGAGGAGCGGGGATACCGCGGCCTGTTGACCATCATCTCTGGCCAGGCTTTTCTTCAAAGCGCCGGCCATCGCCAGCCTCTTGGATGTCAGTGGGCGGACTGATACATTTAACGGACAAACTGAGGACCTTCCTCTCTGCACGGAAAACACGTCTACGTTATAGGGTTACACCCTTCCTCACACACTCCTCAATAATCTATCAGAGAAGCTTCAGCGCCGTCTAGTGCTAGGAGGGAGGTATTGCATTCGAAATGAGAAACTTGAGATTGTAATGGATAATCGTTAACCAATGTAAGAAGCAGGTGAAGAGAGGCAGGGGGGGGGGGGGAGGGGAACTGTGATCCCCGTTGATATTTAAAGTTGAACGAGTGATATTAACACAGTATCGGCGCTCCTTTGTTGAATCTATGACTTAAAATAGTATGGTAAATACTTGCCAAAGTTTTTTTTCAAAGTTCAATACATCCCCTAGAAGTGTAGAGCAAAATTGTACAGGTGGTATATTTTAATGAATATCTTCGATGTTAATGTTAGTCTTTCAACAATAAAACTGTGTAACAGTAGATTCGTATTACGTAGGGTATTATAAAGAGATTGTCAATAATGTGATTTTGTAACACTTTCAAAATTCACAAACAGGTAATGAATAGCGCCATGTTGATGGGACATCGATTAAGAAATCATCAACAACTGAAACCCTAGAGCTTGCAGAGGACGAGAAATATTATAAGGTCTTTCCGGCGACCGTTAAAGGTCGGCTAAAAGTTCATCCACAATATGGAATTCAATCTGTTCCCTTTCTTAATAAGTGAACCATTTATCAGTGTTCATTACTTAGAGGTTGCTTTTTGAGAGGATACGCAAGGTGGAACATTATGCAAAAGAATATCAAAATATGTACCTCCATATGTCACCCTGCATAGAAAGACCATCATGTATGAATACATTATCGTGTCCATCTTTTGGGTTTGATTACCTACTGAGTGACCACTCGCGAGTGACCACTTACGCTAATAACTTATTTAATTCTGGATAGTGCCTTTTACAATCCATATTTGAAATGGTTGAATAATTATGATAATAATGAACATCTCATTTTCTGCATAAAAATTAACCAAACGCAAGTTTACAGGAAGCTTCAAAGCCTGGGAGCACAACTTTTCTAATAACACTCGGCTTGTCAGATTATTTTTCATGTTTGCCCGCTTAAATAATCCGTTTGCTTTTGAATTCAAAGCAACACAGACTGCTGTTTTTTTCTTGCACACAAGAAAAGAACTGGTAGCGCTAAGAGGGAAAAGCCTTTTGAAGGGTGGGGGTGGGTGGGAGGTGTTTTGGTGCGGTCGGGCGATCCGTGCATTTGTCAATCACCTAAATGGACCTCCCCGGCTACAGATTGGTCCTGAGCATGCGCTCTCGGCCGCCTAATTGAGCGATTGCGCCCTCTCCCGGCAGAATTCCCAGTTATTTACGATACTGCTAAAGACAGAGTCGGGCTTTAAAAACGAGCAGCCCGACAAAGCTAAGTATGAGATTTGATGGAGCGCTGGTGGGAGAGAGAAAAGGAAAACTAAAATATGGACGAGGAATGAAAAGGTGGAAAGACAAATCACAGCGATGCATGAGCCTGTGTCATACAACCCCAACCCCTTCCAGTTATACAACCCCTCGTGCCACACGGCCCCCTCCACTCTCCCCCCGCACTCTTCCTTACAACCAGACATCACATATCGATTCAGCCTCGTTTTCGTCATGATGCATCACGTGATTGGTGATCAATCAGCTGATTGGCTCCGTCTTGACGCCGCCCACAGCCACGTGACCGGAAGTAGCAGTCGTGACTCGATTGTCTCTGAGTGCATACCCGTACGCGGGACAGGGAGGGGGGGGGGGATTCTGACGTGCAGTCAATAAAAACGTCCTCCTGACCGCCATTTTCTACCCCTCCCCCCGACCACTGGCCACCAGGACAGAGCCTGGCGCATTTACCAGTCCCGTAAACTACTTTGTGCACGTAATGGGGCCACACATACCTCACCATTCGCCTCCAGACCAGCATTCTCACGGTAGACCTGCACAGTTGGAACTTCTAGTCAACTGACAATGTGCGATGGATTACAATGGTTATGCCAGTGATAATATGACCAACGATATGATAGACTGGATTATATTCGTTTTGGCTCCATCCAGGCTTTTAGCGACATGAAGTAACATTAACCAATGCGTGACAGAGGGACACTGCATCATCTCAGTATGGTAGCCTATACAATGGACCCTTATGGGTACAGGGGCCTGTTGAATAATCTTTGATCGTATATGAAGACCCTTTTCTGTACCTCGTAGAAGGGTTATCGTTTGATAATATTTACTTTTGTTCGCTAAGACAGTATCAGCCATTCATAAGGTCATCCATAAGTGTTGAATAAAGTTGACCCGCATCGTCCCTGGGTCTCTATGGCCTACAGAATAGGGTCTACATATACGAGCCTAGATTGTTCAACAGCTCCCAGGTTCGTGTAACACGGCGTTTACACTTGACGATTATGGGAGACGATTAGCATCACCTGACGACTTTGCGTCGTCAATGGCTAGAAATCGACTGTCGTGTAAACACCAAATGACTGACAAACAAAGATCGCCAGATTACTCAATTTGGCACCACCTGGCGATTATGCTGAGGATCTTACACCAATTATTTCAGACTGACTTGAACTAATCTTCGAGAAAGTATTTATATAGAACGTCCTAACCATGCTGTACAAGTCACAGAACGAGATGACAATTTACGGTTTGTACGGGACGAGGCGTTTACGCCAAGTTCCGTACAAACCGTAAATTGTCATCGAGTCGGATGTTATATATTTACTACATATATATACCCGAAATTTAAAAAAATCATTAATTTCGTTTGTCTTAACAACCAATATCTAATAAATGTGTATGGCAAGGTGGTCCGTATTTTAGTGTACGGACCAGTGGTCCGTACAGTATTTCTAAGTTATATGTCAAAACGATACGTACTTACAGTAAATACGGCATGGGTATATAGTAATATATTTCTCATTCCAAGGACGATATATCGTCAAGTGTGAAATGCTTGGTGTTCTTCTTGTGCTGAAGATTCTTGGTTACATTTCTATCACTTAACGATTCTTCGATAGATGACATACAGTCGTCACGTATTCAGTCATCTAGTGTAAATACCTGGAATAGTTCAGGCAAGGGGTGTCATTAAGAACAAAGTACGTTATCCAACCTTTTGGAATTTCTACCGAAATGGATGACTGTCTCCGCCATCCCACTATAAAATCAAATAAATGGTCTTTGACAACGATTTCTTGATGTAATTCATTATGCCATGAGGATATAATTACTTTCCTATATATGATATTAAAAGTTATATTCTTCTATCGCTTAAGAACCTATGTCTGGCAAGATGAAAATAAACAATGACAAGACTCATTTCTTTATCCTCTAAAGTAGATACCTAAAAGCTATTACACTCGCCACATTTATATGCATTTTTTTTTTTTTTTTTTTCCCGATTCGGATGAAACCTTGGACCCCCACCCCCCTCTGTCAAACTGACAGAGCCCTGAACCTATAAAATGCTTGGTTCTCACCTAATATATGCTGGGAGAATGGCCGCGCTAGTGTGATGTCACTGGCGCGATGGGTGGTTGTTATGCTTCATTGTTCTTTCAACAATGTATCCCGGGAGATTGCATAGCAACGGTTTGGTTCTGACACGTTTTTGTCATATTCAAGGTAGCATCGGTTGTGTGTGGAAGTGTTCCTGCCTCGTATTTATAACAAACAACCCACATTTATATGCAGAACGTCTGATGCTAACAGGGCCACATGATAGGAAAATCCTATTGCGAGGTCACTAAGAGTGTAGTTCAACAGGTCTGCATACTGTGTGTAAGATAGATAAACTCAAGTGCAGAAGACATCTGCAAATGCTGAGTCTTAGTTTTAAGAGATGAAAGGAAGAAGGTAATTTAGATATCTCAGTACGTGGTACGCGTAGTGATGACAAAATTCGCTTCAAGGCCTTCAGGTTCAAAAACAATGGATATAAGAAAATCCCGGGTTATAGATGTCAGACACTCTGGGATAAACTCCATGCTGAGACCCAAAAAGCTGACAGTAAACCTGCGTTTAAGCGCATGGCGGCAAAGGACCTAGGTAATATAAGCATTTAAACATGCTTTAAATATATACTACTATCCTACTTATCTATTTGCTTGTACCAGACTTTCACTACTATCACTACATTACTCATCATTTTTCTCTTTGAATATATTTATGCTATGCTATATGTTTGACTGGCTATGTATTTGTGTATTGTTCATGGAAGACCTGTCAACTGGCAGAATGAATAAAGATTTTTTTATAAAGAAGGTTAAATCAAAACATGATTACCGTTAACATATTATTATATACCTATGTCCGAATGTCTATTAGATACTGCCCGCTACTAGGGGTGCAGTAATAATAATGTTCGTGCCCGCTGTGACTGCGACTTTGTATGTCAGTAAAAAGGCGTTTTTTTCACCAATTAAAAGTATATAATAATAAGCCTGTGGCGTCAGGCAGTATGAAATCGAAACTGACCTCGAACAGGAACCGTTTCGTCCACAGTAAGGAAGTTTCCTAAAAATATTACTAAGGACAATATCAGGAGAGATCATTCATTTATCATACTGTTTAGGAACCTTACATACTCGGGTAATTTTGCGCTGTTCTCTAATGTGTATCTTCAAAATATAATTGGAATAATATCTTCAATAGAGGCGACACATTAGTGATGTGCCTGAAACCTCCCCTTTAACATATGTCTCTCATTGTGAATTATAGATGGGTACAAGGTGTACATTAGGTGATTTCATCAGAAATATTATATGCGTGATGAAATTTCATCCAGCCACCACTTAGCCGGAAATATATCCTCTAGAAGGCCAAACTAATTGGAAAAATACCTATCTGATGTCCGGAAGATGGCAAACCCTAAGTATGTACCCTTCACAACTACAACCTTTCGCTTGATGTTTCTTCACCTAAAGTTTCATGACGACTCTGATATTGCAGGCATCGCATTACCAATTACGAGCTATATCACTCACACCCCGTACACACACACGCTGATGCACGCCGATTTACCTCCCGATGCACTACGATCGAAAATTCCCAAATCGTAGTGTATCACGACACTGATATAGGCTTGCATTGCCGCGCATCGGTGTGCGTCGTAACATACAGGAGGGTGTCAAGAAAAGGTGATCATGGTCCCAATACACCAACGATGCAACTTGGGTATGAATGCAGATCTTCAGGTAGCGATTATAGAATGCATTGTAACTAGGAGAATAAAGCCGGGCCCCCACCTACCACGATGGTCTACGATATACTCTTAGACATAGAAAATAATTCAGAGTTCAATAACTTCCGATTCAGTCAAGATATTGGGAAAGGGTGTTCATATGTGTCGTCGCCTCTTGTCTCCCTTGCACATCGATATGTAAATCAGACTGGAGCAAACTTAAAAATCCTGTGTAAGCTGTCATCCGGCATAACACTTTGGTCCAGACCGGGGGGTGCCTGCTTACAATACTAGGAGCAAATAGTATGTTCAGCATTGATGAATGAGCGTGCAATTATATATGAATAACAATTAACAGGTTTGAGTTAAATTCTGATTATGGATAGTTTTCTGTAACCCTCTTTCACCCAGTGAACTTGGCATTTCTTAAACTGCCTATAGGATCCAAACACATCAAGCACCAGTGGGTCTTCAGGTATTTTGGTCTTGAGTGATTGGTCATGGTCAACTGGGCACGCCTCTAAGGTACTAAAACACTGACTCCCTGATCTGTTCTCAATATCACAGTGACTAGCACACAGATAGTGAAGGGATGATGTATTTAGCGCGTGCAAGCACGCTCTAATAACAACAAGTAACAAATAAACAAATAAACATCCATCGTTGACGGAACAGCGCCAATGCAAAAAGTAGGGAAAACCATACAAGTACTCCTTTCTCACAAAAGTACCACACAGCACCCGGCGGGCACCCAGCGACCGCTTCCACTGAGCTGGGCGGTCGACTGGCGCCGATGAGTGCGATGGTCTAACAGAGTTTCCTGCTCATTCGATAGGGGTTAGATCGAACGCTTACACACATAGCATGCATCACCCGCTGCAGACATCGGCAAGTGAACTTGTAAGGCACTCCGGAGAGGACCTTTGATGGACCGTAGGGCCTCCAGTAACTTGCAGATGAAGGCCCGAGCTGGTCTGATACAATGGCTATATTGGCATCCATCCGGATCATGAGCCACTCAACCTGCTGATTTTGGGTGCCCTTTCTCGGGACTCGGGGAGGCCAAGTTCCCAGAAAAGGCCACAGTCGTCGGCCGTCCTGGCCTTGTCCAGGGATAATATGATTAGATTGTCCAGCTACATAACCCCTTCGCTGGTGAAGATCTGGACGATGGTGTCTGCAACACAAAAGTATTCACAGCATAGGCTAGTCCAACGGATCACCCAAGAAATTCTCATATGCACGAGAGATGTCTATGGATGACATAAAAGTGGAGGGGCATTATTCTGAATAATTTGAAGTTTCCTCAAGTCATGCTTACCGCAGGAATCATATAAAATATCACCATAATCTATAATTAATAGTACCATGGTTTTATATATTAGAACACATGCTTCTCTTGTTATGTATGGGCGTATTTTTGCGAGGAGGAACAATTTATGTGAGGCCCGCCTGACTATATTGTTAATATGCGTCTTGTAGGTAAGGTTTGCATCCAGTGTTACACCGAGATCATATGAAGAGACGTCACGAGTTTGAATATGAGTTTATTTATGTCACGCATTTTGTTGGCTCCATAATTTCACGAGTCAAAGACGAGTGACATTACGAAGACATGACGAGTGGCGTCTAGATTTCCAATCTTTTTTTCAGAATTAGAAAGTAGTGACATAAACAACACTTTATGTCACACCCGTGACATAAAGAAATCCCATGTTAAGCCTATGTAGTTTTTTATTAGGGGTGAGATAATTGTATGAGTGGACTTTCTGCAGTAGATCCTGATTTAGGTAGAGATGCAGATTTTGATTCCTATATTTCCTGGAATTTTTCACCGATGAGAAAATTACCAATTTTTTTGTTTTTTTTTAATGTTTATCGTTGATTTATTTCTATTGCATCAACTCTCCAGAATATCTAGATCTTTCTGAATGTTTGTTACCATTTGATTTAAGGATGTCCCTTAACGATACAACACTGTGTCTTCTGCATATGGTCTCAGCATCACTTTGTTGCCCCCTCGCAAAACATTAATCAAGTCATTCACATAAAGAATATGGGCAGTGGGGTGAAGGCCATCATAGAACCTGTTATAGGCATTGAGATCGTTGTTAGACAGTCTATATGCCTGCAGTCTAGGTCCAAATACATATCTTTCCTTATTCAGGATCGCAATAGAATGATTTATATGTTTCATCGCTTCATTTAGTGTCTCTTGATCGTTGTCAGTTCCTTCATAAAGCGGACGCATTTTAGTTTCGTTGTATTTGTATAGATCCATTTCGGTCAAGTGTGTGATAACCACTCGGTTATCAAATCGGTCTAGTTTGTCCCTTGCTTCAATAAGCATATCAACAACCTTTTTAACTGCCTGGCCTATATCGTTATTGGCTAGTCGAACCGTCCCTGATCATTCTCTCTTAGTTTGTTTTTTTTAAACATTTATTTATACTGGGTGGTGCTCAATCTGACGATTGGTTTCAAGGCACCCCTAGTGTTAAAGTTTACAGCGTTCGATAGTCTTTTTTGTTTTTATGAGGGTAGGTCAACATATATACAAAAAAAGGTAACAATACAGTACAAAAGTACAGAAATAGGTGTAGAGAAAAGAGGCGTCTTGTTTATACCAGACATGATTACAAAAATGTCCTGAGTTGGAAACAACCTTGGCCGGGTTGTTATGTAAAAGTTCACTTACCTTATTATTGATGCCCCATCAACCGCTATTACTTCGACTTCAATGGTATTCATAAATACTCTGTGATTCTTTTGCAGATGTTTATGAAGTTTATGGCCTGATGATAGATTAGTTAACACTCTGGTTTCAGGGATATATCATGTCAGTGATAAAATGCCTGGCTTCTGAACCCTGGTTCTCACGAGACGTGAGTGGTCAGACTTGGTACCAAGGGTGGAATGGCAGGTCGCTCAATGGATCCAGCAGGTTGGTGTTGCGCCGCTCCTTTTGGATGAAGGACCCAATTTGGTCTGGGTAATTGGTGGCACTTGATTGGTTGGGGATCATACAGGTGTCACTCACTGTTCCCCAGGTACCCAAGAGGGAGCATGTAGTGTATGAACCCGAACAATTCCTCCTTCCCCAGGATCTCAGTGAGATATGGCGACCAAACCTCCAGGTTAAGGTCAGTGGGAAGTGTGACCTGGCCCCCAGGTCATTGGGTAGGCCCGTAGCCCCGACTGTCGAGTAGATGTGGGTGTGGTCGGTCACCCCAATGACTGAGAGCCAGGCATGCCCATGTAACACAAAGAAGTCTGGATCTGTACAAACCGGATTCACATCTGGAATGTTAGTTTCCGCGTGGACAGTGAATGCCAGTCCAGATGCAGTTGCACTAACACTGTCCATGTGGGTGGACATTGTGTAGCCACTCCCCCTGTTTCTGTTTTGGTCTGCTACCCGGCCATGTGATGGTCATACTAAGAGCAAATAGGATGTTCATCATGGATGAATGAGCGTGCAATTATGAATGAATAACAATTAAAAAGTTTGGGTTAGATTAAGTCTATGGATAGTTTTGTCTAACCCACTTGCACCCAGTCAACGTGCGATCTCTGCATCTGCCTGAGTCTAGGATCCAAACATATCAAGCACCAGTGGGTCCATCAGGTATTTTGGTCTTGAGTGGTTGGTCATGGTCAGCTGAGCACACCTCTCAGAGACTGAAACACTGGCCCCCTGCTCTGTTCTCACTATCACAGTGAACAGCATGCAGATAGTAAAGGGATTGGTTTCTGGAAGCAGACTGCACCGGCACCTCGATTAATCCAGGGGTGCCTCCCGTCTATTTGTTGCTGGCTGTTGTGCTTGGAGAGTGTGGCCAGCCTGTGATGATTCTCTGGGAGCCGGTGTCAGAACAGAAGTTCCTTGGTCGAAACTGTGGCCATATGTAAGTTTGTGATTGTAGGTGTGTTTGGAGTGGCTGCACTGCTTACCCACTGAAGAAGTCTATTGGACAGAAAATAACCGACTAACTCTCAAGATCAGACTGAATATATGGACTCCTGATGACCCTGGTCTTGTATCTATATTTGTGAGATACAAAGACGTGTGGGTCGGATGGGATATATTGCCAAAGGATAAACAGGAATAATTAAATAGAACTGAACGAGAGTTAGCCTGATTAGTTTTTATGCCACTACGGACAGGTCGTGTATTAGGGGTCCCTCCCACCTACTACGACAGGCTACGACGGTGTACGATTAAGTTTGCGATAGCGCTGCGTGTCGCCGATACCATCGACGACACGCAGCGCTATCGCAGACTTAATCGTAGCCCATCGTAGTAGGTGGGAGGCATTATTGCGGCGACAGCCCGCCGCCGCTCTACGATTGACCTTTCGACGGGCTACGACGGGCTACAAAATTCAGACATGTTTGAATTTCGTAGACCATCTACGATTAACGTTTTTTTGTTGTAGCCCGTCGTAGCCCGTCGCCGCGGAGTGAATTCGTCGGCGACAAAACCCGACTAATTGAGGAGTTTGTCGGCGACACCTCCACGATTTTTTCAGTTTGTCGCCGACACAGCCAAAGGGTTAATCGTAGACTTAATCGTAGTAGGTGGGAGGGACCCCTTACTATACGAGGCGATAGCCGGGTGTAGTGAGTTGCAGACCTGACCGGTGTGGCTTGAAAACTAGTCAGGCTAACTCGAGTTCGGTTCTGTATTTATCCTACCCCGTCTCTACACCTCAGGTGTGAGTTCTATTTTTCGATTATTCTGTATCATGCTAGCAACATCTGAATGGGCATTTTGAGTGCAACCGGAACTTTTTCGCCTCATAAAATTTGCCTATGTTTAGTCTATGGCGGCTTTTTATTAGGGGTAGGATAAAAAGTTAATACCCGTGTATTGTGTGAGATCACATGTGAGAATTAGTGAGTGAGGGGAGGTGGAAGTGCATATTGAGTGCGCAGTGCAGGAGTAAGGCCCGTTTAATAACGTAGGATCGTACATGTAGACCCCTTTCTGTACGCCATAGAGTCCCAGGGACGATGTGGGTCAACTTTATTCAACACTTATGGACGGCCTTAGTGAACAGACACAAATATTATCATACAATAACTCTTGTACGAGGTTCAGAAAAGGGTCTACATTTACTATCCTAGTTTATTCAACAGGCCCCTAATCAAAGGGGACCAACAGGACCAGGGACGATGTGGATCACCTTTAATCAAAACGACAGTCTTAGTTAACATGCTTGAATATCATTAAATGATAAAACTCTCATACGAAGTCTCCTTGTACCTTGTATATAACATAGGTTATTCAACAGGCCCCTTGTGTTCTGCCTTAGGACACACTGCGACTCGCATCAACATTCTTCTTACACAATTTCGATACAAGCACTGTTTCGGAAGCCTCCTGACATGTCGGAGGCAGTGGGTGCAAGGCTTAAGCCAGACACCCGCTGCTTGCGACATGGCTCCGACATTCAAAATTCCCTTTTCATAACCTTCTCAGAAAAATTCGGCTTCATAGTATGTCATTGTATTAAACTAAATTACCGCATCGTCACTGTATCGGTAGGTTGAAAGATTCTGTGTTGTAGTGTGTAAAATGTTTGTCGTTCGATGTAAGGAGCTTAGTGGGATCCCGGCCTTAGGGTTTAGTGCGCTATGCAACGACTGATAAAAACCGCTGTTATTGAGACTCTACCGACTCAATATATTTGTTTCCCTTAGTTTTTGACACAAGGTTTCTTAAATTTCAAAATGATAATTTTAGTTTTTTTCCAAGAAGCTCTTGTAGAAAGCTCACTTTTTACGCGTTTTTCGCTGAGAATATTGTTAATGTTGTAGCGTTCATATTTGGATGCTTTCATCCTTTTCGATATGACCAATTTAACATAACGTTTGGTGGGAGGCTTAATGTCTTTTGTTTTCTTTTCGAAACGTGGAACATGATGAGGACCGAGTCTGTCACATGTTACATTAAATACTAGCACCTGCAGGGCAAGTTTCATGTTGCTGTACCTTTCTTAACATTACAGCCGATTAGTTATTTAACGCTGGCCGGAAAATGAACACAGACTTAAAATGTTTGATATAAAACTGTCCCAGATGACCAGGAACCTCGCTCATGGGATGATGGGGTTCTCAAGTTGTGATTACCTTGAGTTAAGCGATTACTAACGCATAATAATGAGGATGTATCTGAAAGGGGAACAGAAATATTTAGACCGAAAGAGAATATTTATTTTGATTGTTTCTAAATGGCAATAGTGTCTGTATTTCCAATGTTTTCCCCTTCATTCGATAATACCCTATATAAGAAATACATACACAATTTATAGGACAGGTCGGGTGTGTCATTGAGGGATGAACCGAATCACCTCCAGCGATACAGATTACAATAATAATATTTTCTCTCCCTTTATCAGCACAGTGGTTTTACCGACAAAAACGCGAGGTTTTTCTATCCCTTTGCTACTTTTAACGGATGATCATTCTTTTTGATACATTCGTGTAATTTATTTGTTAACCAGTTTTCTCTTATTTCATTCACACTGTATTTTTTGATTGGACACATTTTATCCTAATGAAACGTGAGAGCATTGAGCATACTTCCCCCATAGAATAAATTTCATTCCAGTCAGTGTTTTTAAGGCTTTCCATCAATAATTGTTGGTTGCTATTCTTTGTGATCTACCTTTGAACTCGGTTTTAGTAAACGGGTTTTAGGTTATCTTCTGACCTAATGAATTCCGAAGTGATCACTTAAACATGTTGAGTTGAGTCATTCAGCAGCTTTCTGTATAGTTGTGGTCATTAGTTCTTACTTAGTGCAAACAACTGTTTTTAGTGTCGCTATACCTTGTTACCTTTCTTCTCATTATAGTTGTGGTCTATTGTTGATCGCATTGATTTTAACTCTCTATTTTCATTTTCATTCACCTCCAAATAATCAACATTATAGCTTTATATATTGGTGGTGAGTGGCGCCTCTACAGTGAGCGCGACCTGTACCTTACCCGGGTGACGCTTGTGGCGCTAGTAGCGTACAGGCCTTCAGTGGCGCCACCTGAGTTTATAGTAAGATATACTCTCTTGAGCGTATCTGTACAATATATATATATATATATATATATATATATATATATATATATATATATATATATATATAATGGGGACGGAGTACCCTGTCTATCTACCCTTATCAAACAGTACCCTGGCAAGTCTACAAGGTATGTCGGGTGTATAGCTGTTAACCAATTTTCTGACATAAACTGGTTGTTCTGCATAGCTCATTGCTACTTGGTCCCAGTCGAATTTGGGATGAGATAGTGTTTTTAGGAAAGCAAGTATGTTGCAGTTTTTACGGCGAGTCATCGAAACATGTCCATCCATAGGATTTGGATCCTAGTGGTGTCATCCCATTTAAAGCAGCCCTCAGCTACCTGGTTAAACACTTGTTCCAAGAAATCCCTTACAGATGGCCATACATACTCCCTTAGGTCTTCCACTCTATCGTTGGGTAGAGTCAGGCCTTTGAGGCTCTCTGTTTGTGGTTCCCCGTTTTCGTCGGTACATCTTATACTTCTGTCATTGTAAAAAAAAAATTATAAAAAATTGATCGCGTCACCATCAGTATCATTTTGACTGACCTGGCCAGCTGAGCTGCTCGGAAGGTTGGTCATGGCAGCCTTCAAACAATTGAACCAGCTCTCCATCTATTTGAGGTCTGCAGATGCCAATTTGTTTTTGACAGCCACACTCCTGGTCACTGGTGCTGCTGTTTTGACTTTGACTTTACTCATTTAGTTGTTTGATCGTCACCAACAGGGAAGGGTTATTGTGGTGGACAAAGGTCTTTTCCTATGCAGTGGTTTGTATATGGATGCTTTTAAGACCACAGAGTGTATGTCTGTATACACACTTCATAAGCAAATAATTTTACCTCATCTACAGGATATTAGGAATGGAAGGGGGAGGTGAACAGGTTACTCATAGCAGGGATTACTCTCGGCACACTCCGAACCTATTCGATGTTGTTGGAAGGCCTGCGACTCGGCGCTTGAGTCGGTACCCCCGCTACCCTAGACTTGCTCAAGACTTTGATTATGAACTTCTTCTTTTTTTATTCTTTAAATGAATAAAGTTCATTATAGTATTGTCCTTCTCTGACCTGCCCATGAATCAAAGACTTGTCCACTATGTACCAAATATCCTGTTTATGGCCCCAAGCCACTCCCTGTAACCTTTTGCTTCCTCCTACCCCTACCCCTCCCCTCCTCCAGTTCCCTGGCCGCCTGTGTTGTCACAGCAATATATTTCGCCTGCTCCTGACTACGACCTGATTGAGATCAAAGTCATAGGGTTATAATCTCCCAGCAGATATCCTGACTAGTAGCCAGGATATCTGTATGTTGGGAATACTGGTGCTAAACAACGCCAGAAATCCAACACCATTACCGAATGTACCAGTCCCTGTATCCCAGCGAGGAGGATAGCCATAGGATGCAGGGAATGGGGCCAGTCTACCGCTACTCACTTGGTATTTCATAAACCTCTCCCCACGACAAGTTCTTGTAAGCTCCTTTACACAAGATAACCCTCTGTTTATCTAGCCTGCTCTCCTCATTGGGTACACACTATGCATTGATTCTACCTGTAATAAACTGAGAAGAACCAACAAGACGTCATTTTGTTTCTCGATGTTAATACCTACACACAGCTATAACGATGCGAACACGTAAAGCCAATTTAAGAATTACTATACTACAATCCTTTTAATATGACCAACTAAGGTTCCAGCATTGAGTGGTCGCGTAAATGAGATGGCTTTTATCACATAGGAAACGTATAATGACCTAAGGCAGACACCTCTAACGTTAATTTCTGTCTTAATTGTATCCCTCGTCCCTCATTATGGTTTTTCTTAGGAATGAATCATTACCCTTTGGCGAGGAATGACTAATGTACATTATTATCATGCATGTGAGATTAGCTAGTGTATAAAGTAAAACGCAAAGAGTAATTTATATCGTACAAATCTGTTATGTACACGTATTTTGTTAGTTAGCGTGAGAATTCATATTACCATTTTTGAGTAATATCTAACTGCCTGTAGACTACTTTCTGTTCTGGATCAGTGCTTCGTAGATTTTAAATTTAACAAAATAGGCTGGAGCAAATACCCGTATTTTATATGTCTCAGGAACCGTTGGTAATTGGATAGCACATTCTATATTCTTATATACTTTTCTCTCTTAGGCCACTAAAAAGAACTTGTTTCTCATCACCAAGTCATGAAAAATATGACGAGGGCGCTTTTTTTTTCTTTCTTTTTTTGTTGTTGCTATATCAAAGATGGCAGATATACAGTAAAACCCCGCAAAAGCGGCAACCCTCCGATCCGGGCCAAAGTGGCTGCTTACGCGGGGTGTCTGCTTATGTGGGGTTTCCAAATATTACTGGCTATACATTTAATGCATCCCTGACATCAGGAGCTTTAATTTGATACTA
Organism: Alentia gelatinosa; assembly: GCA_950022655.1. Classification (NCBI taxonomy): domain Eukaryota; kingdom Metazoa; phylum Annelida; class Polychaeta; order Phyllodocida; family Polynoidae; genus Alentia; species Alentia gelatinosa. The sequence goes on along the minus strand of OX465584.1, from coordinate 18,343,362 downwards.
AATACACATACCTTTCATAATTTATATCAAGGTTCATCTATTTAAAAAATAAATCGTCAAAAATCGTTTTTTCTGACGCGCGCGGTAGTGAGAAACAAGTTTGTTTTTTTGAGTGGCCTTAGGTAACAAAATTTGATATACAAGTTCATGTTTTACCAGGCTTTATGGTTAAATCCTTAATGGTACCTTTGATATAACAAAAGTATCTTTTGTTGCGGTTACTGACAATTTGACGAGATGATAAGCGGTAATGCTGCTATTTGCCTATGAACACAACCACTTCATATCATATTTATTCTCCATTGTCGGTCGTCATGTGTTAGATTTCATTTACATATCAACAGTTCTGTAAATTCTCTAAATGAAATATAACAAATATCTATTCTAAATGTCTGTGTAGAACTACATTTTCCATGTCATTATTGTGTATTTCATACAACACTGAATGTAATCCTTGGACAATTCAGACGCAAGGTTTGACATTTTCCAAGCAATTATGTTTGCATATGAGCCTGCAGTTAACTGTGGTAACATGATATCTCATGAATCCTCTGCTTTCACTTTACCTCAGATGTTTCTAAGACACCTATGATCCTATTTTCGAATGTTATCTCATGTTGCTGCTTAATTCATGAATGCATTCAAGTCCTCTCCAGCTTTAGTATAGGCAAATCCCAACTTTATCAAAGTTGAACACAGATAACAGATAAATTCACCCACCGATTAATTCGCAATTGTTGGATGCCTGTTAGGGAGCGTTCATTATTCATGGCAGGGGGGAGCTATTGAAGGAGGCGGTTTATATGAGGGTATTTGTCTTGGCATTTAATTTTGAGGTACTTGCCTGTAGGGGGCTTCTTTTTTTATCTTAATTCAAGGATTCATGTTTTTGTATTTCACCCACATGAAGGGTCCAATGAGAGCTCATTTTACAATAAAATGCCCCCTGCAATAACCAATGAACGCTCCTTTATAGAGAGAAATATCCAACAGTACGAATTCATCTATTAGGCTATTTATCTTGTAGATAAACATATGTGATTTTAAATGATTTCCTGGACACTTGACGTTCAGTTGATGAACCGACTAAGAAAATTTCCGGATGCCACTTTCTGTGTTGGACTGAGTTGTTTCTCCAACTTTTATTAGATAAACAATTTGCATCGTTTGTACAAAAACGTAACTTTCGGAGCTATCAATGTAGGATGCCGTCGATCGACAGTGACTGTTTTTCGATAGCAATATTTTGGTTTTTAAAAAGCCAATATTTGATATATTTCAGAATTCCTTATGTGACTTTGCAGTTGAAATATCAAAACGTTATGTTATCTTATTGCAGCGACTGCCTTTCTGTACCTCACTGGAAGAACCTTCTTTGAAAGAAGTGAATTAAGCTTATAAAAAGAAAAAAAAGATGAACAAAGGTCCCACATAACCTGCTAATATTTTATTAATGGATTAACTCACAGAGCAAGTCAATTACAGGGCTGTGTAATGATGAATGAAGCGATCCCCGGTTGTCCTTACTTTCTCATAAACAAGGCGTGTGAGAAGTGACGTCACCATTTGGTATCATGTAACGCTAAAGAGAATTGTGCATTCCGCTGATGAGAGGTCGCCGTAATTAGAGCTTGAAGGACACGGTGGGGATAGAATCTTAATGAAGTCCAGTTGGCCAAAGGGGAGCCATTTCTGAACCCTGACAGTTCAACGTGCACGGATAGCATCACTGAATAAGGCAATGACTTTGGCACCCATTGACCCCATGTCTGGTACTCTGATATGATTATTTAAATTAGGATACTGATATCAAGTCGATGCATATTTCTGTATCAGCCAAATGCATGGGAAGCGCTTCGAGTCCGACAAATATTCCGGGAATTTATTTAAGTTGCAGGCATAATTAGAGATTTATGTGTGTAGAAACGTGACGTTGGCAATGCGACTACTAAGCAAAAAGAAAAGATTCCCATGAAAATACGTAAAAACGTATGAGGCGAATTTCTATAAATAATTTATTCGAGATTTATTTCTATTTCACCTAACTTGGCTGGATTTATTTAAGGCATACTTATGGCTCCGATTCTGTCCGATCTTCATATCGTGATTTTCCAAAATAAAACTCCCATATCATCCGAAAGTTGGGCACGTGTAGCACAAATAACCAATAAACGTTGACCGTGGGACGCTTTGCCATCGACGCAGGTGATTCGATCCAACCTCACAAGTGCATCTTACATTCTAATAAAGTGTCAATTAGAATCAGCAAGGAGGCTCCTCACGGCCACTTTCGAGGCACTAACTTCATCCAGCTTGAGGAGAATATGAACGGGATCTAGTCAGACACTGCACAGTGCGCCACCTGTAATCGATGGCTACGAGAAACAACGTATGCTGCGTATGCCTAAACATGATGCGGCTGCATCAAAACGGCATCAATTTGTGAACACTGAGTGTCACTCACTTGAGTGATTAGACGGGGTCCAAGCCGGGGATTGAGCAGTTCATCGGGCCCAGGGGAGTCGCTATGAGCCGTTGTGAGCTGGTAGGAGCCGCTACCATTATGAGCAGTGGCGTCATTCGTCAGGCGATCAACCCTCGCACAATGGGGATGTATTGGGCAGATCAGAGGCTGGCTTTGTTGTAAATGGTGTTCTCATTACGTATTGATGCCCTCTGAGCTGCTCAGAGCAGTTCAGCGCTGTTAGATGCTCGCAGACAATATGAGCACGTCGGGAACCCCTCTCAGGTGCTAATGGATAGAGTGCCTGGTCGATGGCCGCCACCAGAGGGGGTTGGTGAGTGAGGGGGCATGATGCAAGGATTAAATCCACCCCCCATGAAACACCCCTCCGACCCAGGATAACAGGCGAGCAAGCGGTAATCCACTTACATCAGAGCCTCACATCTTTAAATGGTATCGTCATCAACCTATTTAGTGGCCTTTGTATAACGCACCCATTGCGGATTGTGAGAATATAGCTTCAGGACCATATTGACCAATAGATGGCGATCCGAGCAGTACTTAAAGCTAGTCGGCGTTAGTGTTACGTGCCAGAATAAAGGGGATGAAGTCAGACACAAGCCCCTGCTGAACCCGTAGAAATGTTAGTATCTGAAAAAAATATATCATAATTTCAGATATGTACAAGACTAAGAGGCTCTTGAACCAAGAATAGGTTTTACGCGCTTTGCTAAAAGTTATAGAATATGCCAATGTTTTCATTCGTGTTACTGTTGCTCTCTAACAACGAAATATCTGTAGACGTTTACATTGAGGAGCGATTGCATGCTGATTTTGTAGTTATAGTGTTTCAATTTCCACTTCACGAAAACCCCTCTTTTACACATGTATGCGCCCGGCGTATATAGGTATGATTTTGCGTAAACGAGGTAGTCCTATTTTCTGTCGTGTATACGCCTCATCTATAGACGTTTATAAGCGTCCATGTTGCAGCCATATATATATATATTTTTTTTTAATCATTTCTTTATTGGCTCATTATTAGTCACATTTTTGTAGTGATTCGATGGAAACAAGCAATATCAGTACCAATAAAGCTGGTGATTAGTGCAGGTGGTTTTAATTGTCTGGGCAATCTTGTACAGAGAAAGGTGGTGATTACAGTATGGCCAATATGTATAACAAGGATGAAGTAAGCTGTGCTAGGTGGTGCACATACATTTTAGCTATTTTCCAGTCTCAAGGAATTAAACACACAGAGTAAAAGTCTTGCTGAGAGTCGCACGTGGTGATATGACAAAGTCTGGAATGATAAACTGTAGCTCATGGAAGCAGCTTTTTACGAGGATATCAGGCCTACATTAAACAAACATTTCTATATGAAAACAAGTCAATATGCATCCGATACATGCACTTACGCGATGACGTATATAACCTGGGGGGTTTTGCGCAGTGTTCATCGCACAATAAAACAATGTGACACCAGGTAATGCTTAAATGTAGTTTTTGAGATCTGACACATTCTCTCCCCCTGCTTGTGAGAGAAATCACACGATATGATCGGCCAAAAAAAGACTCCTGTTGGATGAAGGATTAAGGGCTTGTTCCACCAACATGAGGGGTGTCTTAAGGGGTGAATCCACCATGCCGATTTCTCACCCGATCAATTGTTCCTGGGCCCTTAAGAGGAAGCTCACGTATTGTAATTCATTTAATTCTGATAATAATAGTTTAATAAATGACCATTTTCAAAGATTTGAGAAATTCTAGGGCATCCGATAATAATCGGCGATTGTCTGGCTACGGAATCGGCTACCGTCGGTCCAGTGGAACACCCCCTTTAGACGTGGTGTTGAGTCCGGGAATGACTGCAGAACTCGAAAAATCTTTAGAAAGAGCACACAAAAACAATGACCTTCTCTATCCCAAAGATTAGAATACGTGTTCCACCAGTATGATAGATATAGCTTGTGTATACATCTTGCGTGGTATGTCTTACCTCCTTTGCCGTGAGACATCGTGCATGATATTTTCTGGAGCATTACCACCGCAACACCGCATGAGCTATTGTCCCACATATCAAGGACTGTGATCTATCATGGCAACAATTGTGGAGGTGCTTAATCATACCGATGCATCATGGCAAAAGTGGACATGGTTACTCAGAAGAAGATTCAGCATGTCAACCAAATCTCGCAATGTCTTGTGTGCTGGTGGAGCAGCACCTGTATATATCCTTGGTTCAAGTCCTGCTTTCAAGAAACTACCATATCTCCCTTCTCCACTGTCTAGAGAATCCCTGTAGCTAATTGGCGAATGCTGAAGCGTTCCAATGGCTTTATGATACATGAAAATAGAAATATTTCTGTTTATCGGATATATTCTGACCAATCCCAAAACTAAAGCAGGACCTTCTGTAAATAAAGGGTCTTATATCTGCATAAAGGGTAACCTAGTTGTTTCACATCTGGCAGATAACGTTTCAAAATTATATTTATTAGAGGGGGATGAGTAGTGTTGGTGGACGCGCATTATCCGATATGCTTACCTGTTGCGATAGGCTGTTTTAGTGAAATGCGTACTAAAGGCGGCCTTTCAAAGATGAATTACTTTCGAGAAATGTACATAATCTAAACTTATAGATTATTATTTATGTTGTTTCAGTAATACTTGAAGCTATTTGTTGCTGAAGCTCCCTGTATCAACCCTCAGGTTTTGATCTATATGATCCTAATCCCCAGCCTAAGAGCGACAACGTCCTTACGTACAGCAAAGTACCTCTCCCCCTTTAACTAGGCCCTGCTAGGATCTCAGTGCAGATGATAGGTTAGCCTATGGGGAGTTATCTAATTCCGACGTCCTATAGTTTAATAACGCCCAAGAAGCCGACAGGAATTGAAAAGAAGATATTAAAAAAGTGATTCCATGCGCCCACAGGGTGCCACAGTGTGACGCCGCCTCATGAATCAAACAGAATATTTAGTGTGGATCCAAGCCATATGGACTCCTGAGTGAATCCGAGACAATGGCAAAATGATTCCCGATGGAGTAATTAGTGAACATATCGCTGCAGGACACTGCGCTGCTTATTAAACATTTTTCCTTTTAAAGAAGCTTTATATTCCCTGGCCATGTTTAAATAAAGGTATAACATATTCGCGGAAGACCTTGAAAGTGAAAGTGTCTATAAAACCATAGTTTTCCTTTTGGAAATGGTTTGAAATCGTAGAGCATAGAAATGCATAAACTAAAAACATAAACCATGGTCACGATTGGCTCACGATTCAATTGATGTATCAACTTAGATCTTAGGCAAAGTTTTAATATTGAAATGTACTATAATTTTAGAAATATCTAATTAATCTGAATAATCTTTTACAACATATTATGATATTATTTTTCAGACAATAAAACAATCAAATTGAAAAATATAACTGTGGTAAAATCATAATTTTGTTATAAAACTATAATTTTGAGACCCTTAGACCTAACCAATTAAGACCACATCTACAGCAATTATATATCTTTATGCGATCTACCTAATTCCTGAATTCTATAATTTTCTTCTGTGTATTTCGCCTGCAAGATATATTTTCCCGGTAAACTAGTTGTCTTTTTGTAGGAATTATTAATTAGGTATATATAAGTAGTGGAATATAATAAGATAAACATATATGTATATATATAAGACATGATGGTTGATAATAACAATAACAAGAGGACTGCGTTTGGGCGTGTACATAAATATATATTTATTTATTTGGGCACCAAATAATTCTGGGTGATGAGGAGTGGCGCTTCTACAGTGAGCGCGACTTGTACCTTACCCGGGTGACGCTTGTGGCGCTAGTAGCGTACAGGCCTTCAGTGGCGCCACCTGAGTTTATAGTAAGATATACTCTCTTGAGCGTATCTGTACAATAAATCACATACAATACCCTACGACAGGCTACTAAAATTCCAACAAGTTAAATTTGATCAGCATAGAAAACTAAAACCAGAAATTCGGCCACAGCGCGAGAAGTCTGTGCTTCAAATCAGCTACCTGGTCAATGGATCGATACATCCCTCAATCTGTAACTCATGACTGTACAAACTTTCCCAAATAACTATAGGGATTCAATATGAACAGAGCGGACAGAAATAGACATTTAGTTAACAGATGCAAAATAACTTTTAAAATGTAACAAAGAAAGACCTTTGCTTATGAGAAAAAAAAACTAAATTTAGTGTCAGGGGCGAAAGGTTATTTCACTACCAAAATACTCTGAGTGTGTCATATACCTTACACATTTCTTGCAAATTCTGATAGCTCGACAAAGAATTCTAATCCCCACGTACTTCGTTTAACTCAAGTGTCACCATCCGACGACTGACTTTAGGCAGAAACAATATATAATTGGTAGATATTTTGGCCGCACGAAAATAACAGAATCTACAATTCGATACATGTTTAGAAAAACTAAACATTGAAACTCTGAGGCTTCATAAGATATACACGATGTCCTTCCTAACGACCATTTTGTCCACGCTGTGAACACATTAATAGCCAACCTTTTAGAGCACATCACCAATGAAGGAACTACTTTCTATCGCTCCTGCCAAGGCCGCACTTCTTCAAAGGGAACCTTGTAAAGGATGGAAAGAAAGAGGCTCAGGAGAATGGGGAAAACATAGACTTTCCCTCCCTGGAGAGGGTCAGACTCGTAAGCACCAGGGAAAGTGACGCTACCGTTTGAGATCAAAGAAAGATGGTTTAGGAAGCACCAAGAATGAGACTATCAACACTCTATGTCTGAACCTCTTACTACATAAAGGATACCCTACAAAAGACCGGTGATCGGTAAAGCTCCTGAACTGATTACATGAGTGAAGGTTCAAAGAGACTGTATCATTTAGGTCCAGGTGAATACCGAACGTTGTAAATAGGTACGACGGGAGAGCGTGCTTTTACATCATCAGTGCACACCCCTTCAGAGTAAAATCTGTCGAGTAGATGTATTCAGAGGTAACTTGATAGAGTACGGCTAGTGAATCCCTGTCTCCTTTTTGTATTTCACAGAAGTTCCCTCCACCAAAAAAATAGTGATTAGATAATATCGTAAAACTGGATGAGGTTTAATCTTGTCCACCGTATTCCACGACTGGAGTTTGGCAAAGTGACTTCATGAGGCGAAGCCGAGTGAAGTCCGGAGCCAAAACTTCAGGAGTGGAATGCGGTGGCCAAGATTAATACGAATCAGGTTTTGATTTTATCCTACCCTATCTCCTCGAATTTGGACTATTACGTGATAACAATGCTGTATGCCACTAGTGGCATATAAAACTCTGTATGCCAGTCAGCGTGGCATACGGAAACCCAATGTTAAGCCTATGGGATTTTATATTAGGGGTAGGATAATATGATATAAGAATGATCAAAAGCCTTTTCATGGAAATGGTATTGTCACAGTATGTAGGTGATAGGTGATAGATAAGAAGATGTGTATGTTGATTGTTGGACGTACAAGGTGGTGATTATAAAGGCAAATTATATGTTCCAATCTCGGAAGTAGTAAAAAGGTTTAGATGAATGCCAACCTCTACGATTTATGTATATAACTGTGATCTACATCTTTCTAGAATAAATATAGATTGATACTCAATAAACCTGTCCTTGACCCCTTCATTCACTCAAGCGAATTAGCTGTGGATTATGTTTAAAATATGGGGGATAGACGTCAAGAATATACTCACAGAATTATTGAATGTATCCATCCTATCAATCATTATCGAGAGAAAGTTAGTCTTTTATATCATATACCTTTGCGTTGTTTCAAGCATAAAGAATAGATGATAATAAAAGACAGAATGGGTATGGATATCTTCGTGCCTCAGTTACTGAGGACATCCTAGGTTTTCTTTAATGCTGATCTACAACATGCCCTTGCCAATTTCACAATTTAGCATTGCATGTTATCATACCGTTGGCAGAATTTTTCATTTCTTTCTATTTTCAACTGAAAACGCAATGTCACATGACTCCTAAAATTGACTTTCAAAAGGATAGTTTTCAAGTGGCATGCAAGTGGTAACCAAAGCCTTGTGTCAAGGTTATATTTCGATACTTATTTCTAGTTCTTCGCGAGTATACACTAAATGATGTTAACGGAAAACTTAATAATCCTGCGATAGACACCCATTAGTTTAACTTTAGATAAAAAAAACTTTATTGAGCCCATGTTTCGTGAGCTTCTGTTGCCTTTATACTTGTAGTTGTACTTTGGTGATTAGGCGAATATTTGCATGGATATATTCGGTCGATGATTAGAAACAGAGACATGTTCCTGATATTCCTTTCAGTTCTTGTCCAATATCTCTTTAGCTTGTGGATAGAGATGATCCAGTGAGATATGGTGGTAGTATTCATCTATTTCTGTTCCTCATTTGCTCTAGGTAAAAGTATCTTGTAGGGATGTCCTACCCTTAGTATAGGCATCAGTAGCCTAGAATCCAATAGTGTTCCAGCATCCTCATTGTTGTGGAAGTAATGCTCAGTAGCCTGCAGATGTTGTCGCCTCGGTGTCTCGGTGAAAAGTGACTCCTATGTGGACATCTGCTACTTATATACTCTCTTGGGGGGGTCAGTGCAAACACTGAACGAGGACAGTTCAAACGCTGGAGTAGCAGTCCAAACAGTTGGCCTTTAACCACTATCTGGAGCATGGACTTGTTAGAAAGCACCTTGTGTTATACTTAATACATATGTCACATTTCCCTTTGTTTCACATCACATAAATCCTCTTGCATACGATAACATTGCAATTTCATGTAGGATTCATACGTTCATATGGCATCACATTGTGCCAGTTTAATAACACACCTACATTATCATTAAAATCACACAATACAGGTACTTAGACATGGAGCTGGCAGTAAATACATAGCCCACCTGAATGACATTTCGGAGGGTCGTTCAGAAAGTAGATTCATTCACGGTGATTGATTCGATTAAAAAAAAATTAAAACAGTCGCCCTAATTTCTGTCTTCAATGATGCAGGCAGCCACAGTGACGTCCCCTCCTTTTCCGATACACGTACATTTATGAAAAGAGTACCCTATCGACCTCCTGTTGCAATTCATTTCCATAGAATCATCATTATCCCTTTCTCTTGCAGTATCATACTGAAAGATACCATTTTAGAGTAGGAAATTATTCAGAATTATCTCAGCATAACACAATTAGCATCGGTCCAGTATGAGCATATTTTGACAGAGCACCCCATTTGCAATCCGTCCATTTCCATCAACCACTACCATGAATTCAGTGTGACGGGCGATAATAGGCAAATATGAGTCTCCAAGGCCGCTCCTGACAAGTAAAACATACTGGGGCGAGGCCGCCGCCGACAACTAAAACCCGGCGGGCTCCGCTGGCCTTTCCTCGGAGGCGTGTTTACCGACGGCGGGCGGCGGGTATCGCTATAATTATTCAGGAATCAATTGCTGACACCGACACTGTCTTGAGCACACAAGCAGTGGCTGCTGCATTCATTATCGATTCATGTGAACCGACTCTGTCAATTAAACGTACAAACAAACCCTGCCCCCTGGTGGTCGCCACCTTCATCACTGTCGCTGCGGTCCATATTGCGCATGCGCCTGCTGTCAGATGCTGGTACCGGCAGGCGCATAGTTAAAGTGTGGTTGTTTCACTGGGTGATGATTCTGACTCGCGTCTGCATGGATGTTTCTAGATCTGTTTTGATGAGTGAATGGCTTTTGTCAGAAACGTTAATAAGTTTCACCTTGGTATATATGCACATGTAGATGTATCAAATACTCCTCTTCGGTATTTTCTTTTAGCACTCGAGAGAATTTGTTTTAAGATCTGAATATAACACCTATAAGGATCTGTTGAATCGTATGGCTTGAAAAGATTCACTTGAACAACTCACAACACAGAACGGATATAAACATGGTATCTAAGTCCGATCTAATTTGAAAGACCATCATTCTTCTACGGTTATTTCGTTGAAAACCGATAATTGGGTGAAAGGTAACGTGTTTTTTTTGGAATAACCAATGTTAGAGGAGCATGTAGAATGTATTTCCATCTAAATGATTATACAGTGAGGCTAGATGGGTAAAGGATAATGGAAGGATACGAAACTGACAAGCCACTGCCAGATCATGTCTTCTGCTAGGTATTAGTCCAACAAAATCAGTCACTATGTATACTTAAGGTCTTTTTTGCTGTAGAGGATTTCTTGACAGAGTGTCGTCCCAGATATGACAGCTTTAATAGCAATGTCTGGCTGGATGAAAACTAGTTTCACCGGGCGTGAGCTAACTGTGTTGGAAAACATCACCGACGCTCTTGTTTGAAATAGACTCATCAATCAAGAAAATAAAATAGGTAAACAGTTCTGCATCTTGTACACTAGAAATGTCTGTGTGACTAAGCTTATTGCCCGACATTTATACGGTGGAGGCACTGTTGGGAGAAATACATATATCTTTTGTTAAATAGCTGAATATCAGAAATTTGTTCTATGTAATACACCTATGGAGTATAAGAACCAGATATTCGGGGAATATATACACAATAATGCCTTTTTTTTTGTAAGAGTGGCCGTAATCTCCGAGTAGTTGATGTGTAGTAATATCCAAGCGATTAGCGAGAATATTACGTCGTCAGCTACGAGGAGATTATGGTCACCCGTATACAAAACCAGTTGTTATTGTATTTATTACCCACCTACAAGATTAATAACAAGTCTATTGCAATTAAAAAGTTTTGCAAGACATATAGTTCCAGACACCACAGCACTGTCAAGCGTGGCAGTAATTTGGTGTAGACTTACACCAATAATATAGTTCGCCATTAACCTGTGATTTTAGCACGCAAAGTTTGTTTTGACAGTGATTTCTGATGACCAGTGTATGAGATCATTATGATTGATTCCAAATAATTAACATTGAATGAACATTCAAGAACATTCAAGAAACTTATTTCCTCATTATGGAAAGGACTATTTTTCCAAAATATCCTGCAGGAGATTCTGACATGCCAGAATCTCTGGGTAGCTGATTCCAGGTGTGCTATACATTTCCTATGGAGACCCCGTAATAAGTGGGTAATAAAACAAGGAGGGACCTGTAAAGCTGGCATGGCGGCGATGTGGCGGCTGTTTTGGTGTAACCTGGCATTTACACTAAGCAATTCTGGCCGGCAATTCTGGCATTTTGCACCCCCTAACAATTTTCAGCAGTAAAAATCTAAAAATTATCTCATGTAAACGCCAAGTGCGTGGCGACTGTCGATCATCTGGTTATACCCCATTACACAATTCGGCACCACTTGATGACTATTGGACACGCTCTGATGCCCTCGACTATTTAAAGCTGGCTTGAATTGGTCAACTTCATGGACGGTGATTCTCTGAAAACTCATTGTCGTTATTGTAAACACTTGGGTATATTATGAGGTCAATGACTGTTGCCGTGGATATTGCCACTCCCTGATGGCAATTGGCTGATGATCTACAGTCGCCACGTATTTAGTCGTCTAGTCTCAACACAGGGTGAGGAGTGATGTCTGTGTTCAGCGGAATGTGAGTAAACCTTCGTTGTATCTATATGTATAAATATATGAATACCCTAAACGTAAGGAACATGCTCGCAATATGTTCAACTCCACGTATACACATCACACATTTATATATTTATATTCATATACGCCAGGCGACAAATACAACCACTACATCCGTACATATATGTATATACATACAAAATGTGTCGCATACGCTCCATACGGTTAGAGAGTAACTGGAACCAAGAATATACATTAAATCTAATCTCTATGCAGTAGGACGCTGAGACGTCTCCCATGGTAGTCTCGTACGATGTATGACATGTTGTTTTGACACTTAGCCTTACGCCGATAGCCATGGCCACAATCAAAGCAGAATAATATAGATTTTAAGTGATAGAAACACTAGTGAAGTTGTATTCTCCTTTGTCCTTTACGAAGGAGATTATGGGGCTAAGTGTTGTGCCTATATAGTTAGTATCTCAAATTAAGTGTTAAAACTGTATATTCCAGATGAAATCCCATCTAAAAGTAAATGAAAATCTAAAGAGAATAACACGTGCTATAGACAGAAAACCAGACCCTCGATACAAACAAGAATACAAGATGTTGTCAAGAATACCGGAATGACACCTTGCGGTATATAACGCGGATAATGCATATTGCGACCTGAATAACGCACGAGGCTGGGCGAGGGGGCTTGTATAATGAATGTGATAATACTCGCCAGGGGGAGAGATAATACGTTTTCCACCGGGGTAATTATTCATACGGTATGACTTGTGACAGTACATAGCTGTAGGCTGCCGGTCCTCCGCCTGATTAGGTTCCCGCTGCGATCGTATGTGTATGGGGAAGGGGGTGGGGGGGGGGGGGGGTGGATGGAGTGTCTCTCCCTGACTGATGTCTCCCCCTCCCCCTCTGGCGTATCAGGAGTGGGTCAGGGCCCTTACATGACGACATCTCATCGGGGAAAAGGCACTGCGAAGACTAGGTAACCCGAGCGGGGCTCCCCGGCAGCGTGCCCCGTAGACAGGGCGGGCGCCTTACTCGGTGGAGAGAAGGTAGAGAGGATCTCTTAAGTCAGCCGGTGAGAGAAACCTGAGACGGGAGGATCCCATAATGCGCCCCGCCTCACCCCCCGGAGGAGCCCGGGGATGTCCCCGCGACTCTGCCGCCCGTCTCTGAAGACGATCCCCTTCCTGTTTCAGTACAGGAGGGCGACGTTAGAGAACATCCTCACCCTTCATCTCCAGGGCAGACACTGGGCGAACTTTTCAGTCAATGTATGTTTGATTTTCCCGTATATATGTCTCCTCGGGCGAAAATAAGTTCGTCCTTTTTGGTGTCATATTTTCGCCTGGTTATGGACTCGTAAAAGAGAATCCTGTGCGAGCCCATTTGGAATTATATTAGATTTACGCATATTAATGAAATAGTCTACAGATAAATGTAGGGAAAACTACCACCACTTGGTACACAGCTCCCAGCAGACAGAGAAACTTACCTGATTTAACTGTTAATTGCGGACCCTCTGTGGTAAACGAGAAAAACTCATATTATTACCTAGGACTGACCTTAGACCGGCACTTGAACCTGACGTCACACATTAACAAAATTATAAAATCAGTAAAAAATAGGTTATTTAAACTGGGAAAAATACGTAAAAGTATCAACTTTGAGGTGGCAAATGAAATATATATAAACAAAATCCATCAGCCCTGTCATGAAGTATTGTAGCTTTATGTTAGACGGAGCCCTGTCTAAAGACATAGACAGGCTTCAACGAACGCAAAATCGGGCCCTACGACTGGTCATTGGTGGTAACCAGCAAAGAAGATCAATACAAGAATTGCACAACGTTTGTAACGTAGAATGCCTGAAATTAAGAAGAGATAAGCAGTTATTAAAGATAGTTTACAAGAAATCTAAGAATCCAACAAATGTAGACAGTAGAGCACAAAACACTAGGCAAGATGTGAAAAAGAAACTGTATTTACACAGACACCGAGGTACCTAATTTGAAAAATCCCCCATCTACAGAGGTATAAAAATGTGGGATGCACTAGATCCGGACGTACAAAATATGGACCATGTAGCCAGTTTTAAACGAGCTATTGCTGAGACTCTCAAATAATATAACTGTATCCTAGCACTTAAAGTTTCGTACTTATGTTATGCTAATTGGTAGCTATTGACATGTTCTGAGTCTTATCCTGGCCGAGAGGTAGGATAACAATCTCAAACCAGAGCAAGAGTGCAACTATGGACCAACCTTAGCAACCCCTGGCCGCGAGGTAGGGAGTCACTGACACTAGGATAAAGAGATAATAATGAAGCACAGTTGCCACCATTTACCTAGTTTTCTTCACTGATAACATTGTATACCGCTTGTACTATGCCCTAATGTTGTAATTACTGTTCACTATGCACTTTCCATCACATCCCATCCCATCATGCACCAACAACCCGTTTGGAAAAACGTGTCTATTACTGCGGTCTACTGACAACAGGAAGACCTGATGTATTTCAGATGTTGCAATAAAAACCTAAAAAAATAAAAATAAAAAAAATAAAAAAAAATTTAAAAAAATGCTTGGTACTAGTTGCAGCTGATAATATGTGTACTGTTGGTAAAAAAAATTCTACATGTTCTATCTATATGTATACGTGTGTATTGCGGAATGTAGGCACATGGAAAATTGGAGATAATTAAAAGTTTTAAAGTAATTCGGAAGATATTATCCACACAGTATTCCCGCTAGGTGGCATCATTGAGATTATAGGAATATTTTGGTTGAATTGATGTACGTCTTTAGCACGGGAGGCAGGTCAGTGGATTCTCAAGGCTCTAAGCCTAGTTCGTGAAGAATTCTTCTCCCATAGAGCGTAATGAGAACCCTGTACAGAATACCACTAGGAGAGTGTGAGATCTTATGAGATATCAAGTTTGTCTGTCCCCGCCTTGCTGGGATCTACACTGGCTCCTGTGCGTCTCTATACGCATCCTAGATGATGCCTCACTATACATCTCCAATGCCACAGGTGGCTGTCCAGGCCTCACACTTCCAGACGTCCGAGGTCCATGCATGCGAGGCATACCAACTAAGATGTGGCCTGCTCAACAAAGACCTACTCATCAGATTCAAGTGTGAGAATCCTTGCATCCTTGCTGCGCTGAGGAGAAGATGGTAAGCATTGCTGTTTTTTCCCCCAAAATTATGTTCATGGAAGGCCGCATCAGACCATAACATGCATTGATAAAAATAACCTCCATCAGCAGGTGCCAAACCCCCTTTGGTGGGTTTCACTTTTACTCCAAAACCAGTGTGTTGGCTCAGCGGAATGATTTTTGTCAACTGGGTTTCATCATTTGGAATTTATTACGTACAAGTTAAGGCAATGGCCCGGTGTAGAGGCAATACCGCCCCACTGCTGGCAGTCCCAGTGATGGTTGTGCCACCTCGTGGCTAAGTTTGTGAATGAACGGATGGCGCCACCACCACACACGTCCAGAACCGCCACACCCACCTCACAGAGCAAGCCTGCACTGTCCCTGATGAGCTCTCTGGGGAGGAACCCCCCACACAACTTTTACTTTTCGGAACACCTCTCCGTGCCCCTCCTCTTCACTCCATGCCCTGACCCGTTCCTCTACACAGTCGTCGTGGCAGCCATGAACTTAATCATATAACTCCTGGCTGGGTACTACATGCCACTTCCAAACTTCAGCCTCAAGCGCTTTCCTCCAACCAACCCCCAACCATTCAACCTGGACAGCGCCTTACCTCCAGTCCTCGCTCTGTGTGAGGGGCATCCTGACTGCTGCTGGGGTCACCATGGCAGACAGGGGTAGACTACTCAGTGTAAGGGGAGCACTACTGCCAAGGGGGCCCCACAGGGGCTCTCCAACCCCTTGGATCTTTGGGCTCACCCACCTTTCAACTACATAACCCCTCTAGAAGGACTTTTGTTTCCTTCCCGGCAGACCAAAATTTTGGCATTTTCAAATATATTCGATTAGGCCTCGCCTAACAATGTTATAATCACTAATGTTACCATATATGTCATTGGTTACCATTAATATTACCACATATGTCAACCAACAAAATATCTCCAATATCTTAGTTTGTGAAATTCATGTTTATTACAAAAAATGTTAGTGCGTAGTCTCTGGCGGTCGGTTTAGATGTGAGGGCCTGTGATCCTCACCCACTGAGTAGTTAAGGTATCCCCTGGTGAGGGCGCCACCAGTCCTGGTCTCCCTCAAATCCATCTGGTATCATCCCTGGTCAACCTCCGGATCTTATATTCATATAAAAGTTCCTTATATATATATATATATATATATATATATATATATATATATATATATATATATATATATATATATATATATATATATATATATACATATTGATAAAATCTATAAAAAAGAAGGTTTACCCACAGTCCCCTGGATATAAATTATCAGCTGCAGATAGCACCAACACAGACCTGCCCCTTGTGTTCCTCACACCTTGTTTTCCTTACACAAAGTGCGCCAACACCAATACTAATGCCTGTGCCTCGGACTCCACACAGAACAATGGTGTTTTGAAATCAAAAACTATTAAAAAAGCCTCATAAAATAACAAAAGAATGGTCTATTACAGATAGTTACTCAAACAATCACCAATCACGTTTTGGAAAGGTTTCACAGTAAAAATAGGTAATATATGATTGGATTGGATTGGATATTCCACGAACCTGAATGATATATGGTAAATGAAATAAAAACAATAGTGCTGCCCCAAGGTGCCCCTTTGCGTAAATAACATCTACGTATACAGAAGCAGGTGTATATATAATGAACCAAATAAATTGCCCTATACGCGCGAGGATACTCATATAATTGCGTGTACATATTTTTCGATGATTTATAGATTACATGTATTCCAGGCTACCGCTCGCCTATAGAGAACATTTGTTTCGTATTTCTCCAGGTTTGGTTTTCTTGTTTAAAAGGAAACCACGATATTTCTCCTTGTATTCTTACTATTCATATGCAGCGACTTTTCTTGTGACTGGTTTCTTAAACTGCAACTGCCATGCAACTGCCTGATCCACTTAAGTGGATTTTCAGGTGAATTTCAAGCGACTGCATCAACTCTCTGCGAACGACTGTGAACGTCTATGACTGCTAATTCACAGGAAGAATCGGCTACATGGATTTCGCACTCAACTAACACAAGTTGAGAAAAATCTCACCAGGCAGGAGGTCTGTTAAATCTAGATTTATACACACACACGGTCATGTCTAATGTACTCTCGGATTATTCTCTTCTTCATTTATGACACACTCGATGCTTTAGTGATGAACCAGAGAAAATGTCTCACTCTCTTGAATTTTAATTGAGTTAGAGAAATGCCTCTGTGACCGACTTAAAACAGTTAGAAAGATCAGTCTGAATATTTCAGTGCAGCTTAGCAGGAATTCTAGGAATCCCCGCCGGATACTAAATCAAAGACTTATAGCTGCTCTGATAAAATGACAGTGGCAGATTCCTAAAATAATTCGTGAGAACTTCCTCTACTTAGTCTTCGACCTGACTTCACCAATAAGTGTCTCCTCTGAACCGTAATGCGTGAAACTGATTATTGAACTCCGATAGAGACAGATTCCTTTGCCTTCATTCTCCCACGTGGATATATGAATTCAGGAATATACCCTACGTCTCTGAATGATATCGCATCATTGTCAAGGGATGACAATTGAAACAACCTATGACATAACAACTTCAGGATCGGTAAATTGATTTGGTCTGTTATTTCCATTGCTTTTTATGCACAACCTCCTTTTGAAACAAAATAAAAATTGAAAAAAAATGAATGATTCAGATGTGATTTCATCCTTTATGAGTCATCATAACCCCGAAAAACTGATGTGAGCGAAAAGATCTAACGTGATGATACTTCAACCCGAGCAATATGATGGAACAAAATATCGGAATTGAGCCACCTGGGAGCATA
Organism: Alentia gelatinosa; assembly: GCA_950022655.1. Lineage (NCBI taxonomy): Eukaryota > Metazoa > Annelida > Polychaeta > Phyllodocida > Polynoidae > Alentia > Alentia gelatinosa. The sequence continues at coordinate 18,325,311 of OX465584.1, read as the reverse complement.
TCCGGTGACGTAGAAATTCCCCTTCATAAATGTCTCACTGCGGACCATACAAGAAGACATACGGTAGTCGTCCGCCTGACGACAAGTCCACGTGATATCCACGTGATATCCACGTGATATCCACGTGATACTCGAGTGACAGCCCGCAGTGCATGTCGGGATTGACCAGACCGTGCGTGCATCCTCTCCAGCGGCGCTTCCTAACCCCCCTATTACCGCTCAGAGCCATGTCGATCTACTCGGGCAGTGTTAAATCTCTCACCCGACTAGTCAGAGGGGGAAGGAGGTGAAGCATTTATAGTGATTCGATGCAGTAACTGGGAGCAGGGGATGGAACCTGACATGGGGGATGATTCAAGGCCAAACTTTCTATGTAAATGGTAATTCAAGAATTAGTGTTCTCAATAGGTGGCCTCTGGAGTAAATCACCCGACATCTATACAATATGGTGCTAAGTTCACCATTTTCTTTATGGCAATATAAACTAATTATCATGAAAATTATTTGTTATAGGAACTAAGATGCTCATAAATATAGTGTAGGTAGAAATTGTGCTGAAGTAATATCGCAATTCAAACAAAAATAATTATTGTGATGTAGAATATATATGGAATGAGAGTGTCTCATTCCTTACACATATAAACGTATCTAATGCGTATTCCGTTACTTTTACTTTTAAAGATTATGAACTAATGTTTGTATAAATTACATCACAAAACCAACAACTACTGATTTCAAATTGAAGGTGGTATTTAATGATACAGTGTAATATTATAATGTTTGTTCTGAAATATGTAGTTATACTCTGATATGAGATATGAAATATATTATGCCAGCAGGTTCCTATTTCTCTCCTTATTCGTAGATGACAGCCTTACTTTGAATGATACAAGTGAACAGTGCAATGGGCCCTTCAATGATACAATCTAAAGTTAAAGACTCGAACGGCAGCAATGGAATGTTAAATAAGAACACAGATTACCTGATAAAGTGTCCCCAAAACTCTATTTGTTGAACTAATAGTCTTTACGTTAATAAAATGGCCTGAATGACGCCATCATTTTACAGTTCCCCGAGCTGGAGTTTATTAAATTTTATTCAATCTACATATAAATAAAAGACTATAACTATTGCTAGATCTTATTTAGTTTGTAAGGAAGGCACAACTCAAGACAGTGAATTGAAGTAAAAGTTCAGGATGGTATTTATTTGCTTATATTAGATAACAACGTTTCGGATTCATAAAAGATCCTTCATCAGGTTAGCTAGATCTTATTTTATTTTGTAGTTACTCTATAACCATTGGACGTAGTTGTGGTATCTTGCTCTTTAAACACGGTTGATGGCTGAGAAAGGATTCGTGATTTCTGGGAATTCCGGATTCAGGCTAGATTTCCAATAACTCGAGATCGAACATTTCCGAACAATTCTTTTTTTCTCTCTCAAATCTGAAGGCTGAGAGGTTGTTCCGGAGGTGGCTGTCAACCTGTCACATCAACGACGTTCTTTAAACGCCTGCTAGGCAGCATGGAAATCACCAAGTTTCACCACTTTTTACCCTTAATGTCTAGTGGGAACGACCAGTTGCGGGTTCCCTTAATCCTGCACGAGATTTGGCATTGGCATTTGTAATGGTGATAATTTTTTTCATTGGATCAAATTAAGACAAATGAGAGTTAACATTAATCTGAGCTTAGCGTTATGTAAGCTGTCAGTGAGCACGGATGGGTGCCGGAAAGGAAAGTAGAGACAAGAACGAATGCCGCCCAGGAAGAAGAAACCATCCCAACACGAATGGCGTTGTCACGTTAAGCGAGATGTTCGAGTTAGGTGTCACTACACAAAATGTTGCCGGCTGATAACAAGCTGAGGCGGCTTCCAACAGGAAAACTATCCATCGCGCTGACAGCACTGCGTGCACACCCTCTGAAGAAAACCGGGGCTGTAATGGCGCTCCTTCCGCTAAAGCTCTATTGAAGGAAACGACCAATAAATTCTGGCGCTTTTTAGCAGGAGGGGCAGCGGGTGGGCTTTTCCTACAAGTGAGAACTCCAGATTTGCGGCAGCGGTCTTCCGCCTCAGCTTTCTACCTAATCAGCATCAACAAAGACAAGGATATTGGTGTGTTCACCGTGTTCAGCCAGAGAGCGAGGGTGTGAGTTTTAAAAGAAGAATTGTAGATTCACTATGGAAGTCCTACATCGCCTTTGAGGTGATGTTGGTCCCCATCTTGCACTGCTGGTAGTGTCGTGGGGATTACCATCATACAGAGGTCTTTCTAATCCGATTACAGCATCAACTTCTTTTTATTGAAGTATGCAGCAGGACCTGATCGCATGCTAAGTACGCCAACGGCAGCTCCGAGCAAGGAGGTGGGTTTTTTTCTTTTCTGCTGTGGCTTCGGCATTCATCGGAGCTTGTTAAAGCGACAGCGCAGGATATTTACTGGAATAGATTTAATGAAGACGAACGGGCAGGGCTAATGACAACTGGAGGCGATCCCATCACTTTGCTTGAGTGACTAAATCACATCGGAGTCTTTCACCAGACGAAGCTAGGATTAATCACATGAGAAAGTTTACATTCTGACAGCGACGCAGAAGGTAAACAATGGCCTCCTAATAACGTGAAGAGGAACACAAAATCGAGTTTCCCAACCTCATGATAAGCAAATAACTCTTTGTAGTTATGCGGGACTTTCAATCAAATCTTCTTTTTTTCATATTCTGAACTGCAGTGGAAGAAGGTACACCTTCATTGATGCTCGAATTCAAATCTATATTTTATTATATAATACCTTAGCTTTCGCGCAGTGGTTGACATGGGCTGACTTAAGCAATAGGCAATATCTTTTCCAGACGAACTATGAAAAGCATATCAAACATTAATAATTCGATTGTAGAAGCTTGACACCAGATTATATGAAGATTGTCCTCCTATGATGTGGCACATGAACATGCATAAAATACTGCAAGATTTCATATAATGTATACAAGATTAAAAGTAGTAAAAAGAGTGTATAGACCCTATTGAGGTATCCCATACTTCAGTGTGTTTACAGACCCCGATGCTAGCCAGTTCCTGTAGTGGTACAGTCATAGACCCTTGATCCATATTTCACAAAAAAAATTGCGATTAAACTCTTTTTGCATGTCTTCAAATCAGAAATCTGATGACAGAAATAGAAATTTCAGATATTTCTGCATGTACATGCAAAATTATATTTATTTTCTCCAGTTAGAAATAGGAGTACAATTTCTCCAGTTGGAAATTGCTGTCATTAATGTATAAGTTAACAAATAACGACGACTTCATTGACAGACGCCAAAGAGGTACGCCCGGGGGGTGGGGGGAGACAAGGTAAGATTTGTCCAGTGCCGCTAGTGTGAGTCCTATAGAAGTCTCCTATGTTGTGTGGTACTTGTCTATGGGACACACTAGGAAGCCATGTTCAGAAAGCCGAGTCTAAAGAAATATTTAAGGCTCTAGTTAGATCGTACTAAGTACTTACTAAATATGAACAATGTGCAGTGTCTTTATCTTTTAATTCCATCACGAACCCATTACGTTATTACTCTATACCAACCATTTGGAGATCAATTCAAAAGGGAGTGTACGCTGATTTCCTCATGGAAGAGCTGTTATTTTCCTGACAGAATGTGGAATGAATATAATTGAAAAAAATGGCGGTTCATCGGGGGATACACAACCGTGGGGCGACCAGCCAGTGGTGAGCGGATCCTTTACGTGCCTGGGGCGATAATAGAACGTTTAGTCACGTCTGGAGGACCCCCAGGCAATATAACTTTCATTGTATTTCAAAGATTTTTTTTAGAACAGAAAAATATACTATTACTTCAATAATGTCTAAATGTAGCCAACCTGGGTAAATCAAAAATTGATGCTTTAGAGTCAAGCAGTATGACAGTGTGTCCGCTCTACCTGAGCTAACGTTATCAAGATTATTAAATTGTGTTCGGGTTCAAGTCCAATGGTTTTATTATAGAAATGGAAAATTACAGCACATTGTTGTTGGGCGGGGAAAACATAGAAGTTACACCTGCATGGAAAAATTAATCCATCTGGCCCCTCCTGAATAGGTCGTGATTTCTGTCTCTTTGTTCTAGCTGAATCACCCGTGATTGCATGCTAGAAGCCCTGCTACGAACAGAGGCTAATTCTTAGAATCCTGGGAATAATCACTTCTCAGATTCAGACCATATTCTGCCATTAATTCTACTGATGATTACTTGATTTCTATGCATTCATCCGTTTGCCATACATTATAGTCTCAACATTTACCAATTTATAAAATGATGAATGCAACAACCTCCCGCCCACATGTAAATAGCTTCTACCTTTTTAAAACTCGCATCAATTCTACATGAAAATACATCCCTTCCGACCTCTCTTCTGACTCTATATAGTCATGGTGGTTGTGGGCGTAGAAATACTTATACTTTTTATTGTAGTTATGACTTTACTTTTTGTAAAGACGATATGAAATACGTTGCCCCTTTAGGATGATATCGAGACATCCAGACTTGTCAACAACCCTGCACCATTTTGGCCACTATAGCAGCGGTAATTGAACTACACTGATGTAGCTATTTGTGCACACCTTGCGTCAGTGTCTGTGACTCTCTTATGGCAATTCAATACCTAACCAAGCGTGTACACTAGACGAATATAGCCGACGATTGGATCTAGCATCACCCCATGACTTTCTGTGGTCAATGGCTAGAAATAATCTAGTGTAAAAACGCCAAACGACTCACGACCATAGGGAGCCAAAGTGAACCCGCTTAAACCACAGATACCCGTTTACAAAACACCATTTACGGTGGCCAGTTAGAATGAGGCGTAGTGCTAAATCTTAGTCCGTTCACGCACCGCGCCGCTTCTGGGTTACGGTACGTGAAGGTCTAACAGAGCATGGCTGTGATTGCCCAGTCCCGTTTGGGCGCCTGGTATAGGAAGGAGTTTTGTGACTGGCTGTTCTAATTATAGCAACAACCGGATCCTGAGAATATCCCACTACACGTGAAAGCGATTTTTACCACAGACAATACATTCCCCAACTTTGCTCTTCACTGGGGTGTTTTGACTCTCTTTCCCAGGCTTCTGGGACACCTTTTTGGGAGAGAACATAACTAAACATTCAGCCCTGTTTTCTCCACGATTCTTGCGCTATTCACAAAACCCATTCTAACTCTCCAAGCTGATTCATTCTGTACATGTCTATTAAAATCTACTGTAGGACCTATGCTTGAAGAGTAACATACTGGTTGCCGGCAAATCAGTAGCGCCAGCTTAGTACCAGCGATCTGCCATTATCCAGGTGCATGTTGGGAAGAAGGCAGGAATTCCCACCTTAAAATGGCAGCGCAAAACCATCTGTGTTTGAGCCTGTGTGCCCTGGCCCTGGCGACAACGGTACTAGAGTCTATGCTAAATCTATGGGGGTTTGAGGCAAGACTTTTGTTTTTGGTCTTGTTTGTTACTTTTGAAGTGTAGTTTACTACTATCGTCTCTGAATATCGTCTCGAAGCTACAGTGGTTAAGTTTATCAAAAATATGGATCTAAAAGATTGGAGAATGACACATATGATGTCAAACCTACATAGGCATAACCTACATACTGAGCACCTATATCCGGAAATGGTCTTTTGTAAACGGGTATCTGTGGTTTCAGCGGGTTCCTATAGATCATCAGATTAGGTTCAATCTGGTTCAATCTGGTTCAATCTGGTTCAATCTGGTTCAATCTGGTTCAATCTGGTTCAATCTGGTTCAATCTGGTTCAATCCGGTTCAAACCGGTTCAATCCGGTTCAAACCGGTTCAAACCGGTTCAAACCGGTTCAAACCGGTTCAAACCGGTTCAAACCGGTTCAATCCGGTTCAATCCGGTTCAATCCGGTTCAATCCGGTTCCATCCGGTTCAATCCGGTTCAATCCGGTTCAATCCGGTTCAATCCGGTTCAATCCGGTTCCATCCGGTTCCATCCGGTTCCATCCGGTTCCATCCGGTTCCAACCGGTTCCAACCGGTTCCAACCGGTTCCAACCGGTTCCATCCGGTTCCATCCGGTTCCATCCGGTTCCATCCGGTTCCATCCGGTTCCATCCGGTTCCATCCGGGTCCAACCGGTTCCATCCGGTTCCAACCGGTTCCAACCGGTTCCAACCGGTTCCAACCGGTTCCAACCGGTTCCAACCGGTTCCAACCGGTTCCAACCGGTTCCAACCGGTTCCAACCGGTTCCATCCGGTTCCATCCGGTTCCATCCGGTTCCATCCGGTTCCATCCGGTTCCATCCGGTTCCATCCGGTTCCATCCGGTTCCATCCGGTTCCATCCGGTTCCATCCGGTTCCATCCGGTTCCATCCGGTTCAAACCGGTTCCATCCAGTTAAAACCGGTTCAAACCGGTTCCATCCGGTTCCAACCGGTTCCAACCGGTTCCAACCGGTTCCAACCGGTTCAAACCGGTTCAAACCGGTTCAAACCGGTTCCAACCGGTTCAAACCGGTTCCAACCGGTTCAAACCGGTTCAAACCGGTTCAATCCGGTTCAATCCGGTTCAATCCGGTTCAATCCGGTTCAATCCGGTTCAATCCGGTTCAATCCGGTTCAATCCGGTTCAATCCGGTTCAATTACTAACATGGCCTATAGAGTGTGTTCATCAACTTCAATTGATCATAGCCTAAACATGCTCATGTTTCTCCCATAATGTGACTAGGTCTAAGAGTTCAGAATTCTGATTGGATACATCACATTGTGTGTGTCTACAACCCAAAAGGAGTATGACTTTCCTTTGAATGGCTAAAATTGTTTTTTTTTTAATAACTTAACTAGTCCCTAGGCCAATCTGGAAAAGAGGCTTATTTAAGGAGTTGGCTGCCCCCCCCCCCTGGAAACATTAGTTTTATTGTTTTATCTTGTAGATCCAACCTTCTAGTTAATATTTCCACTTGTTGTCGCTCTGGCAGGCGTTCAGATTACCATGACAACAGCAGTTGAAGAGACCTCCCGTCAAAATGCCTGAACGCCTATAATTCTGAGTGCTGAAAACCATTACTTGGTTCTGTGTTCTTCTAAGTATTACAATGACTCATTAGCTTAAACTTTGGTATTCACCACTTGCACATAAGCGTGGCGCTGCGATCGGGTTGCGCTGGTTGCATGTTACTAGACCCTGCTTGCAGAGAACCAGCAACATGCTTGCATAATAAAACGAGGCGAGCCCTCACCTGTATCAGCAGCATGGCTTCAGTCCAATAAGCACAGAGTAACTGTAGAGGTGTAAATCGTTGTTATGTCTTGAATAACAGGCCACTTTTTATAAACAGAATATTGTTAGAAAGCTAAAACTTGGGCCTTTTTGTTGGTCTAATATCATAGGCCTGTGTTATGTCTAAGATTTCCAGTCATAGATTGAACATCCAGATTATTTTGGTAAAAAAATCCACAAACACTTTGCCTTCCTGTTTTTCACAGTGGTTTAAGGAAAAATCTATCGCGATGACCTATAGTAATAACAATCCTACCTTCTTTAGCATTTCAAGACGATTAAAATGATACCAATATTAGCGGGCTGTGATAGATATTTCCTGAGATAATGGAGCATTGGGTCTGACAGTATTAGATTGTGTTAGGCACTATATGTACCTTGGAGCAAAAACCTTTCTAACTTGAAAAAATGTGAATTGCTCTGGCTTTGTGTATAACAGGCCTATCTTTATAAATAAAGCACTGTTAGAAAGCTAAGACTCTGGTCTATTTGTTGGTATAGATGTCATATACCTATGCCTTGGTTAGAATTTTCCGTGATAGCTTCAAAACTTAGAATTTTACTGACAAATTCCTAAATTTGCTGACAATTAACTGATGCATTATTAGACCATTACCTCAGAAAATATCTATACTGGTAATATTGGTATTATTTTAATCGCCATGAGACCTAATAAGATAGGATGGTTATTTCTATATGTCATAGCGATAGATTTTTCATCAAATCGCTGTGAAAACAGGAAAGTAACATGTTTTAATGTTTTTCATTTCAACAATTCCAATGTTCATTCTATGACAGGAAATTTTGTCCATAACACAGGTATATCATGTGTATTCCAACAGATGGGCCCAAGTCTCAGCTTTCTAACAACGCATTGTTTATACAAATCGGCCTATTAGTTAAGACGTGAGACCGATTTCCATCTTTCAAGTTAGAGAAACACTAGTATTTTTATCAATATTCAGAACTGAGTGGAGAGGGCTCGTCTCATTTTCGATTCGCCTACATAGGCGGCCATTACCAGATGGCGCCAGTGTGAAGAGGGTCTATTGGACTCAATAGTCTGGTCCTTTGTGGACTCATTACAGCAAACAGAATCAAAATATGTCTTCTCAGTGGCCTACAGCAGCCTTTTTCATGTGTGTACTAAAGAATGCTACCAGAAATACGAATTTTTATTGGTGAACGTGTTGGAAGATAAGATGATGTTTTGAATCACCTTTTCTTATCATTTATTGGCATGAAGATGAAGCCAACAAACGGTAGCAGTTTCGTGAGAATTGGCCATATAGAAGAGTATATTGGGTACGTCAAATATGCCTTTTCATAAGAAGAAAATACATATGATAGTATCATAGCTTTGATGCTATGCCAGGGGGGAAACAGCTACGCGATATGATTTTAGCTTGGCACACAATATAGGTATCCATCAGAATTCGAATTTTTCATTGACTGAATTGATTTCCCTTTAGAACATGTGACTTACTTGGTTACTGGGTATTCGCTGCTGGGAGTTTTACCATCTGGAGAGGACAATGAAAGCTACCACTAGACAAACGATGAAAATGGTGCTGCAAGACATACACAACCAGTTGATTTCTTTCCTGGCGTAAATTGTTCTTATCATCGGGTAGAAACTTGAGTGAATAGAAACTAAATAGATATATAGCATCAAAACTAAATAGATACAAGAAACAGAGGTTAATGGTATATCCTTATGGGATATGACTACAGACGATATATATAACGTATTCCCTGAATTCCATGGCATGACATATAGCAAGGATTCTCACGATGTTTCTGTTGCGGAATTAGAATAATTCCCGAGACACTATCCAAAGCTTATCTCATATTGGTCTACAAGGAAATGTAGAAAACATTTACAGAAGTGTCCTGGGCACTTGAAAATGTAATGATATGATAGATATTATTTGAATACCTAACTACTAAAATGTTAAATCAATTTACATTCTGAGAAAATCTGACCCATTTAATGTCCTCCGTGGGAATCTGATGTAAAATAAAGCACTTGTGGGCGCATACAGATAAGTAGTTTCATAATCTTTATTCAGTATTCATGAAATTTTATTTACCCAATATTTTTAACCTTACACCTCCAAGCTGTTACAAGGACCGTCCATAGGGTGTTATCATGCATTTATTATATACCTGTGCCAGTATGTTACACAAATACCAACCTCTGCTAGGGTATTGGTATTAAATATATGCCAGCAGAGTATGGTGGTATAAAATGATATACCACCCTACTTTGAATACAAATTCTGATTGGCTGAAAAAAATTTGCACTGACCTACTTATGATATGCTGGCACTCTGCTCGTGGAATAATATTATCGAAAGAAACGCGGTATGTGTGTATGTACCAGTAAGGTATATACATTTTATCTTAATACCTCCGTAACCACCACCCCACCCCACCTCCACCGGTACATCGACATGCTCCAGCCAATCAGACCAGGTGATTACCCTAGCACATCCCCTCCATATCACTGATTACTGTCTAGGCTCCCGTGCGTGTGCCTCATCACCTACTCGTCACCCCTTCTCCACCTGCTCCGCTACCTGCTCATAAATGCTCCTCCTCCATAAAGGTCAGCGCTCAGAGCCGCCCGCGCCACGCCAGCACGAGCTGCTCACTCCTCATTACGGGCCGGGCTCGTTGCCGGCTCCTGGGCCCCCACCTCCACCCACCTATCAATTGCCATCCTGGGCCTGTCATATATATACCCGGCCTGCATGCATGTGGTAAAGCACGGGTAGGTTACTAGTAATCTGAGGCATTTGCCTTGCGGTCTTCTAAACTGTGCGGGGGTGTAATTCCACCTGGGACCTGTTTCACTAGCTTCGTGACATGTCTGTGACACCATACAGACATTGGGGTTGTCTAGTTTTGGGACAACACAAGTAGCTGCCTTTATGAAAAGACAGAACCCAAAGATAAGAATTAGACAAATCTATACATCACTGTTTCACTAGTTTCGTGACAAAAGTGTTAGACAGACATGAAAAGCGGCACCAACAGTGCAAGCAAGAATGGACAAAACGAAGTCTAATGTCTAGTTCTTATAAAACCGGACACGCCATCTAGACGCCATTTAGACATGTCACGAAACTAGTGAAACAAGTCCCTGGTGACTGTGTGAAACATCCAGTTTCCACCGGAGCTGGCACTTTCAAGTGATACAGGAAATGTATGGAGATGGTAGAGTAGATTATATTTTGAATGTTTGATTCATGAAGTGTTATAGAGCTGGAGAGTATATGATACGAAAACAGGCTGATTGTCTTCGTACGTCAGTATGCTTGGTAAGATTATCAATCAGATGTATCGCTCTGCCTTCGGCATCGAGAAATATCTGAATGATAATTTCACAGCGTATTCTGGACAAACTGACAGAGTAAACCAGTTTCGTATATCATTGTAACGCTTATATACTGTTATAGTAGATGAAATCTCTTTTACACTAGCCTTAAAACTATCTGAGGTTCCCTGATAACCTTTACTTATCAACAAAAAACGGCATTGTGAAATGTTATACTGGAAATGCCAAAGTCAAATGAAAAATAAATACATATAAAGTCAAATATCAGACAAATACTGAATGTACTCCTTATTTACCCAACAAGTATCAAGTCCTTCTTAAAAGGTACTTTGTCCATGTTCATGTTATTCATTTCTCAGGGGATTACAATTAAATGGAAAAAAAGAAAATAAAGGGGAAGAATGGGGACGAGAAGAAAATAATGAAGCCTATAGGTCACGCTAAAAATGGTACGAACGCTTACTTGAATCACCTAGATGAAGAAAGCCCTAGATCATATACTATGATTCTAATGTGGATGTTACTATACTATGAAAGGGAAAATAGAAATGGTTGATGTACAACAACAACAAAAAAACACAACCTTACTTATCAAAGGAAGAAGTAACGAAAGAGTTATTTCAGGGAAAATGGAAGACGAAGAAACAAAACTGAAATGTCCTGAAGACCTCACATAAATACCAGTAAAAGAATCTTCCGGAAGAGGCCCGGACGGAAACGTCCCATGAATCTCTATTTGTGCCCCGATGGACGAGCGTTTGGATCCATCCATGTTGGAAATGAATTGTGACTCGATAGCAAGACGATTTGATAGCACCGTCTCTTTCCGAGGCACAAGAGAAATTCATGGCAGTGGTATGTCGTGTATTCACATGCCGGTTTATTGTGGCTTTCCCCTGCAGACGCCTACTAAAAACTTACTTTGACACCATCCCTCGTGGTATCTACTAGCAGAAGCACACACCAACACGACCCTGAGGCCCGTTTAATAATCTAGGATCGTGCATTTAGATTATTTCCGGTATGCCAAAGAAAACCCAGGGACGCTATGGATCAACTTTATTCAACACTTATGAACGACCTTATGGACGGCTTGTGCTATCTTAGCGAACATACTTAGATAATACTAAACGATTTATAACCCTTGTACTAGGTAGAGAAAAGGGTCTTCATGTACGATTCTTGATTGTTAAACGGGCTCCAAAAGCCTTACTTTCCCCCTCCTTCTACAATCCATCAATAAACCTTATCACACAGATCACTAGTTACTATTTGCCCACCCACACACACACGATTTTATTCGTCACTTCTTTCATTTTTTCAACCATATTATAAATTTTGTTACGGGTTTTTCATCGGAACCAAATCATAGACCTCCATTTTTCATCGGAGCCTAATCGCAAATGAGTGGTGACCTTCCGACGCGATCTTGATTCTTTTATCAGGAGGTGCCCACTGAGCTCCCGATACTCTACAATAGACCCTACGATGCGTGCATCGGGTCGCATCCTCGAATGTATCGGCAACGGATTAAAGCTGTCTTTCCAACGCGATATCGACTCTGCGTCTAGAGATGTACCATAAGACCTATAGCCGTGTATCGGAAGCTCAGTGGACGTCGGGCCTTACATCAAGTTGGGCACCATCAAATAACGATGCCTGCTCATGCTTCTTATGTACACTGGACCACCTAGCCTGACATTTGCAGATTTCAATACTGGAAAGCACATATTTCGTTGCTGCGGGAGAAAATTGTTGTTGAGAAATTTGCTGGTTAAAGCACCGGACTTATGATGGCAGTGGACGCCTTTTTGTAGTTCATGACCTTGGAAAGTCCACTCCCAGAATTTCAGTTAATATCAATATATCTTCACATGCCTGATTTGAATCGGGCCATTCAAGAAGTATGCACAAAAGTATTATAGGTTATCAGTGTCAGTACTCTCTTATATGCACCTGTCAATTCCTATTGTTGTAGTATCTACAAGCTTGGATGACATCTATACCCATGAGAATACAGCCCGGACTGACAAAGTGGGAGGCGCTTGTATTTGTTGTGTCACCTTAATTGAGCGCTTGGAGGGGAAAAACTTTGTAAGTTATTATAAGACTGCAACTTCGCAGAGATACTATTCTAGGTTTCTCTACTTATATGTTGCCCTTTCTACTGACTGAACCTCTGAAAGCTTTATTATTAATGTCATTAACGTATTGTATCAGTCATTGGATATCAAACATCCTATCATCCTATTTTTTCGATACGAACCAAGTTCCCCACAATGACGGCGAAGAACTCACTGGCGTTTGAGAGAAAAAGGCACGAAAAGATTTTGAAGAAATCTTATCATCCTATGTCAGTTTGACCAAATAGTTGTTATATTAATGAAAGGTGGGCCCCTTGCTAGGAATTTCGTTCTGCTATATTACTTCCATTCTTCCTCAAATATCAAATGAGACCTGCGTGTACATATATATGCCCATTGCGTGAAGCCATCAGCAGTCTGAACCTATCCATTCTAATTTCTACTTCATCCTTGTAACGTAACCTATGAGATAAAGATTTCACCTCTTGACAAATACAAGTAGCAGCAAGGTGAACTTCTTTGTTGCTAGATAGCTTCTTGCAAAGGTCCTTCAATGGTTAATGGATTGAGTGGCGAGATCAAATTTTTCTCCATACTAAACTAATTGAGTTTACAGATCGCTACTGAGTAGATTCCGGAAAGACGGAAACATCATTAATGATACCCTCTAAAGCTATGTCTATTTTATTATATGTTATCTTGGAAATTTCTCCTTTTATAGACTTATTCTTTGAATCATAATTGGAATTATTGAACATGTAATTTTCCTTGCATTGTTGTTTGGTAACAATGTGGATCTTCCCAGGAAAAACAGTGATTGGGTCAAATTTAATTTTCAAGGTCTGACCTCTATACGGACCTACAATGTAAAACATTTTGCAGTAAAAAGAAAATCCATGCAAACGTTTCACACGAATGGATCTAATTACTGTTTGGTTTCGTCACTACTGCCCTTCGCGTATAGAACTTATATCGGGTGCCATGTTCTCTAATACCTCACAAGTCTTTTTTAGCACGAGTGATTTTATCACCTGAATACCTGATTTTATCACATCATCATCGGCCATGTCAGCCCCCATGTTACCCGTCGCCCCGGCCACTCAAATCCAAGTTTATATCGCCATAAAGGCAGTCTATAGCGACCTGGTCAGATCCGCCGCAACCCCACAGGGCCTTGCATGAGCAACTCCATGCAGCCTATGGGTAGGATCCTGGGCGGACGCCATGGGCTCCGAATGATCAATTTTATTTTTCATTAGGGTCTGGACAGCAGGTCACCTTTGAGGTGATAGATGACGCTAATGGTGCTAGAGCTGCTCCGGCAATGGGGGGAGGAGTAGGAAGATAGAGGCCACTTGTGATTATGGAGCTGCTCTTTATAGTGCAAAGGGTGAGCTTCAGATGGGTGGGAAGATTACCTTTAGCCGCCATGGGATACTGTAGAGAGCAGGCATGTATGTGTTTAAGTAGATGAAAGAGGTACACGCAGATTGATTCTCCACATGGTGTGTCACCTGTACCGTTTTGGGGTGTGTTTTTAAAAAAATGTATTCGAATGAAAATTAGATGAGGTGAATAGTATGTCAATATATTTTCTTCCCTTTTCCCTTCTTAAAGAAGATATGGGGATCAGCATTTATCTACATCAAACTGTTCAAGATTGTATTCCAAAATAAAGCAGAAATGATAAGGAGCAGCACCAACATGCATTTTATCTTTGCAGGACCTATTTGTTTGACCAAAGTAAACCATTTACAATTACGTAATGCCTTCAGCTAACTTTTGAAATTAGATTCCCATCAATACACATTCATCAAACTAAGCAATTTGTTCATATTGCTGTACTTTGATATTTCACTTAAAATGTCCCCATTTCCCGGAGATATAACCTTTCGCGATTTAGGTTTCTTATTCTTGGTATTTCCTCTCATTCCATTTTTTCTGAGGACCTTTTTTTTTGAGTAACTTACTTAAATTCCACCATCATTTGTACCGCCTGTACAAATCGCTCGTCTGTTTGATCTCGACTAGGCAGGTCTGTTGACAAGGAATGATTACAATCAAAATTATCATATAAAATCTCCTTGAATATTCAAAATAGTGATATATATCCTGTACCGTAAAGGATGGGTAGGCCTACACAGTCTTCGACTAAGGGCCAAAGAGAAATACAGAGATAGCACTCTTGACATATGGACAGACCGCGTGGCAGAAGTATCTGAACTAAATTCTTATTGACCAAAAACATCTCACTGGATAAAATGAGATAGGAAAAACTTGGAAATTACCTGTTGGTGTGGGGTGTACGTATTCATTGTGATAATTCAGCACATACTTGAGATAAATATCTGTGTTATTTATAACATACGTGTTTAAGACAAGTATCTTTTTTTTACATTGAGTTAATCAGAAAACTCCTCACTACGGAGACGAAACACTGTCAAAATGATGCATTATAAGAACGTTTGATTACAAATTGGAAAACAAACATGATCTCGTGTTTCGCATAGCCTTTTTATTACTCCTGTTTTGCAGGAAGGCGTATTGTGTCAACTCTTATATTTCAATACCTGGATGCGTTCATTTTCGTGAATACCTCGAAGTGTCAGCGCCATTTTCCCATCAATATATCTATGGAAATAACTGTCTTTATAATAGTCTGCATTATGGGGCTCTCTATACAATAGCATTCACTTGGAAAATATTGATTTTATCGGTACATTACTCGGTTTTAGATCAAATTGCTTATCTCTTTAGTCACAAACATCTCCCTTTCCAATAATCTCTAAATGGCGCTTAACAATACTTGCTGTATTTGTAAATTTATATATAATTAAAAATGAATTGATCTGGGTGGGATATACACAGCCGTCTCCTTTTCACGAAACAGCCAGTTCTATCCACAAGTATCTAAATATAAGCGTGCTCAAATAGTAGATGATTATTTGTTAAAGCCTGATCCATTGCTCCTGCATCCTCTTATTTCGTACGGTTCTTGCTAAAGGGTCAACGGTCCAACAGATGTTACACTCCAACTATATCATGATTTGCCAAACAATCCATTAAAATGGTGAATGGCAAAACTATATAAGTAAACAGACAATGAAATATGAGTTTCGGTTTAAAACTATCGCATTTGAAACTTGTAGTTATACCTGATGTAATGTGATGCTGTAATGGTTTGGGCATTTCAATGTAATGTAATTCTCTGATGGTTTGGGCATTTCAATTATGTACTTACGGAACCTTTGTTACTATTTTTTACACTTCCAGGGATAGGTGCTCTGATTTCTATATCATGGATATTATAAAGGAAACTGACGAAAGTTGTCTGGAGTGATTTATATTCCATCAAGGGTCGCTCACGTAGGAAAACATACGAGGTGATAGCCGAGTGCCTAGTCCGTAGCGAGTTCTCCCGAGATGCGATGTAAGTCATTCCGGTCAACTTTTGTCTCCATGATTTTAGACTAATAAGAAATATGTATCTCACCGACCAACAATCAACCTTGCCAACGTTCTACTAGCTATTTGTTTTTCTGGGAGGAATCGTGGCTCACGATCTGATACCGTGCAGCAAATTTGTTGTCTTTGCTGCAGTAGTTCGGTCGGCCCGAAGACAGAATATAGTTTTTTATTTTTTTATATATATTTTTTTTATTTTCTTTATTTATCCTGCGGGGGCATCGGTGAAATCACCGGTTTGACTTACCCCCACAGCTAAATACATTTGTCAATGAACATAGATATATATCTTAAACTAGTATACAGTGTGTCCTTCACAGACGTTGAAGGATTCATTTAGAAGAAATGTCTCGATCAAGTCTCTGCTTGCTATAACAATGTCACATCTAGTGGTATCATACGATGTATTTAAGTTCGCAATGGTTTCACTGCAATTATCTAAATCTTAATCTTTAAAAGTGTGCGAATAGAGGAGTAAGTTTGTTATTAGCGTACAAAAGACGACATTAACCATGAATATACGCTCTTGAACATGTTTATAGTGAAAAAAAACCGACAGGTCCATTTTATGTCCAAAGTTGTATGGTGAGCTTGCAGGTGAGCTTGTAGGGAACACACAAGAGTCGCAGTGCGTTAACCTTGTTAACAAATGTTTATTTTGTTTTTTCTATGGAGTTTTTCCTAGGGTAAATGACTTACAATAGATATGTCTCCAGGCTCGGCCAAGGTCATTCTGCCGCCTGGCCCAGGGCAGATTTACAGAATTAATTGTGGTGGAGCAGGTCATGGCTAAACGGGGGTGACCATACATGGCGGCTGCACGGCCAAGGGCAAGCAAAACCTTATTAAATAGTGTCAAATTTCATCGTTCGTACAACCTGAGTCGTTTGACATTGGAAAAATGTTTCTCTACATTGTGATCGTAAATGCGGTAGGGGTAGGATCGAAACCCTGTCTTGTCTTACCCTCAAAACCTTATTAAAGACCTCTTGCCTGTTACAGGCTAGTAGTGTCAGCCTGGTGAGTTTGTACAATCGAAGAGTGTTTGGTGGAAGCCTGATGGTGTCCAGATATATGCTAAATAGTCAGACTTCATTTTTGCTAAAGTAAAGATGTTAGACTTTGGCATTTTTGCACAGTGACATGTCAGGACGTGGACATTGTTACATGCTAATAAGTCAGACTTAGGCATTAGTACACAGTGAAAAGTCAAGACTTAACCATTATTACATGCTAAAGAGTGAGACTTTGTCATTTTTCCACAGTAACATGTCAAGGCTTGGACATGGTTACACGCTATAAAAGGTCAGGCTTTGGCATTTTTCCACAGTGAAAAGTCAAGGCTTAGCCACTTATTCCAACACCTAAGTTTAGATAATATCGGAAACGATATGAATTCATGTACTTCAAAAACGTTCCTAGCAGTATGTTTATACTGAACTGTTTCATTCCATCTCTAAGCATATCATAAGCCACTTACCCTGAAACAGCTATCTATTCTTTATTGTAGATGAAAAATAATGTTCTTACATACATAAAGCCAATGACAAAAAAAGAACATGTATTCATTTAGGTTTGCCTGGTCTATGCCTGCAATCCAATGAAATTTATAATATCATTGTCTAGGCATCTTTAGAAGACAAAAATTTCTAGGACATATAATCAATTATAAGTTACCAAATTCGTAAATGGATTCAGCCTGATACAATTTACGGCATATTTTACATGCAATTCAACCAGGCATCTTCTATGGTCTGTACTCTCTCAGTATAACGAGTCGATATAACGACCAATCAAAACGTCTACTTGTTCCGGGCAGACGAAATCCAGTTCCAGCTTCCCTCCCCTTGACTACAATGTCCCAGCGCCCTCCAACGGCAGTGCCGCTCACCAGAGGTCACGTGATACAGACCGGATGGGACTTAACGATTCGCCAGGACGCCACGAGAGGGCGGTGGTCACGTCGCTCCTTGTGGCTGGAGGTGTCGGGGAGGAGGGAGGTGGTCAAAAGTAATCACCAAGCCCGACAGGTGGCGTCAGGGTAACACCGTGTCCCGGATGTGGTTCACACAAAGAGCAAATATTAGACACACTCTGCGATATTCGTCCTTACGACGGCGTTTCATCGTTAGGCCTGGCGTCCACCTACTGCGATATGAATTTAGACCTACCGATATGGCACCGATACATAAAAAGAATATCGGATACATATTGGGAACGTGCAAAATCATAGACAAATGTCTTGACATGCCAATCCACCACGCATTGTAAGGCCTGGCGTCCACCTACTACGATAGAAATTTAGCCCTACCGATATGGCGCCGATACAAAAAGCAAATATCGGAGACATATCGGGAAGGTACAAAATTGTAGACATATGTCTATACATGCCAATCCACCATGCACTGTATGGGGTTTTTATCGGTGTCAGAAACGTGGTCAACTGCCCCGATATTAGGTGACCTTCCGACGCGATTTTGATTTTTTATCGGGAGGTGCATCGTAGACCATATCCAAGCCATATCGTAGTAGGTGGACGCCCGGCCTTGACAATCAGAGTGCAATGCAAAGCCTTGCAAACGATATCATTGCTGTTGCGTCACGAAGGTTAGCCATAATGTGAAATGTGTTTGTTCATGTTGTCGTTTTTGGATTGTTTATCCTCGTTGGAAAAGATTGTACCTATTAAATAAGAACACACATAATGCGAATGAAATATGTTCTCATTTAATAGGTAAGGTATGCCTCAGAGCTACAGAATTCGTGTCGAGGTCCCAGATCCCAGTCCTCAATCTGATATAGCACTGAACCAAGGCGCTAATATGTTCGAGTTTAATATATTTGGTAAAGTTCGCGCAGACTCATCGCTGGCTCGTCATTAGTATTTATTTTATTTTATATTTATTTGGCAGTGAGGAACTTGTGAGGTATTTCATCTATAGTATGTGTAGGCTCTAGATACCCAGACATATTTTGGTTCCACCAATGAGATGCATGTATAGCTTAATTCTTCTCGGTCTAGTATTTGATACAAGCTTTACCAATAAATCCCTTATTAAATATCAAGAAAAAACAAAAGATCTACTTCAATATACAATAAACGACCAATTGAATATTCAATACTAGTTGCCGTCTAGTTGCAAACTATAGTCAGACAGTGTGCCTCAGCCATACAGAGTGGTCAGGCTGGTCACGTGACTATATAAGCCTACCCAGAAGCCCCCACGCGTCGACGCCATCATAACCCAGCAGGGTGGTTTGATGAAACGAGGGGAGTTCGCTCCTTTATTGGCGTCTGATTGAGACGCTGATAACGGGGATCGTTCGCCACTGCGCATGCGCGAGCTGCTGGCGTTCGGCGCACTTATAAACAAGGACGTAGGGGGCCCTGCATCTCACCTGGCGACGGAAAGGTCAACGACACGTCAAGACACGGGGTGTTATTAGATGCCATAACGAGGTGACGTAGAGCGTCCTGACAGGTTGATCTCCACCAGAAGGCGATGTAGGGTGGTGCTACAGACACCACACCTAGTGTTCACTCCTGAATAGTGGAACATTCAGCTATATATATATATATATATATATATATATATATATATATATATATATATATATATATAAATGTATATATATATATGTATACATGTATATATATATATATATATATATATATATATATAAGTCTGGGTGATGAGTGGCGCTTCTACAGTGAGCGCGACTTGTACCTTACCCGGGTGACGCTTGTGGCGCTAGTAGCGTACAGGCCTTCAGTGGCGCCACCTGAGTTTATAGTAAGATATACTCTCTTGAGCGTTTCTGTACAATATATATATATACACACATATATATATATATATACATATATATGAAATAATGTATATATAATATGTATATAACAATAAAACAGACGTAACAATGAAAAGGGAAACACGAGTTTGGTGGAATAATAGTTTATATATACAATAGCAAATCACAGATACAATAGCCAACCAATAATGTATAACAATGATATTAATAAAAAAAAGACTCGAGTCCCACAATCGGTGACGTTCCTGATGCCAGTTATGGTGCCGATGTCAATCGTGGTGCTGGGTATTTTTGTGCAATGCTGTCTTTACCTGGATAACTTCCTAGCTATACTGGTGAAGCTATCCCGCTTATAGTGTAAATTTTTTTTATGACATTGAAATAATAATGTGTTAAGAAGCAATTATGAAAAAAAGAAGATGTTTGCTTAATGTCAGGACAAATAGCAAAGGCAGTGATCCAGTACTATTTGTCTTTTTTTCTTAGATATATCTACAACAAAATTTCAGAATCATAGTTAATCCTCGTTAGATTGATAATGTGTTCCATAGCAGTCGCAATGCTACGCAGTAAAGGGAAAAGAGACTTTAATTAGCATTTGACAAGAGACTCCCAGTGAGTGAAGCCAACTTTGCAGAGCAAACGATTCTGACATGTGGAGAGAAAATGTTGTCTTCTGTGTCATCTCAAATTGCGGGAAACTGAAAACACTGACAGGACCGCCGTGACTGACGTATGTGCGAATTACTAATCGTGTTCCTCAATAGGTGGGCGGGAATAAAATTATTCTATCATTATGTCTGTATGTAATACATTGTCTTCTCGGATACTCAAGGCTGCAGATGTAGAAAGAATAAAATCATCGATTTGGCTTCAATAATGATATATTCATCTCGTTTCCCTTTGCCATAATTGAATATCGTATATTAGGAAATCACATATATATTTGTAATTATGAATAGACTCCTATTTAGAACCTGTGGTTGAATCAAACTATGGATCCCTTACATATGAATATTATATAATACAAAAATGAGTATGCATGGATATATCTTTAAGCCATGATTTGGTCAAATATCTTCAGATGGCATTGTAGTGCTTCAACCCATATTCATCGTACATATTTACCTGCATGAATTTGTTTTGCAGATACAAGGCAGAGGACGAAGTACTGAAGGCATGGTTCCATTAACGTGACGCTGACGATGGTTTTTTAGACCAGAAAGGACTCCATAGGGACCAAAGGTGGCAGGAGCCTCAGAAGACAGGACTTTCAAGCTTATAGCTTGTGTCGTTCCTCCTTTGGTAACTCTGGGAGATGTTAAGAGTGTCTGTCACTGGCGAGCACGACGGGAAGCGTTGTAGAAGGCGATGTGTTCTGTTCGGATGGCACTCATTGGTGGGGCTTCTATACACTTTTATATGCTACAAGGTGAGTCGCAAGATTTTATGTTTGTTTGCTGTGAGTGTGAGTGCGAAGAGGGGTGTTTAAAGGATTAATTGTTTTGTTTCAATATGTATGCAGTTATGGGTTGATGGGTTGCAACGTGAGTACATATATATACAGATACGTGTGTGTGACCCAATTTATCATAGTAGACCACAGTGGGGCCTGTTGAATTGACCCACATCGTCCCTGGGACTCTATGGCGTACAGAAAAGGGTCTACATGTACGATCATACGTTATTAAACGGGCCCCATAAGTCACACTTGCGCGAGCTGCAGAAATAGGGTAAGAAAAAGAGTAATTTAGCGAATTTGAGTTTCCGACTAATTCCTTTCATTTATACTGAAGTAAATGTGTAAATGTAGCATTTTAAGAATTTTAAGAAGTCCGACATGGCTGATTTGTGCAGAACAAAGACCATGAAAGACGTTTAAATACTCTGACCCTTTTTAACTTTCGAAAAATAGATAAATTACTTATGGGACGTATAGCGATTCATACAAGGGATCTATGGAAATGTATTGAGCTTTTCTATACCATGAAATAGCTTATTAAAAAACTTTGATTTGCGACATTTAAGTTCCACTATGAAAATTTGGCTCACATATATTTTGTGTATAAAATGATTTGATATCTTTTATAGCATGATATTGATGCAGGGAATCTCAATCTGTTCTAAAAAAAGTAAAGATTGTAATGAAATAAAGTCGTACAGCTGACTCAAAACAATTCAGAGTTTATGAACTAATCATAAAGTCAATAAGCTCAGGCAAAAACTAATATTCGGAATAGCTTGTAATATCCAGTGGGTGGGAATGGTGTCGACATACGATGTTCGGTGTGTGGTTTTGTAATCTCCGACATTCCGGCTTACAAAACGAATACTGCACGCGAGTATACTAACCTTCACTCGCTCATAATTTGTATCCGACTGACAATGTCGTTCAAGTACACTTTCATTAATCTATCCCCACGAAAGAAAACTACATGTTTAGTTTGAGTTGCAGAATGTGTCTCCCAATATGCTTATCATTATACACTTAAGGCCGAATGTCTATGAAATACTACCCGCTGTTAGGGGTGTAATATGGATAGTGTTCGGGTTCACGGAAACGTAGTGAATGCTTGGGCGCACTCTACATAAAATGACAGTAGCCTCAGAATACATGTTTATAGGTGAATGATAATAAAGGAACGTAGTGAGTAAAGGAACGTATTTTTTGTTATAACTATATGGGAAAAGGTTTCAAATACGATATAGAAATATACAGAACAGAAGGCGGAGATGCATCTCAATTCAGGGAAATTATAACACGTCAACGTTGTGAAGTATGCCAACTAGAACGAACAACCGCTCAAATTGTCAAATAGGATAGTGATTTAAAACTACCACTGACACACCACAGCGCTGACGACGAAAAGCTTCCACTTAGTGCTTCGGCATGACATCCACCTACTACGATAGAATTTCCGACCTTCCGATCGGGCTGCGATACAAAAAGTCAATATCGTAGACTTATCGGCAAAGTCCGTAAGGCCCGGCGTCCACCTACTACGATAGATGTCAAAATGTCAAAATCGGTGCCATATCGGGAAGGTGCAAAATCGTAGACATATGTCTAGACATGCCAATCCACCACGCATTGTATGGGGGTTTTATCGGTGTCTAATAACAGAAACGTGGTCAACTTCCCCGATATTTGGTAACCTTCCGACGCGATTTTGATTTTTTATCGGGAGGTGCATCGTTGGGCATATCGGTGTCATATCGTAGTAGGTGGACGCCGGGCCTAATGTAGACAAATGTATAACCAAGCCACGCGTCATAATGGTGTACTGTTAAAAAGAAATAGGTGATCACGGTCCCAATATACCCCATGATACAACCAATTCGTGTAGGTCTTGAGGTAGCATTTATACTTCTAATGATATAATGTATTAAAATTCAGGAAATTGAGGAAATATTGTAGGGCTGTGGATGTTGGCTGTTTTTTTAATCAAAATACATGGAACAATACTATACATTTTTAGGACGCTAAAGGCTCGTTTCAAAGTCAAACTTCTGAAGTACTGATTTGAGACACTTACTCCTAATCGAAAATCACAAAATTTACAGTGCATACGGGCCTATTTATCGTTTATACAATTCCACAATTTCATAATTTTCTGATCAGTATCTCACAAGCAAGAAAGATTTTCCCGGCCGAATATTCTGCGAAGCTCCCGAATAGCCAATAACATTTCAACATGTTGAAATGTCATAGAGACCCTACAATACAGGTTTTTCATCCGGACTCCCTTTTTCACCAGGGCCGATGAGAGGTTATCTTCCGATGCGACTCTGATTTTTATCGAAACGTGCATCGCAGGGTGTATCGGAGCGTATTGGGAGTTTAGTGGACGGTGGCCCTTCATCACTAAGAATTAATCCGTGAAAATAATTTCCTCGAAGGATAGCTTATCATGTTGCACGAAAACATCTCCCAGAAGAGAAACAGTGGCAAAATGGTTTCTTGAGCATCCTTGGTAACGAAGGATAGCTCATTATGTTCCACGAAAACATCTCCCATGAGAGAAACAGTGGCAAAATGGTTTCTTGAGCATCCTTGGTAATAGTGGAGTAGGATCCCAACAACCCCATGTAGTCTGTCCGCCTACAGGCGCGGACTGCGACTCGGTCAGGCCCCCGGGGGGTCTACAGACACTAACAAGGTGAGGTAAGAAGACACCACCTGACGGTGAATGACCACCTCCACCGGCGCCATCTAGGGGAGGTAAAAGCTGCCCCTGGCCCCGCATGCATGGACCTAATCAAGGCCACTCTCATCGATCAGTGTTACTTTCGTGTGTGGCTGGGATAAGAGTAAAGGTTGGCATCCACCAGCCACAACAAGGCTACGACAAGCGCTGACAAGAAAGTTCCTATCGGGCCTTTACGACAGTGTTGTCGGGGCGTGTCGGGAAGCTCACGCTCCACCAAAATTTCCTATAGTAGACCTCTTTGACACGCTCCCGACACACCATGACATTCGACAAGGGTCCAGTCTTGGGGAAAATCAAACATGCTCGATATTGTCATAGCCTTGTTGGAAGGCTCCCGACAAGCTTCCAATCGTGGCCTTGTTGTGGCCTTGTCGTAGATTCTTGTCGGGAACTGGGGTCCACCGACCACGACAAGGCCTCCAATTGTCGGCCAATCGTGGACCTTGTCGAGAAGCCATTCTCATAGCCTTATCGCGGTTGGTGGACACCACCCTTAAAACATACCCTTACCCTGTCCAAACGAGGGAAGCTCCACTAGGTTCAATTTTGCTCGAAAATGAAAGATTTCCGTGTCTGCTGCATCGCGGACTTTTGACATGGACTTTTACACTATTCTGCCTCTGAAGATGAAATAAACCAATAAATAGGTTAAAAATTTACATATAAAGACAGCCCTGCTTATCCATAATCATGTCTTGCCTGTTTTATATTTATCAACTTTATCTAAAGAATGTTTTCCATCTTCACAGTCGTGCGACTATCTACAGTACCCGCTTCAGTCTATCTCTAATAATGCAACAATTGATGATAATAGTTCGCTTTGTTCACAAGGACAGATATATGACTCTTATGCGGAGGTTTCCCATTCATCTCAATGTCTTTTTCTTAGATTTCATGCGATCTGTTGCAATAAACTCACATTCACGGCATCTTCGCTGAAAGGTATTATAAAAGGATTGGGATCATTTTAATAATGTCACAATAAAGTATGCCCAACCAATTTTATTTTCTAGACGTAGCACTGTCCATACAAGTTCATCCGTCCTGATACTTTTCTAGCAGAATCTATAGGGTTCTAGATGAACATTAGGATATGTCAATAAACACGTCAGTTAAAAATAAGACAGGGTTAACTAATTGATCTAATTGATGTACACGGACTGGAGCAGGACGATGTCTTTGAAGGTAAACGTGGCTTAGCTGAATGTATGACTTCTTCCCACCGCTATGCGACCAAGAATAGCAAAGGTTTTTCTTTACAACCACGGAGTCTGACATTGACCCCATTGGAACGAAAAGATAATACCAGCAGGACAGTGCCTTTGCCTCACGCCCATTTCTGTATACTACTCTCATTAGCATGCATTTTGAAGCACGGTATTGCTCTTCAGTGTGGACCCATTATCCCGTGCTGAGAGATGTTCACCACAAAGAATGTATTAAAACGTATCCCCAATAACAGAGTACCTGCTGCTCTAAGCTTGGCAAGATCAGGTGACTTCATTTGGTGATCTCACATACCATAGATCTCTGATATTTCGCCATCCTAAACCTCAACAGGCGTTGCTCGATATTTTGTGGTATAATCGGATCGCAATTTTGTTTGACGATTACTCTAATGATTCGACTGAAAAAGTGTTGCTCCTGTAACACCCGATCGTATCCCTATATTCACACGGTATCGCTAGTATTTACGATGTGATAGCGATACAAAAATGCGGTGGCACATGTTCAAAGAGACTGTGGAAGATTCATTAGTTCTTTAATGGATGCAGATGGCACCATAACCGAAACTAGTCTGACAGCTGGTGGTGTGGATCGCATTTTCCTAAAAGTATCAGAACAAGGAGATGGAGATCGAGGAGCCACGACACATCTCAGACTAGGCCATTGTTAACCTAAGAACCTGAAGTGATGCGATCCGCAGACGATCCGCCATGGTCTGAAGGTGAGCGTAAAAGGTATCGTATTTTACGCTGCGATGCGATTCCCTAAATTTCAGGAGCAACAATAAGGCCCTCGCGCCGCTATTCTGCGATCCGTAAAGGTGTCGTAAATACGGAGCAACGGCCCCCTGGAGTGGAATAATAGTTGTGCTGCCTTTAAACAAGCAGAGTGGAAAATAAAAGGTGCCTACAAAGAGGCCAACTTTATCATTAGTCGCTCGTCACTCAACATATCTCTCGCCGTCCAAGTGTATCCGTCAGTGGTCCACAGCTTACAACGCGCATTTGTTGAAACACTGGCGATGCGTATGGGCAGAGTGCAGTCACATGATCTAACATCACATGTATCCAGTTTGCATCATATTATGGGCAATCAAGTCCACTGACGTCACCTGCACATGGGTAGTTTTATGAACACAACAAACTAGTTCTAGGATGTCCTACCTTAATAAATGACTCCTCATAGACAGAAAACAAGCATAATAGATCTAAGGTTTAAGCCTTCACCCGCTATGCCATTTGGACCCGTCCCTTTCTCCAGCTTATGTGCAGGGTAGCAGACTAAGTTACACACATCACAGGAACGGATCAACGGCGCCTGCACACAGGGACATGTCCAACACCTGAGTCCTCCCCGGACAAGGACGCCACCTATCCGGTATCTTGCGCCCGCTAATAGGCCTAACCAAAGGCCGGATCCAACATCAAAGGTGGCCGGGCCCGACCCCTATCAGGGGAGATAACAATAGGGCATCCGATGCTGGGTGGGGCTCACACAGAGATAAGAATAGCTGATCCACATGGCCGCCGGAGACTGAGTGAGGGTGGGGGATGGGGAGATGGGATTACCAGGTCGGAATCTCAGATGGCGCCTGGTACAGCGGTGCGGATTAAAGGCTGGTGCATGGGAGTGGTTGCTAAAGGAGATGTGTGCCACCTGCAGGCGGTTAAAGGCATATCCTACAATTCACAGTGGTACCACCTAGTGATTTTCAAATACTGACAATTTTCATTTCAAACCAGTTCCTCTGACTTATAATGGTGTGATTTACAACATGTTAACGAGTTTGACCTTACCAAATAGATAGATTGGACAAATTTACATTTGACTGATTTACATGGAAATGTACTGAAAAATACAGTTTTTTTTCAATTCTCCTAAAATCAAGGATAGTTATCTATGTTCATTTAGAATGTAAATATGTACTGCTACACATTTAGTATATTCTACGAACGTTTGGAGAAAATGACATGGGTTTCTCTATGTGAAAATCAACTTCTTAGAATTTCTATACATTCTATTGTAATAAAATAATGATATTGATCTCTAACTAAAAGGAAGCACGGTAACCCCCGATTTTTAAGTTTGACATGGCTTCTACAACACTTGCAGATCATCATATCAAATTTTCAGGAAATTGACATGGGTTTTGATTTTTAAGAGAAATCGTCCGATATGCATTTAAAAGTAGGGATTTGATGCACACATGTCTCCCAGTTGTGTACAAGAGACAGATGCTACACCTGACTTTGCTTAGACTGAAGGTATTAAGAGGACGTGCCATTTTGATCCCAGAACACCTGAGATGATTTCTATAGGATGCAGTAGTCAGAATGTTATCACGGTGATTGTGGACCCATGAGGATATGGACCTCGAAATTTGCATTTCATTATTCTACCACTGCGGCACCCACAACCAGTGGATTGTTGAACCAACTGCCATACCACTATGACATAAACATTCATAAGCGTCTCATTACTCTGTGGAAGTTTCCCCCTTATTTTATACATGCATCCATCCTTAAAGACCAAAGAAAATGTTCGATAGTCGATTTTTTTTTCACTGCAATATTGGATGAAGTAATTTCATTTAAAGGAGGGCCCGTAACTCCAGTAAAACAATCTAATGGACCTCTTTTATCGCCCATGCGTTTGTAACCAGCATTAATCCATTTGGACATGTTTAAATGGACGTGACCATACTCAACCATGCTGCGCAATTGGGCGCCTTCATTACACTTTTACATGAATTACAGTTGATGAACTACAAATGGCATGAAATCAGGTATTCCTGATGGCCAACGATAATGTACCATCCTTGGACCAAAGATCCCATAAAATCAACCCTCTAAAAGTGGTAGTATGATTAATGGTAATTCGGAAATGAATTCAGATGTGGGTATTATGAGCAGCTGTTTAGAAGCTTTGGTGTTTTATTTTCGTGATAGTTTTATTCTGTTCAGGATTTTTAAATTAAAAGAATGCTATGAATAGTTAAGTAGGAGATCACATGGCAATGGTTCTTACCACGCGGCAGCGACCAGAATTTGTTGGTCGTGGCGTGTTCGATGAAAGGCACTCTTATGGCATAAAATGTCTGAAGATTTCTATTTTATGAGGATATGTCATGTCTGCTTGGGAGGCATTCGGATGCCTGCAGCTAGCAACAGAAGGAAATCTGCTCCTTAGAGATGAAAGAAGCATTCTGAGGATTTTCACTGGGGACTGGGTATTTATAGTTAAAATCTACATTGCATGTATCTCTATACCTCCTGTTTTATAGCACTGCTCTATTCGTGAATACGAATTACCTTCATTTGGTTATATATTTGTCTTTGACTCCTTGTCTCATAATACTGCCTGAGCCATTATAGATTTCTAACAGTGTGATCTTCCATGAAAAGGGTATTTTATACATTTATCTATATGCAGAGAGAGTATGAAACATAAAGTTATGGAAGGTATAGGTCAATAGCTTCAAGTTGCCTGATTTATATAGAATTTCCCGTAGTTGTTCCAAAGAACTTCAACTGAGATATAATCAGTATTCATTTTAGTTCATGTTTTATTAGTGTCCTCCATGAGGTATCATTTTGGTTTTATTATCCACCTAATACGGAATCTCCATTGTAAACATAGAGAGCCTACAGATCGCTACTGAGTAGAATACGGAAAGTCGGATTCTCCTGATAGTGCTTGAGAACGGCGGCCATTTTGTCTTTCCTTTGATAACTTATCTTTGGAATGTTTTATGATAAATATTACATTACGATGGTCTTGATCTGCATTGTCGTATTCCTTTTGCAATTGACACTATGAGATATCATCGCATTCGCTCGGATATTACTACGCATCAACTACGCGGGGAATACAACCGCAACATGCGGATAAAAATCATGGTAATAGTGTCTATATTTCTGGCAGAATGCGTCATTGATCCATACTTCAAGAAATGTACAATGACTGCAATTAGTAACTGGCCTTTTGTAGAAGTGATATAAATGTCAAGTAGGAATAGTTATTACTGTACACAGAATAACCTTTCTACAAAGTCGTATCGACCTTAAATCATCTGAACAATGCTATTTGCTCTGGGCCATAATAAATACATATTAAATCTTAGATATAAATAGATAGGGATATCACAGATTGTAGAGGATATTATCGTAAAACTGGATGAGTTTTAATCTTGGCCACTGTATGCCACGACTGGAGTTTGGCATAGTGACTTCATGAGGCGAAGACGAGTGAAGGCCGGAACCAAAACTCCAGGAGTGGCATGCGGTGGCCATGATTAAAATGAATCGGGTTTTGATGTTATTCTACCCCATCTCCTCGATTTTGGAATATTACGTGAAAACAATTCTGAATGCCACTAGTGGCATATAAAAGTCAGCGTGGCATACGGAAACTCAATGTTAAGCCTACGGGATTTTATATTAGGGGTGGGATAAATTACAAGCTGAAACACTCAACTCTGTTCAATCACAGCTCTGTTCAGTCACTGTCTGTCTGTCATACAACCACTCAAATTAGTCACTAATACACTTCAACATGCCATTGGTTGTAATGGTTTACAAGGAAGTTGCTCATAGTCAAGAGCTGCACAGTAGATTTCCAAATAAAGAATGCCCGAATCAACGTTTAATGAATTACAATATAATAAACACACAGGTTGGATATAACCTGGAAAGAAAAATAAATATCACCTAAGGGAAATATAAGATGTCTAGAATTTATAAATGTCGGTCTGACACCTACCACTATGATCCTGAAACCTGGCCCAGACATGCACGCTGGCGCCACCTCGTAGCCATGGCATGAGCTATATTTATTACTGTGTTGGCACGCCACCCGCGGGATTGGTAACGAACTACTTTTACCTTTTAGACCTCTTCAGGTGTTTGACCAAAAATATGACACTTAAAATAGGCATAATATCAAACACAGCTCATGTGTTGACTTGAAGATATAGATTGGTCTTGAATATATCTGATTTGTTCTGTCCGCCACAACCAAAGCTTACAAAAAATATAAAGTGTGGTTCCATTGCTG
Source organism: Alentia gelatinosa (assembly GCA_950022655.1). Lineage (NCBI taxonomy): Eukaryota > Metazoa > Annelida > Polychaeta > Phyllodocida > Polynoidae > Alentia > Alentia gelatinosa. Next base: position 18,294,821 of record OX465584.1, on the reverse strand, counting down.
CTATGCGTGTGAGGTGGTTTTCATTCATGAAAAATAATGCACTCTTGATGTGCTGTCCGCAGGAAATTTATAGATCCAGGAAAATGTTATATAAGATCAGCTTTAGACCCCGCACCCACCAACGCCGACGCGAGCCGACGCGAGCCGATACAAAATTACCATATCGTAGCGCGTCGGCTCGCGTCGGCTCGCGTCGGCTCGCGTCGGGGCGCGTCGTAACGTGGTTGGGAGGGTGCATGAATAAGGTACCGTGGTTCCGATACACCCCAATATAGCTCACGACGCAACCAGCGTGATTAACAATATTTCCTTTAAAATTCCAGAGATAATGCATATTTATGGTTGATATTATACCTGTAAATACAAAACAATAGTATATATAATATTGCCTAATAATATTTAATGAAAAAATCAATTCCCAGTTAAAGTATAAATTGATCGATTTAAGACCCTCATCTACCATCAACTTTCACCATTTTTGCAGGGCCGCATTAGCATCATATATTCTAGGTATCCTGAAAATTTCATAATTTTTCACCGATTATTTCATATTATTTCCCGTTTAAAGTGTCATCTATACATACTAACGCGCACCGACGCGGCCCGACGCGCTACGACAATCGATTTATGTTCGATTGTCGTAGACCCTCTACGATATGTTTTTTTTAACGGCTCGCGTCGGTTCGCGTCGTAGCGCGTCGGGCCGCGTCGGTACCGTTATCGTAGAAACCTGACCAACTGCCCCAATAATCTCTACGATATTGATTTTGTATCGGGAGGGCAATATCGGTGCGCGTCGGTTCGCGTCGGGAGCTTGGTGGACACCCCCTCTTAGTTACACGTTTTAGTGAAAAGAGAGACTTTAATACCAGACAGAATCCTAGGGGCAGGATTAGGTCAGACAGGATCTATTCAACTTCTTGTTTTTCAGGGGACTCAAAAAGTGAAAATGGGGGCATTCTATTTTTCCTTGACTTGCCCTAATGGTAAGACGATCAATACAGAGGACATGTTAGGACATGATGGTTGCAATATTGCCGACTGTAATAGCGCACCTCCGTCAGACTGAACATATTTACATACCAGTGGCGTCAGAACATTTTCAAACTTAGGGGGTGGGGGTGGGGGCTGAAAAGGTTTGATGTATTTCTTACACGCAGAAATGTCAAAACTTTGCCACTGTTACATGCTAAAAGATCAGACATTGACATTCTTACATGCTGATATCAAAGACTTCGCCATTGTGACACGCCTAAAAGTTACACTTTGACATTCTTACATACTGATAAGCCAAAACCTTTGCCATTGTTAACCCTTTCCTGACCGCACCTAGCGTAATGCGCAGTGCGTTAACGACCGCGCCCCTGCGGTGAACTATCCCGCTAGTACCGCATATCGCACGTCGTACAGACGTCTAAATACCGGCCTATTCTGCAAGCCATAGAAAATGACTCAAAGTGCAGAGGGGTGCTTCACAAATTAGCCAATTTAGATAAATTAGGGAGATAATTAGATAATTTTAATGATACCGAAAAAACGAAGAGACTTCAGGCTTTATTTCCATACCATTAATTATGAATTCGATCAATATTTGATGATTATATTAATATTTCCAATTGCAGGAAGAATTTGATACTCTTTTTTGCTCCATTGACAAAAGCCTGTACCTAGGCCAAATATAGCACTGCACCTACAAAGATGTGTATCTATTTTTTCATCACAATGACATTATATTATTTTTACATTGATAATTATAAAAAGACATGGAGAACACATCTGGGGAGTTGTTTTGTATTTAGAATTAATATATTATGGAGAAATCATGAAAATGTGATATGCCTGATAGGTGGCGCCAACCGCACTCTGTCTTATAGTTGGCCTAAAGCTAAGACTTATGCTTTATATAATCAAGTATCAACATCGCCATAGTAAGCCATTCATCTGAATTCGACTCTAATCATAAGTACAATATTGTTTTCTATATATACTGAATTTTAAAAGAAATCTGTCCATTATTTACTGATATAATATAAAATATTTAATAATATAAATCAGCTGCCTCAAGGCAGCATCGGTATTCCCATGGTGCTGCCTTAAGGCAGCATTGGTACTCTCATGGTGCTGCCTTGAGGCAGCATTGGTAAGGAAAGGGTTAAATAAAAAGGAAAAACACCAGTGCAGAGAGGTGCAGTACAAAATAGGTAAACAAATTAAAAATCTATGCTGGATTATATTAGGTTTATGTGAAAGGGTTAAGTTTGTCTGTCTCTTTAAGATTCTGAATGAAAATAGAAATAATTCAGAAAGAGGAAAAATGGCAACTTACAATAGAAATTATAGAGAGACTAGTGTAGTGGAACTAAAATTGGTTCCTAAAAGAAGCTTTATGACTGAGAAAAGAAAAAGAAAGGTTCTGCATGGAGGGGAATTGAACTATCAGCATGAGGTTTCTTTTGCAGACACTCTACTTCTAGACTACTTAAACTGACTTGTAGAGGGAACGTTTCAGGGATTCCTGAATGCATGGACAAATCTAGTTCCTCACAATACACCAGGTGGCAGGCACTGTAATGAAAATGCTAGTTCTGTTCATATCCACCCAGTGTCAGTGCTGTGCTTAGACTATACCAGTAGAGCCAAGGGATAAGATAAGGGATAAGATAACCATACTCTTGGTCATTTCCAAACAGTGTCAGTGCTGTACTGTGATAAAGTTGTGATAAAGGAATATGACAAGATGACTTCAGCTTGTGCATACTGGCAACAGAACAGAATTCTTGACTGCAGTATGATATCAGTATACACAGCCTGAAACTATCTTGCCTGATTCAAAGAGATTATTCTACGAAGTGACTAGTGCAGTAGAACTTTCATTACTTCCTGGACCAAATTCAATGACTCTGTAAACAAAGACAAGTTCTGGATGGGTTTATGTTGTGCATACTGATAACAGAAGAGAATTACTGCCGACTTACTGTTATAACTTTGCATAAACTGAAGCTTTCTTGCCTTCATTATACACCCTAGAATACAAGTATTTTACCCTGAATAGATGTAGAAGGTTGTCAAAATACTAATGTCTCCATTCTAAGACATCACATGTTGACCATGTGTTGATATCTATTTCTGCCCAAGCCCTGCAGTAAGCTATGATTACTGCACACGTTTGCTGTACACAGTTTATACTGCATGCCCCAGAATGTGAAGTAGAGTAGAACCCCTTGTAAACATACACCCTCCAATTGGGGCCAAAGCGTCTGCCTACATAGGGGAGGGGGAGGCACTTGCATATTTATTAGAGAGAACTGTTCTGAGGAAAGGCATCAGTTAACCCTTTCACTGTCACATGATGCCTCCAGGCATTCCCGGGTGAACCGCCGCATGATGCCTGGAGGCATTCCCATGGCTACCGCCGCATGATGCCTCCAGGTATTCCCGTGTGAACCGCCACATGATGCCTTGAGGCATCATAAACTCTGATTTCTTTTAATTCACTTTTTCAGTCGATTTAAGCACAAAAGGGTTAGAAATTTTCCATATTAAATAAAACAGTTTGAAAACAATGTATCTGTGTTTTGAGTCTATATAGTGCCATGGAGATGTTGATTTGCGAGTAGAACTTGGAGAAAACCAAAATAATTCACAGATCGAGTCAGGCATATGGACGGGTTGGGCCGGCATTTCAGGGGTGCATCTGGTAGAAGCCTGCAGCGGTAGTATAAAGGAAAAGTGTAGGGGGTGCGGCGGTACAATTCCTGATACATTTTGGCGTGCGGCGGTTAAAGGGTTAACGCTGTTCTGCTACCCAGGTTGCCATTAGGCGGTGGTCTACTGTAACTTGTGCATGAGAAAAGGCTTAAATGAATGCTCAAATCCAATTTGATTCATAGTCAATGATAACTCAATGAGATAGGTCTGTCATTCCAGTGGATAAGTTTTGTAAGATTCAAAAGCGGAAATAAAAGCAATTTAAAAGGAGAAATAGAGATTATTCTAGTGTGGAAGAACTGACATTATTTGTTCAAAGAATATTTATTACTTTCAAAAAAGAAAAAAGAGCTGGATTGAGGAGATTTGAACTCTCAAGCTTAGGGTTTCCTTGCAGACACTCTACCTCTAGACTCCAGAAAAGACATGAAGAAGGAATGTTTAAGTTGGTCTGTCTCTGTAAGATTCTGAATGAAAATAGAAATAATTCAGAAAGAGAAAAAATGGCAACTTACAATAGCAATTATACGATTAGGGATAAGATAACCATACTTTCGGTCATTTCCGAACAGTCAGTGCTGTACTGTGATAAAGTTGTGATAAAGGAATACGACAAGATGACTTTAGCTTGTGCATACTGATAACCGAACAGAATTCTTGACTGCATTATGATATCAGTATACACAGCCTGAAACTTATGGGGCGCCCTTCTCCACAAACCCATTTCATCAATATTTTCTTCATACAGCTTACCTTTCGTTTTATGGAATGTGTTTCATCCACGAAAAACACCACAAAACCTATATTTCATACTCAATTTTTTTCACCCAATATTGTATGAAATGGTCATAAATCACAGAAAGTGTGCATATGGGAGTCTGGGGTGAAATGAGGGGTCTGTTAATAAACCTCGGAATATCTCAAAGTTCTTTCTTGTGGGTAATGTATAGGTGTTGGGTTACCTGCTCATGAAGTCTTATGAGTTAAATATAAAAACCATTGCCATGGCAACTCAGTGAACCTATACACCCTCAAAACGATGTCCGGGCGAGTGACATTTGGGTGTTTTCCTTTTGAGGGGTAGCCATAAAATTTGTGATATGATTTTACTGCCCAATTCTATTATTTCTTGTTTAAGTGTGTCTAAGGGTTAGGTTTGGGTGTTCTGGTGAGTGTTAATGAGTATCTTCCTTTGCACTGAGTTGTTTCATACAGGGGTATGACAAGTATTTTACCTTAATTCTAGGTCCCTAAATATACATTACTTGTCGTTTAGGTTAGTAGGAGTACAGAGTTAGGTAGGCACTATCAATTATATGGAGGAAATCCCCAAGGGGACACACCTTAAGGCAGTATATAGCTTTAGTGGGGCAAAAATCTGTGAAAACCTGAGAAATCCCATTGAAATGACTTTGTAATTATGTGAAATGTCACTCGGACGGACATTTTTGCGTTTATATACCATTTAGCCCCATAGAGGTTAAGGGAGTGGTTCAAAATAAGTTTAATGTTATGTGGCTTATTTTACTATATACCTACTGCCGTAACTATCTTGATTACTACACGCTGCTCCCCACAACGTTCTGCACAGCTGTGCAGTAAGTTAGGGTTCATATCACGGTCGCAACGGATATCATTTCGACGTCGATATTTAAAAATAGCCGACGGTGTCTCCGCTTCGAAATCGGTAACGTTAACGTTAGAGTACACAAAGAAAACACACTGGAATACTGCAAAATCATATGAACTACAGAAAAATATCGAAGTATAGTACCTGGTAATAAAGATATGAATGACCATGGCATTCACCTTAAAAACGGGATGGCAATGAGAGAGCAACCACTATGTTTTCTTCCCGCCGGTTTCCGGCCGGTTTCCGGCTGGTTTCCAAGCGACAACAATGTTGCTATGCGCGTTGCTATGCGATAACTTCACTGCCGCATTCCACGGAGGAAGCGAAAGCTAGGGTTCACATCGACAGTTCTGTGCCCAAATTGGATTTAAAATGGCTCTTACAACTTAAATAAGGTAAGAATATGAATGTTTTGGAGGCATATAGTAAAGATAAAACGTTGTACCTATAAACGTAAAAATTTCGATCCTCACTCAGGCCCCTAGCACGTTTACAACTCGTTGTAAACGTGCTAGGGCCCGAGTTCGGATCGAAATTTTTACGTTTACAGGAACATCGTTTTATTACTATATTTGACAATATAAAATCTCCAGGGGACACACTTTGAGGCAGTATATAGCTTTAGTGGGGCAGAAATCTGTGAAAACCTGAGAAATCCCATTGAAAAGACCTTGTCATTATGTGAAATGTCACTCGGACGGACATTTTTCCGTTTATATACCATTTAGCCCCATAGGGGTTAGGGGAGTGGTTCAAAATAAGTTTACTGTTATGTGGCTTGTTATATTTGACTAAGAAATACTGCCCCTCCACCATACTGCCCCTTTACCATATTGTCCCTCTACAATACAGCCCCTCACCCATACTGCCCCTCACCCATACTGCCCCTCAACTGTGCCATACTGCCCCCTACAATACTGTCCCTTCACCATACTGTCCCTCTATAATACTGCCCCTCAACCATACTTCCCCTCTACTATGATGTCCCTCTGTCATACTGCCCCTCCACAAAACTGCCCCTCTAACATACTGCCCCTGTACCATACTGCCCCTCCACTATACTGCCCCCTTACAAAACTGTCCCTCCACCATACTGCCGATCTACAATACTGCCCCTCCACCATACTGCCCCTTTACCATACAGCCCCTCGCCCATACTGCCCCTCACCCATACTGTCCCTCAACTGTGCCATACTGCCCCTCCACTATACTGCCCCCTTACAATACTGTCCCTCCCCCATACTGTCCATCTACAATACTGCTCCTCCACCATACTGCCCCTTTACCATACTGCCCCTCTACCATACAGCCCCTCGCCCATACTGACCCTCACCCATACTGACCCTCAACCATACTGTCCTTCAGCATACTGCCCCTAAATGATACTGTCCCTCACCGATGCTGCCCCTTTAACATACTGCCCCTCTACAATACTGTCCCTCCACCATACTGTCCTTCTATATTATTATATACCTATGCACAAACTAAGTACAAATACTAACTGCTCCTCGGGTTATAGTAATAATATCATATAACCAAGGTACTCCGTCTAGCTTGTTACGCATCGCCTTTGGATTTGACATACGGAGTGCTTTGACTGACATACGGAGTGCTTTGACTGACATACGGAGTGCTTTGAAATATAACGCAATCTGATTGGTCGAGAGGCCGAAGCACTCGGCTGGGCGGAAAATTCAAAAATGCCGGACGTCCTCAATTCGCGGGTTTGACAATGTGTTATTATCGGGCCGAAACGAGTTAAGATGCATATTTAGCGAATATCGAGGTAAATTACACAGAGGATGAACATGATACAGTTTAGATAGCTTAGATATACAAAATCAATCGATATCAACAAACACTGAAGGTCTACTTCACCGCTCCGCGTTGTCAACGTCAAATTACGTTGGCTACATAGTTGTGCACAAATTTACGTTTTCAACTCGCTGCCGTTTTCCGGCGAACCAGTCAGGGATTTGAATACGGACATAACTTTTCCTGGCGGTTCTAATGCTGTTGAAATCATTCAAATTTGATCATTAGATCAAGGGTTATAACACGTCGAAAAGCGGCCGCCGTTCGACGCTCACCCGCGAACGTAAACATGAAATGTCACGTCAAATCCAAATCGCGGAGCAGCGGCCCGCCCTACTACCATAATTCCAGGGTCGGGACACTGCGTAGATTTATTTCGTATATCTAAGCTATCTAAAACTGTATCTAACTGTATATCTAAGCTATCTAAACTGTATCACGTGGTTGTCTCACGTTAAATACCTTGATATTTGGTCATTATACACTTTTAGACGAGTGCATGTTGACAATCTTCTCCGACGTTTGCTTCCGACCATTGAATTTAGTACCAGCTGACTTACAAGGGGCGCTACGGTCGTTCAATCTCCGAACCGTAGATATATACTGTGTATGGCGCCAATGATGCGGCAAGCAAAACTCAGATAGGCGAGTGTAGCGAGCTGCCGCTAAGAACTCTGGGATATAACAACACGTATGACAGTATATTTGACGTCTTTGTCGAACAGTGGAGTGTGACGTTATGGCGATTTACGGTCAAAAAGAGGTATTTCCTGATTAATTAATACATTTGAAGGCATATAATAATAGAATTACGACTTTGTCGCTCGTGTATGGGTACCGTACACGAGCGACAACATAGTAATTCTATAATACTGTCCCTCTACAATACTGCCCCTCCATCCTACTACACACCCTCTACTATAATGTCCCTCTGTCATACTGCCCCTCCACCAAACTGCCCCTCTAACATACTGCCCCTGTACCATACTGACCCTCCACTATAGGCTACTGCCCCTTTAAAATACTGTCCCCCCAAATTTCTGCCCATCTACAATACTGCCCCTCCACCATACTGCCCCTTTACCATATTGTCCCTATACCATACAGCCCCTCACCCATACTGCCCCTCACCCATACTGCCCCTCAACTGTACCATACTGCCCCTCCACTATACTGCCCCTTACAAAACTGTCCCTTCACCATACTGCCCATCTACAATACTGCTCCTCCACCATACTGCCCCTTTACCATACTACCCCTCTACCATACAGCCCCTCACCCATACTGACCCTCACCCATACTGACCCTCATCTGTACTGCCCATCACCCATACTGCCCCTCAACCATCATACTGTCCTGCAGCAATACTCCCTCTCAACGTTACTGCCATTACATCGAATTGCTCCTCTACCATACTGCCTCTTAACCATACTACCCTTAATCCATACTGCCCATAAATCATACTGCCCCTCAACCTCACTGCCCTGAACAATACTGACTCAAACCATACTGTACCTTATAGGGACATTATAGTACAGGGGTAGTATGGTGGAGGGGCAGTATTGTAGAGGGACAGTATGGTGGAGGGACAGCATTGTAGCGGGGCAGCATGATAAAGGGGCAGTATTGGTGAGGGACAGTATCATGGTGGAGGGGCAGTATGGTGAAGGAGCAGTATGGTAAAAGGGCAGTATGGTGGAGGGACAGTATAGTAGAGGGGCATTATGGTGAAAGGGCAGTATGGTGGAGGGGCAGTATGGTGGAGGGACAGTATAGTAGAGGGGCAGTATGGTGGAGGAGCAGTATGGTGGAGGGGCAGTATGGTAGAGGGGCAGTATGGTGGAGGGGCAGTATAGTAGAGGGGAAGTTATGTTGAGGGGCAGTATGGTGGAGGAGCAACCGACGCCACGGCGAGTACGATATAACGTTAGGAGATCACTTGTGGTCGTGTTACGCACGCAGACGTCCGACAATCTTTGTATATCTAAGCTATCTAAATTGTATCACGTGGTTGTCTCACGTTAAATACCTTGATATTTGGTCATTATACACTTTTAGACGAGTGCATGTTGACAATCTTCTCCGACGTTTGCTTCCGACCATTTAATTTAGTACCAGCTGACTTACAAGGGGCGCTACGGTCGTTCAATCTCCGAACCGTAGATATATACTGTGTATGGCGCCAATGATGCGGCAAGCAAAACTCAGATAGGCGAGTGTAGCGAGCTGCCGCTAAGAACTCTGGGATATAACAACACGTATGACAGTATATTTGACGTCTTTGTCGAACAGTGGAGTGTGACGTGAACAATACTGACTCAAACCATACTGTACCTTATAGGGACATTATAGTACAGGGGTAGTATGGTGGAGGGGCAGTATTGTAGAGGGACAGTATGGTGGAGGGACAGCATTGTAGAGGGGCAGCATGATAAATGGGCAGTATTGGTGAGGGACAGTATCATGGTGGAGGGGCAGTATGGTGGAGGAGCAGTATGGTAAAAGGGCAGTATGGTGGAGGGACAGTATAGTAGAGGGGCATTATGGTGAAAGGGCAGTATGGTGGAGGGGCAGTATGGTGGAGGGACAGTATAGTAGAGGGGCAGTATGGTGGAGGAGCAGTATGGTGGAGGGGCAGTATGGTAGAGGGGCAGTATGGTGGAGGGGCAGTATAGTAGAGGGGAAGTTATGTTGAGGGGCAGTATGGTGGAGGAGCAGTATGGTAAAGGGGTAGCATTGGTGAGGGGCAGTATCATGGTGGAGGGGCAGTATGGTGGAGGAGCAGTATGGTGAAAGGGCAGTATGGTGGAGGGACAGTATAGTAGAGGGGCAGTATGGTGAAAGGGCAGTATGGTGGAGGGGCAGTATGGTTGAGGGACAGTATAGTAGAGGGGTTGTATGGTGGAGGGACAGTATGGTGGAGGGGCAGTATGGTAGAGGGGCAGTATGGTAGAGGGGCAGTATGATGGAGGGGCAGTATGGTGAAAGAGCAGTATGCTTGAGGGGCAGTATGGTGGAGGGACAGTATAGTAGAGGGGCAGTATGGTGGAGGAGCAGTATGGTGGAGGGGCAGTATGGTAGAGGGACAGTATAGTAGAGGGGCAGTATGGTGGAGGAGCAGTATGGTGGAGCGGCAGTATGGTGAAAGGGCAGTATGGTGGAGGGACAGTATAGTAGAGGGGCCGTATGTTGAAAGGGCAGTATGGTGGAGGAGCAGTATGGTAAAGGGGCAGTATGGTGGAGGGACAGTATTTTAGAGGCACAGTATGGTGGAGGGACAGCATTGTAGAGGGGCAGCATGTTAAAGGGGCAGCATTGGTGAGGGACAGTATCATGGTGGAGGGGCAGTATGGTGGAGGTGCAGTATGGTAAAAGGGCAGTATGCTGGAGGGACAGTATAGTAGAGGGGCAGTATGGTGAAAGGGTAGTATGGTGGAGGGGCAGTATGGTGGAGGGACAGTATAGTATAGGGACAGTATGGTGGAGGGACAGTATGGTGGAGGGGCAGTATGGTAGAGGGGCAGTATGGTAGAGGGGCAGTATGATGGAGGGGCAGTATGGTGAAAGGGCAGTATGCTTGAGGGGCAGTATGGTGGAGGGACAGTATAGTAGAGGGGCAGTATGGTGGAGGAGCAGTATGGTGGAGGGGCAGTATGGTAGAGTGGCAGTATAGTAGAGGGGAAGTTATGTTGAGGGGAAGTATGGTGGAGGAGCAGTATGGTAAAGGGGTAGCATTGGTGAGGGGCAGTATCATGGTGGAGGGGCAGTATGGTGGAGGAGCAGTATGGTAAAAGGGCAGTATGATGGAGGGACAGTATAGTAGAGGGGCTATCTGAAAAACATTACTCAGGTGTCACTCGCCCGGACATTCACTGGCCCGGACATGAAGGATATTCCCACCTGCTGTACTGCAGGATGCCGAGAAGTAAATTACCTTTATATTGGGCACTTTGGTATATGTGGAGGGTGAAGAACAAACATAGTTAGGATAGTTAAATATATCAATGGCAGACATAACGGGCATTAATCTAAATTGTGTGTCCGGACGAGAAATTTGGACATTTTTCATGGAAATTACTCATAACACCCTTAGGAAAATGATTACAGAGAAATTCCTTTTTTTTTTAACTACACATATAGTACAACCTATGTCTAATTTTTAGTGGCAAATTTGAAGCAAAATGCGTTTTGGGTAATAAGGGAGGGGGTGATATGCTGCTGAATTATCGCCCGGACATACCTGTTTACCAAATTTGAATTTTCTCAAAATGTAGAAAAAATACCTCCACTGAGACAATATTTAGTCCATATTGACCGTGAGACCTCACACTATAGGCGGTAAATAGGAAAACACATATATCTAGTGCCATTTTTCAAGAATTATATCAATTATGTCACTTTTATTCATTTGTTTGTCATTTTCGGGTCATTTTTAGCCTATTTTAGGCCCCTAGAATCTAAAATATGGATATTCGACCATCAAAACCTTATATAACATCAAGAACTCATCGACCTGGATGATATGAGAAAAACAAAATCATAGAAAAGTGGATATCCTAAAAATGGCGGCCAGCGGAAGTCCAAAAATGTCAAAAGCTCCCTTTCTGTGATTTATAACCGAAATACTTTATTTACACGAAAAAAATTATGTCCTGAAATAATTATTTCGTTAAGCAAATGACTTTCTTCATTCACGAAATAAATTTTGTAATTCACAAAATCACTTTCGTCATTCACAAAATAGATTTCGTCATTCACAAAAGTTATTTCATTAACTTCCTTCTCCCTACACAAGGGGTTGACACTGTGCTGGTTTCGGCACGATACTTTAATGATATATTCTGTAATTGCTCAAGTCAATCATATAAGTAGTTGGAGGTGTAGCGTTATGGTGCTTTTTTTAATCTGAAGGTCTGGGGTTCGATCCCTGGACTCGACTATAGTTTTATAGTTTTTCGTTTTTAAAGAGGCCGTTTACAAAAAAATAGACTTTGACTCCATGCAGAGAAAAATCTCAAAAATTTCATTATGTATGTCACTTACATTGTTCGGAATAAAACCACGAATTTTTTAAACGAGTGACGTGAGTGACGTGAGTGACGTGAGTGACGTGAGTGACGTGAGTGACGTGAGTGACGTGAGTGACGTGAGTGACGTGAGTGACGTGAGTGACGTGAGTGACGTGAGTGACGTGAGTGACGTGAGTGACGTGAGTGACGTGAGTGACGTGAGTGACGTGAGTGACGTGAGTGACGTGAGTGACGTGAGTGACGTGAGTGACGTGGGTGACGTGGGTGACGTGGGTGACGTGGGTGACGTGGGTGACGTGGGTGACGTGGGTGACGGGGGTGACGGGGGTGGCGTGGGTGGCGTGGGTGGCGTTGGTGGCGTGGGTGAGGTTGGACCAACTTAAACCAACATGTCAGGCTGCTACTGGGATTCTACCCATGCAGACAAACAACCTCTGACTACAAGTCAACTGCCCTAACCACTGGGCCACCAAGTTGATCTATATGAGAGGCAAGAATGGACAAATTTCCTAGTGACTGGCAATGCTGTGGGGATGTTCTGTGTGACAAAATTATTGTATGAATCATTATTCAATGGGTCGTTGTAAGCGGTGTCTTTGTAAGCTGTAGATGACGACACCAAACCCCCTGAATTTTTCTTTTTTTTGCTGTTAAAAATGTGGGATAATATGGAATATGATAGTAGAAACTGCACTATGAAATTATGAAATTTTCAGAACATCTGGAATATATAATGATAATGCTGCTCCGCAATTATGGTGAAATTTGATAATAGATAAATATCTCAAATTGATTATTTCATACTTCATTAAATAGCATTATGATATATATATTTTTTTCAACAATTTTATTAGGGCTTATAGTATTTTACATCCACCGAATTCAGCACTTGTGCCGTTCTTCCATTTGGGCCCATTGAAGTGTAAGTTACATCAGGTCTTATCAGTTATATCATATACAATGTTTTGTATCTACAGATAGATTATCGATCATATATATGCATTATTTCTGGAATTATAAAAGAAAAATGGTTGATTACGCTGGTTGCAACTAGAGCTATATCGGGGTGTATCGGGACCATGGCGCCGTTTTAACCCTTTCCTTACCGCGCCTAGCGTAGCACACAGTGCGTTAAGGACCGCGCCCCCTGCGGTGAACTATCCCGCTAGTACCGCACGTCGCACGTTGTACAGATGTCTAAATACTGGCCTATTCTGCAAGCCATAGAAAATTATTCAAAGTGCAGAGGGGTGCTTCGCAAATTAGCCAATTTAGATAACTTAGGAAGATAATTAGATAATTTTAATGATACCGAAAAGACGAAGAGACTTCAGGCTTTATTTCCATTCCATCGATCAATATTTGATAATTATATTGATATTCCCAATTGCAGGAAGAATTTGATACTCTTTTTTGCTCCGTTGACAAAAGCCTGTACATAGGCCAAATATAGCACTGCACCTACAAAGATGTGTATCTATTTTTTCATCACAATGACATTATGTTATTTTTACATTAATAATTATAAAAAGACATGGAGAACACATCTTGGGAGTTGTTTTGTATTTAGAATTAATATATTATGGAGAAATCATGAAAATGTGATATGCCTGATAGGTGGCGCCAACCCACTCTGTCTTATAGTTGGCCTAAAGCTAAGACTTATGCTTTATATAATCAAGTATCAACATCGCCATAGTAAGCCATTCATCTGAATTAGACACTAATCATAGGTACAATATTATTTTCTATATATACTGAATTTTAAAAGAAATCTGTCCATTATTTACTGATATAATATAAAATATTTAATAATATAAATCAGCTGCCTCAAGGCAGCATCGGTATTCCCCTGGTGCTGCCTTAAGGCAGCATTGGTACTCTCACGGTGCTGCCTTGAGGCAGCATTGGTATTCTCTTGGTGCTGCCTTAAGGCAGCATTGGTAAGGAAAGGGTTAAATAAAAAGGAAAAACGCCAGTGCAGAGAGGTGCAGTACAAAATAGGTAAACAAATTAAAAATCTATGCTGGATTATATTAGGTTTATGTGAAAGGGTTAAGTTGGTCCGTCTCTTTAAGATTCTGAATGAAAATAGAAATAATTCAGAAAGAGGGAAAATGGCAACTTACAATAGAAATTATAGAGTGACTAGTGTAGTGGAACTAAAATTGGTTCCTTAAAGAATCTTTATGACTGAGGAAAGAAAAAGAAAGGTTCTGCATGAAGGGGAATTGAACTCTCAGCATGAGGTTTCTCTTGCAGACACTCTACTTCTAGACTACTTAAACTGACTTGTAGAGGGAACGTTTCAGGGATTCCTGAATGCATGGACAAATCTAGTTCCTCACAATACACCAGGTGGCAGGCACTGTAATGAAAATGCTAGTTCTGTTCATATCCACCCAGTGTCAGTGCTGTGCTTAGTCTATACCAGTACGGCCAAGGGATAAGATAAGGGATAAGATAACCATACTTTTGGTCATTTCCAATCAGTGTCAGTGTTAACTGTGATAAAGTTGTGATAAAGGAATACGACAAGATGACTTCAGCTTGTGCATACTGGCAACAGAACAGAATTCTTGACTGCATTATGATATCAGTATACACAGCCTGAAACTATCTTGCCTGATTCTAAGAGATTATTCTACGAAGTGACTAGTGCAGTAGAACTTTCATTACTTCCTGAACCAAATTCAATGACTCTGTAAACAAAGACACGTTCTGGATGGGTTTATGTTGTGCAAACTGATAACAGAAGAGAATTACTGCCGACTTACTGTTATAACTATGCATAAACTGAAGCTTTCTTGCCTTCATTATACACCCTAGAATACAAGTATTTTACCCTGAATAGATGTAGAAGGTTGTCAAAATACTAATGTCTCCATTCTAAGACATCACATGTTGACCATGTGTTGATATCTATTTCTGCCCAAGCCCTGCAGTAAGCTATGATTACTGCACACGTGTGCTGTACACAGTTTATACTGCATGCCCCAGAATGTGAAGTAGCGTAGAACCCCTTGTAAACATACACACTCCAAGGGGGGCCAAAGTGTCTGCCTACATAGGGGAGGGGGAGGCACTTGCATATTTATTAGAAAGAACTGTTCTGAGGAAAAGTGTCAGTTAACCCTTGCACTGTCACATGATGCCTCCAGGCATTCCCGGGTGAACCGCCGCATGATGCCTGGAGGCATTCCCATGGCTACCGCCGCATGATGCCTCCAGGTATTCCCGTGTGAACCGCCACATGATGCCTTGAGGCATCATGAACTCTGATTTTTTTTAATTCAAGGGGACACACTTTGAGGCAGTATATAGCTTCAGTGGGGCAGAAATCTGTGAAAACCTGAGAAATCCCATTGAAATGACCTTGTAATTATGTGAAATGTCACTCGGACGGACATTTTTCCGTTTATATACCATTTAGCCCCATAGAGGTTAAGGGAGTGGTTCAAAATAAGTTTAATGTTATGTGGCTTGTTATATTTGACAATATAAAATCTCCAGGGGACACACTTTGAGGCAGTATATAGCTTTAGTGGGGCAGAAATCTGTGAAAACCTGAGAAATCCCATTGAAAAGACCTTGTAATTATGTGAAATGTCACTCGGACGGACATTTTTCCGTTTATATACCATTTAGCCCCATAGGGGTTAGGGGAGTGGTTCAAAATAAGTTTACTGTTATGTGGCTTGTTATATTTGACTAAGAAATACTGCCCCTCCACCATACTGCCCCTTTACCATATTGTCCCTCTACAATACAGCCCCTCACCCATACTGCCCCTCACCCATACTGCCCCTAAACTGTGCCATACTGCCCCTCCACTATACTGCCCCCTTACAATACTGTCCCTCCACCATACTGTCCTTCTATAATACTGCCCCTCAACCATACTTCCCCTCTACTATGATGTCCCTCTGTCATACTGCCCCTCAACCAAACTGCCCCTCTAACATACTGCCCCTGTACCATACTGACCCTCCACTATACTGCCCCCTTACAATACTGTCCCTCCACCATACTGCCCACCTACAATACTGCCCCTCCACCATACTGCCCCTTAACCATATTGTCTCTCTACCATACAGCCCCTCGCCCATACTGCCCCTCACCCATACTGTCCCTCAACTGTGCCATACTGCCCCTCCACTATACTGCCCCCTTACAATACTGCTCCTCCACCATACTGCCCCTTTACCATACTGCCCCTCTACCATACAGCCCCTCGCCCATACTGACCCTCACCCATACTGACACTCAACCATACTGTCCTTCAGCATACTGCCCCTAAATGATACTGTCCCTCACCGATGCTGCCCCTTTAACATACTGCCCCTCTACAATACTGTCCCTCCACCATACTGTCCCTCTATAATACTGTCCCTCTATAATACTGCCCCTCCATCCTACTACACACCCTCTACTATAATGTCCCTCTGTCATACTGACCCTCCACCAAACTGCCCCTCTAACATACTGCCCCTGTACCAAACTGACCCTCCATTATACTGCCCCTTTTAAATACTGTCCCTCCAAATTTCTGCCCATCTACAATACTGCCCCTCCACCATACTGCCCCTTTACCATATTGTCCCTATACCATACAGCCCCTCACCTATACTGCCCCTCACCCATACTGCCCCTCAACTGTACCATACTGCCCCTCCACTATACTGCCCCTTACAAAACTGTCCCTTCACCATACTGCCCATCTACAATACTGCTCCTCCACCATACTGCCCCTTTACCATACTGCCCCTCTACCATACATCCCCTCACCCATACTGACCCTCACCGATACTGACCCTCATCTGTACTGCCCATCACCCATACTGCCCCTCAACCATCATACTGTCCTGCAGCAATACTCCCTCTCAACGTTACTGCCACTACACCGAATTGCTCCTCTACCATACTGCCTCTCAACCATACTACCCTTAATCCATACTGCCCATAAATCATACTGCCCCTCAACCTCACTGCCCTGAACTATACTGACTCAAACCATACTGTACCTTATAGGGACATTATAGTACAGGGGTAGTATGGTGGAGGGGCAGTATTGTAGAGGGACAGTATGGTGGAGGGACAGCATTGTAGAGGGGCAGCATGTTAAAGGGGCAGTATTGGTGAGGGACAGTATCATGTTGGAGGGGCAGTATGGTGGAGGAGCAGTATTGTAAAAGGGCAGTATGGTGGAGGGACAGTATAGTAGAGGGGCAGTATGGTGAAAGGGCAGTATGGTGGAAGGGCAGTATGGTGGAGGAACAGTATAGTAGAGGGGCAGTATGGTGGAGGCGCAGTATGGTGGAGGGGCAGTATGGTAGAGGGGCAGTATGGTGGAGGGGCAGTATAGTAGAGGGGAAGTTATGTTGAGGGGCAGTATGGTGGAGGAGCAGTATGGTAAAGGGGTAGCATTGGTGAGGGGCAGTATCATGGTGGAGGGGCAGTATGGTGGAGGAGCAGTATGGTAAAAGGGCAGTATGGTGGAGGGACAGTATAGTAGAGGGGCAGTATGGTGAAAGGGCAGTATGGTGGAGGGGCAGTATGGTGGAGGGACAGTATAGTAGAGGGGTTGTATGGTAGAGGAGCAGTATGGTGGAGGGGGAGTATGGTAGAGGGGTAATATGGTGGAGCGGCAGTATGGTGAAAGGGCAGTATGGTGGAGGGACAGTATAGTAGAGGGGCCGTATGTTGAAAGGGCAGTATGGTGGAGGAGCAGTATGGTAAAGGGGCAGTATGGTGGAGGGACAGTATTTTAGAGGGACAGTATGGTGGAGGGACAGCATTTTAGAGGGGCAGCATGTTAAAGGGGCAGCATTGGTGAGGGACAGTATCATGGTGGAGGGGCAGTATGGTGGAGGTGCAGTATGGTAAAAGGGCAGTATGCTGGAGGGACAGTATAGTAGAGGGGCAGTATGGTGAAAGGGTAGTATGGTGGAGGGGCAGTATGGTGGAGGGACAGTATAGTATAGGGACAGTATGGTGGAGGGGCAGTATGGTAGAGGGGCAGTATGGTGGAGGGGCAGTATAGTAGAGGGGAAATTATGTTGAGGGGCAGTCTGGTGGAGGAGCAGTATGGTAAAGGGGTAGCATTGGTGAGGGGCAGTATCATGGTGGAGCTGCAGTATGGTAAAAGGGCAGTATGGTGGAGGGACAGTATAGTAGAGGGGCAGTATGGTGAAAGGGCAGTATGGTGGAGGGGCAGTATGGTGGAGGGACAGTATAGTAGAGGGGCAGTATGGTAGAGGAGCAGTATGGTGGAGGGGCAGTATGGTAGAGGGGCAGTTTGGTGGAGGGGCAGTATGGTGAAAGGGCAGTATTGTGGAGGGGCAGTATGGTGGAGGGACAGTATAGTAGAGGGGCAGTATGGTGGAGGAGCATAATGGTGGAGGGGTAGTATGGTAGAGGGGCAGTATAGTAGAGGGAAAGTTATGTTTAGGGGAAGTATGGTGGAGGAGCAGTATGGTAAAGGGGTAGCATTGGTGAGGGGCAGTATCATGATGGAGGGGCAGTATGGTGGAGGAGCTTTTATTTATCCTGGAGCTCAGGTTAGGTGTCTAGCACCTATCTTCCACCTACTCCAGCAAAAAGATTCTGTGGTCTCGTATTACCCAACTAGTGGGTTTACATAAACGAGCATGGTTGTAATACAATTCCCAAGAAAACATAAAGTACATAGTATGGTTAGATTTAGTAATTTGTACAAGTTACATATAGAGTAAAAGAGGTATTCCAAATGAATTACTTTAGTTTACGCTACGTCGTGGGATTTGGCAGATGTTTGGCCCACTTAAGCAATTCAGTTCATAGAAAGGTAATAAATATAGCAAGTTATAATAATAAACATAGGCAAGGTTGGTAAAGGTGGTATGCGACTTATAAATTCCGCACTTGGTAGTAGTCAAGTCAGTTTATTAGGGGTTTGTATACAACGCAAGTTGGCTTAAAAGTTTAGCCTTGGTATACGCCTTAAAACTATCATACGACTGCAAATTCCTTACTTCAGGGCCTAGCACGTTCCATAACTTACTGGTTTTATACTCTACCGATGCCTTATAGGCATTCAACTCTATCTTATTTACACTTTTCAGGACTGGGCCCTCAAATAGTCTAGTGTTCAATTTTCTTTGGTCTAAATATTGTTCCTTATGAGCTCGTATGTAGGCTAGGTTTAATAAATGAGCCTCTCGTCTTTCATGTAATTTGTTGATCTTACAAGTTCTATGTAGATAATTTGTCCTAGTGCGTGCTACACTCTGCGTGCAGATGCGCAGACCTCTGTTTTGACATTTCTGCAGTTTGCTTAAAAGCACATTGTCGGTAGCATGGAGTATGGAGTCACCATATTCCAGGTATGGTAATACCATGGTTTTGTAGATTGTGGTTGCCTGATTAACATTAAGAAATTTCCTAATATAAGATAATATCCTTAGCTTGTTTGCAACAATGCCCATAGTTTTCTTTAAATGACTTTTAAAATTTAGTTGACTATCCAAGGTTAAGCTTGACTTCCCCTTTATCGTTCAACCATGACCTATCATTTCTGTATATTGTATAGTTAGGGATGGCAAACAGGTTTGAGGGGAGATTGGCAGTCAACTAGGTCTCCGAGAAGGTCACTATATCTGCTTGGAGTTGAATAACTGCTTGTTTTACTAAGTCAGCTTTATTTTTGAGACTCTGTAAATTTTGATGTATAAAGTGCAGGCCTTTACCTAACTTGTTCGGATTATCCATTTAGGAAATTAGAATTATTTATCATGGGGCTACAGCATCTGCCCAGGGTCCCAGACATCAAAACAAGGGTACCCATAGCTCTCTATAAGAATTTTCAGTGAATCAGATTGGTATGAGTGTTGGGATAATCGTTCCATTTGTGGGATACTTACCATTGGGCAGTAAGCTGAATAAAGGATGATACAATTTATAGAGGGAGGTATAAATATATTGGTTTACTTACAGTTGTTGTATACATGTGTAAGTGGCTGTCAATAGTTGTTCCTTGTGTTGCGTAAGTAGCGTTCTGGTGATGAGAGTGTGGGGGGGGGGGTGTGTGTGGAGTTCAGATTTGCTAGATAATTTGAGAAAAAGTCCACCAGAATTTGCAGGGTGTGAGTCCACAGTCCCATGTTCTTGAGATTACATAGAATAAACAAATTGTTAAGTACATAGGAATGCTAAAGCATAAGAAAAGTTTGGACAAGTTACTGGGTCGACAAATATGATTTAATCTGATACCAACATTAGGTTGGGAGATGTGCATCTACAGTCTCCTATCGGCAATGAATTGATATATATATATCACAGCATTTACAAAAAGGCTAGTGGAGAATGTGAGACCACAGTTCCCCACTGTCCTAGTAAATAAAATATTCCATTTTGGGGTAAAACAGGCATCAAATTTACTGGTAAGTTAATTGATAGGTGTCACAGCAATTAAATAAAACATAATATCCATAATACATGTAACTAGTCTACTACCCCGATACCCATATTTTCAGAGACGTGGCAAGGTTATGTCTCTAACTTTTTCTTTTTTTTTCTTTTTTTTTTGGGACGACTCTAGAGTTGTGGCTAGGTTACGACTCTATACAGGAATTCGTGGCGAGGTTACGACTCCATACGAAACATGATGTTGTATCTTGACTAGGTGCTCCCTGTTGGAGCTAAAACAATGATAGTGAGACGTGGCGAGGTTATGTCTCGATTGGTGTAGTGTATGTAATTTTGCAAGCACTCTCAGTTCAGTCTATGTTATGTATCCTACCCTGATTAAATGTGTTATTTACCTGTATTTTTTGTATCTCTCTAATCTAGTTAGACGATGTACACATCCATCGAAGGGGTAAGTTGAAATTTTCTATTCTTGTTTTGAACGATTCAAGCAGTTGATGGGGAAGGGCTAGGGGTGCATGGTCGGAAACACCTGGTTGTGTTCATACATCTTCCTTTGGAAGACAAGGATAAAGACAAGTAAACAGAGTCCTAGCTACTATTTATAGATGTGGAGGAGTATAGGTTATGATTGCCACCAGATCCTGTATGATCTAGTAGAATACTCCGTGAAATGTAATAGCTAATTTGCAGACAGATCTAGGTAAAGGCTTCCAAATCTTCCACCAAAACTTACAAAGTCTAAAAGCCAATACACACTGTACGATTTCGGAACATGAATGTTCCTTTCTCGGCGACAAAAGAACAATCGTAAGCTCAGGCGAGGCCTAGAAAATGTGTCGGCCAATGTGACACCCCCCTACAGTAATTTGCCTAAGATTTGGAAATCCCCCCCCATGGTGATGTACCTTTCTCGCCGACAAATTGCAGCCCAATGTTCCGAAATCGGGACCGATGAATTAAGGAACGTGTTCCTTCCCATTGTCGCCGACAACGGAGTTTAAGAAATACCCCCCGTGGTTCCTACCAATTATGGCCCTTAATTAGTCGCTGGGTGAGCAGAAATACCCATGCCACACACAGACTGAGGCCAGCTCACCGATTTAACTCCCATATACTGAGATTTATTACTTGTTCCTTTATCGGTAGCCCTAAATCGCTCACGATTTACGCAGTCAATCGTCCAGTGTGGACAGAATTTGCTTACGATTAACTCATGCTAATGGCTGCCATAAACGTTGTGGGGATAGTCAACGCTATGCACATATTCGCCTGAGACAAGTTAAATAGCCCTGACGATTCAGGGAGTTAATCGGTGGAAACGAAATCGTTCAGTGGGTATTGGCTTTTAAATCTGATTTGGTATCCTTGTCAATCAAATATTCCAATATTCATATTGCCTCATTCTCCGAAACATGGTTGACAACAAGCCAAGACAAAGTAACTTATATAATATTGACAACTACCATCTTATACGAAATGACAGAAAATGGTTGAATGAAAAAGGGGAGGTGAAAACTGGGGGAGGGTTATGCATCTATATAAGGGATAATCTTGAGTATGAACATATGAAAGTTCTGGGGCCTGTTTTTTAGTCGTGACCATTTCCTATAGTGACCAGTTAGTGACCGTTTGGAGACCTTTGGGTTCCAGAGATAAGTCGTCATAACATGTGCGACCATTTAGAAGGGTAAACTGTCATGGTAACTGTTTTGGGTTCCAGAGTTGTGACCATTTAGCCCAGATGGTGGCATATTTCATTTTATACACTTCCACTGTATCAAATGGAACAATATTTACTGCGATGAATTATCTATATCTGTTTTATCTAATTCCCAAATTTCACAATTTTATGTTGAGTAATATACATGTAAGACATGCTTTTGTTTTGGAATGGGCCTTGGACCAACAGTGATCATAACAGCTGAACAGTGACCGGGTCTGAGGAACACTTTTTGGTCATGATCACTGGTTTGGTCGCCCAACTGGTCACTCTTTTGTGATCACTACAAATGAAGATGTCGCTGTCTGAAAAACAGACCCCTGGATCAAAGCACCAAAGACCTGGAGGTGATGTGGCTTAAGGTCAATCTCCCGAACCAGAAAATTCAAGTGATAGGCAACGTATATCGACCAAATGAAGGGAATCACATGGAAGCGATAGACTTGTTAAACAGCAGCGTGACAAATATCAGAACGAGATTTAAATGTGAAATCACAGTGTTGGGTGACTTTAATTGGAAATTTAATAAAAAGGATAGCCAGGACTACAACAGTATTTCATTTCTAGAAACGGTTACAGGGTTAAAACAGGTTATAAACACTAACACAAGATACAATTATATCATCGACCTAGCTTTTTCTGAATGGGAGTATCTGAAAGATAGCGGAGTATTAAGCATGAATCAGAGCGACCATAGTGCAATATTTATTTAAAAAAAGAAGGCAAAAAGTTATAAAGAAACCAAAAAATTTCAGGCACGATCGTATCGGAAATACGACAAAACAACACTTCAAGAACAACTAAACACACACGACTGGGAAAATTATTTTGAACTAAGAGACCCCACTAGTGCCTGGCAAACCCTGTACAATACGATTACCTATTACTTAGACAAATCCTGTCCCATTAAGAACCAACAGATAAAATTTAAAGAAGAACCATGGCTTAATAACACCATCATTGAAGCTATAGGAGAAAAGGATAGGGCATGGAAACGAGCCAGACAAAGCAACCTGAAAGAGGATTGGGATTATGCTAAAAGAAAAAGAAACCTTATCAAAAAACTTATACAGGATGCTAAGCGAAATTACATCAAAGAAAAAAGTGACCAGGCGCCTAACAAGTTTTGGGAGCTTATGAATGACCTGATACCCAATAAAGGCAAAGATTCAAAAATTACACTAAAAGACTCGGACACTGACTCATCAGTCCCTGATGATGCAGTACCGGACTACATCAATGAATATTTTGCCACCATAAGCGGCAAACTAGCTAGGAAGTTTAGTAACCCATGGTATGATGACTGTAGCCCAACGAGAGCTATCATGAACGACTTTTTAATCACACATGATACTGTAGCTGATGCGGTCAAAAGTATAGATGTGAAAAAATCATCGGCAGTAGCACATATTTCGTCTACTGTCCTAAAGACAGTTTTGAGGTCCTTATTTCATACTTTAAATTGGAACAAATTTTTTCATTAAATAGCATTATGATATATCATATACTATGTTTTGTATCTACAGATAGATTATCAATCATAAATATGCATTATTTCTGGAATTATAAAAGAAAAATGGTTGATTACGCTGGTTGCAACTAGAGCTATATCGGGGTGTATCGGGACCATGGCACCTTTTTAACCCTTTCCTTACCGCGCCTAGCGTAGCACGCAGTGCGTTAACGACCGCGCCCCCTGCGGTGAATTATCCCACTAGTACCGATCGTCGCACGTTGTACAGACGTCTAAATACCGGCCTGTTCTGCAAGCCATAGAAAATTACTCAAAGTGCAGAGGGGTGCTTCGCAAATTAGCCAATTTAGATAACTTAGGGAGATAATTAGATAATTTTAATGATACCGAAAAGACGCAGAGACTTCAGGCTTTATTTCCATTCCATTAATTATGAATTCGATCAATATTTGATAATTATATTGATATTCCCAATTGCAGGAAGAATTTGATACTCTTTTTTGCTCCGTTGACAAAAGCCTGTACATAGGCCAAATATAGCACTGCACCTACAAAGATGTGTATCTATTTTTTCATCACAATGACATTATGTTATTTTTACATTAATAATCTTAAAAAGACATGGAGAACACATCTGGGGAGTTGTTTTGTATTTAGAATTAATATATTATGGAGAATTCATGAAAATGTGATATGCCTGATAGGTGGCGCCAACCGCACTCTGTCTTATAGTTGGCCTAAAGCTAAGACTTATGCTTTATATAATCAAGTATCAACATCGCCATAGTAAGCCATTCATCTGAATTCGACTCTAATCATAGGTACAATATTGTTTTCTATATATACTGAATTTTAAAAGAAATCTGTCCATTATTTACTGATATAATATAAAATATTTAATAATATAAATCAGCTGCCTCAAGGCAGCATCGGTATTCCCATGGTGCTGCCTTAAGGCAGCATTGGTACTCTCACGGTGCTGCCTTGAGGCAGCATTGGTATTATCTTGGTGCTGCCTTAAGGCAGCATTGGTAAGGAAAGGGTTAGATAAAAAGGAAAAACGCCAGTGCAGAGAGGTGCAGTACAAAATAGGTAAACAAATTAAAAATCTATGCTGGATTATATTAGGTTTATGTGAAAGGGTTAAGTTGGTCTGTCTCTTTAAGATTCTGAATGAAAATAGAAATAGTTCAGAAAGAGGGAAAATGGCAACTTACAATAGAAATTATAGACTGACTAGTGTAGTGGAACTAAAATTGGTTCCTAAAAGAATCTTTTTGACTGAGGAAAGAAAAAGAAAGGTTCTCATGGAGGGGAATTGAACTCTCAGCATGAGGTTTCTTTTGCAGACACTCTACTTCTAGACTACTTAAACTGACTTGTGGAGGGAACGTTTCAGGGATTCCTGAATGCATGGACAAACCTAGTTCCTCACAATACACCAGGTGGCAGGCACTGTAATGAAAATGCTAGCTCTGTTCATATCCACCCAGTGTCAGTGCTGTGCTTAGACTATACCACTAGAGCCAAGGGATAAGATAAGGGATAAGATAACCATACTCTTGGTCATTTCCAAACAGTGTCAGTGCTGTACTGTGATAAAGTTGTGATAAAGGAATATGACAAGATGACTTCAGCTTGTGCATACTGGCAACAGAACAGAATTCTTGACTGCAGTATGATATCAGTATGTATACACAGCCTGAAACTATCTTGCCTGATTCTAAGAGATTATTCTACGAAGTGACTAGTGCAGTAGAACTTTCATTACTTCCTGAACCAAATTCAATGACTCTGTAAACAAAGACACGTTCTGGATGGGTTTATGTTATGTGCATACTGATAACAGAAGAGAATTACTGCCGACTTACTGTTATAACTATGCATAAACTGAAGCTTTCTTGCCTTCATTATACACCCTAGAATACAAGTATTTTACCCTGAATAGATGTAGAAGGTTGTCAAAATACTAATGTCTCCATTCTAAGACATCACATGTTGACCATGTGTTGATATCTTTTTCTGCCCAAGCCCTGCAGTAAGCTATGATTACTGCACACGTGTGCTGTACACAGTTTATACTGCATGCCCCAGAATGTGAAGTAGAGTAGAACCCCTTGTAAACAAAGACACTCCAAGGGGGGCCAAAGTGTCTGCCTACATAGGGGAGGGGGAGGCACTTGCATATTTATTAGAAAGAACTGTTCTGAGGAAAGGTGTCAGTTAACCCTTTCACTGTCACATGATGCCTCCAGGCATTCCCGGGTGAACCGCCGCATGATGCCTGGAGGCATTCCCATGGCTACCACCGCATGATGCCTCCAGGTATTCCCGTGTGAACCGCCACATGATGCCTTGAGGCATCATGAACTCTGATTTTTTTTAATTCAAGGGGACACACTTTGAGGCAGTATATAGCTTCAGTGGGGCAGAAATCTGTGAAAACCTGAGAAATCCCATTGAAATGATCTTGTAATTATGTGAAATGTCACTCGGACGGACATTTTTCCGTTTATATACCATTTAGCCCCATAGAGGTTAAGGGAGTGGTTCAAAATAAGTTTAATGTTATGTGGCTTGTTATATTTGACAATATAAAATCTCCAGGGGACACACTTTGAGGCAGTACATAGCTTTAGTGGGGCAGACATCTGTGAAAACCTGAGAAATCCCATTGAAAAGACCTTGTAATTATGTGAAATGTCACTCGGACGGACATTTTTCCGTTTATATACCATTTAGCCCCATAGGGGTTAGGGGAGTGGTTCAAAATAAGTTTACTGTTATGTGGCTTGTTATATTTGACTAAGAAATACTGCCCCTCCACCATACTGCCCCTTTACCATATTGTCCCTCTACAATACAGCCCCTCACCCATACTGCCCCTCACCCATACTGCCCCTAAACTGTGCCATACTGCCCCTCCACTATACTGCCCCCTTACAATACTGTCCCTCCACCATACTATCCTTCTATAATACTGCCCCTCAACCATACTTCCCCTCTACTATGATGTCCCTCTGTCATACTGCCCCTCCACCAAACTGCCCCTCTAACATACTGCCCCTGTACCATACTGAACCTCCACTATACTGCCCCCTTACAATACTGTCCCTCCACCATACTGCCCACCTACAATACTGCCCCTCCACCATACTGCCCCTTAACCATATTGTCCCTCTACCATACAACCCCTCGCCCATACTGCCCCTCACCCATACTGTCCCTCAACTGTGCCATACTGCCCCTCCACTATACTGCCCCCTCACAATACTGTCCCTCCCCCATACTGTCCATCTACAATACTGCTCTTCCACCATACTGCCCCTTTACCATACTGCCCCTCTACCATACAGCCCCTCGCCCATACTGACCCTCACCCATACTGACACTCAACCATACTGTCCTTCAGCATACTGCCCCTAAATGATACTGTCCCTCACCAATGCTGCCCCTTTAACATACTGCCCCTCTACAATACTGTCCCTCCACCATACTGTCCCTCTATAATACTGTCCCTCTATAATACTGCCCCTCCATCCTACTACACACCCTCTACTATAATGTCCCTCTGTCATACTGCCCCTCCACCAAACTGCCCCTCTAACATACTGCCCCTGTACCATACTGACCCTCCATTATACTGCCCCTTTAAAATACTGTCCCTCCAAATTTCTGCCCATCTACAATACTGCCCCTCCACCATACTGCCCCTTTACCATATTGTCCCTATACCATACAGCCCCTCACCTATACTGCCCCTCACCCATACTGCCCCTCAACTGTACCATACTGCCCCTCCACTATACTGCCCCTTACAAAACTGTCCCTTCACCATACTGCCCATCTACAATACTGCTCCTCCACCATACTGCCCCTTTACCATACTGCCCCTCTACCATACAGCCCCTCACCCATACTGACCCTCACCGATACTGACCCTCATCTGTACTGCCCATCACCCATACTGCCCCTCAACCATCATACTGTCCTGCAGCAATACTCCCTCTCAACGTAACTGCCACTACACCGAATTGCTCCTCTACCATACTGCCTCTCAACCATACTACCCTTAATCCATACTTCCCATAAATCATACTGCCCCTCAACCTCACTGCCCTGAACTATACTGACTCAAACCATAATGTACCTTATAAGGACATTATAGTACAGGGGTAGTATGGTGGAGGGGCAGTATTGTAGAGGGACAGTATGGTGGAGGGACAGCATTGTAGAGGGGCAGCATGTTAAAGGGGCAGTATTGGTGAGGGACAGTATCATGTTGGAGGGGCAGTATGGTGGAGGAGCAGTATGGTAAAAGGGCAGTATGGTGGAGGGACAGTATAGTAGAGGGGCAGTATGGTGAAAGGGCAGTATGGTGGAGGGGCAGTATGGTGGGGGAACAGTATAGTAGAGGGGCAGTATGGTGGAGGCGCAGTATGGTGGAGGGGCAGTATGGTAGAGGGGCAGTATGGTGGAGGGGCAGTATAGTAGAGGGGAAGTTATGTTGAGGGGCAGTATGGTGGAGGAGCAGTATGGTAAAGGGGTAGCATTGGTGAGGGGCAGTATCATGGTGGAGGGGCAGTATGGTGGAGGAGCAGTATGGTAAAAGGGCACTATGGTGGAGGGACAGTATAGTAGAGGGGCAGTATGGTGAAAGGGCAGTATGGTGGAGGGGCAGTATGGTGGAGGGACAGTATAGTAGAGGGGTTGTATGGTAGAGGAGCAGTATGGTGGAGGGGGAGTATGGTAGAGGGGTAATATGGTGGAGCGGCAGTATGGTGAAAGGGCAGTATGGTGGAGGGACAGTATAGTAGAGGGGCCGTATGTTGAAAGGGCAGTATGGTGGAGGAGCAGTATGGTAAAGGGGCAGTATGGTGGAGTGACAGTATTTTAGAGGGACAGTATGGTGGAGGGACAGCATTGTAGAGGGGCAGGGGGCAGCATTGGTGAGGGATAGTATCATGGTGGAGGGGCAGTATGGTGGAGGTGCAGTATGGTAAAAGGGCAGTATGCTGGAGGGACAGTATAGTAGAGGGGCAGTATGGTGAAAGGGTAGTATGGTGGAGGGGCAGTATGGTGGAGGGACAGTATAGTATAGGGACAGTATGGTGGAGGGACAGTATGGTGGAGGGGCAGTATGGTAGAGGGGCAGTATGGTAGAGGGGCAGTATGGTGGAGGGGCAGTATGGTGAAAGGGCAGTATGCTTGAGGGGCAGTATGGTGGAGGGACAGTATAGTAGAGGGGCAGTATGGTGGAGGAGCAGTATGGTGGAGGGGCAGTATGGTAGAGGGGCAGTATAGTAGAGGGGAAGTTATGTTGAGGGGAAGTATGGTGGAGGAGCAGTATGGTAAAGGGGTAGCATTGGTGAGGGGCAGTATCATGGTGGAGGGGCAGTATGGTGGAGGAGCAGTATGGTAAAAGGGCAGTATGATGGAGGGACAGTATAGTAGAGTGGCTATCTGAAAAACATTACTCAGGTGTCACTCGCCCGGACATTCACTGGCCCGGACATGAAGGATATTCCCACCTGCTGTTCTGCAGGATGCCGAGAAGTAAATTACCTTTATATTGGGCACTTAGGTATATGTGGAGGGTGAAGAACAAACATAGTTAGGATAGTTAAATATATCAATGGCAGACATAACGGGCATTAATCTAAATTGTGTGTCCGGACGAGAAATTTGGACATTTTTCATGGAAATTACTCATAACACCCTCAGGAAAATGATTACAGAGAAATTCCTTTTTTTTTTAACTACACATATAGTACAACCTATGTCTAATTTTTAGTGGCAAATTTGAAGCAAAATGCGTTTTGGGTAATAAGGGAGGGGGTGATATGCTACTGAATTATCGCCCGGACATACCTGTTTACCAAATTTGAATTTTCTCAAAAATGTAGAAAAAATACCTCCACTGAGACAATATTTAGTCCATATTGACCGTGAGACCTCACACTATAGGCGGTAAATAGGAAAACACATATATCTAGTGCCATTTTTCAAGAATTATATCAATTATGTCACTTTTATTCATTTGTTTGTCATTTTCGGGTCATTTTTAGCCTATTTTAGGCCCCTAGAATCTAAAATATGGATATTCGACCATCAAAACCTTATATAACATCAAGAACTCATCGACCTGGATGATATGAGAAAAACAAAATCATAGAAAAGTGGATATCCTAAAAATGGCGGCCAGCGGAAGTCCAAAAATGTCAAAAGCTCCCTTTCTGTGATTTATAACCGAAATACTTTATTTACACGAAAAAAATTATGTCCTGAAATAATTATTTCGTTAAGCAAATGACTTTCTTCATTCACGAAAATAAATTTTGTAATTCACAAAATCACTTTTGTCATTCACAAAATAGATTTCGTCATTCACAAAAGTTATTTCATTAACTTCCTTCTCCCTACACAAGGGGTTGACACTGTGCTGGTTTCGGCACGATACTTTAATGATATATTCTGTAATTGCTCAAGTCAATCATATAAGTAGTTGGAGGTGTAGCGTTATGGTGCTTTTTTTAATCTGAAGGTCTGGGGTTCGATCCCTGGACTCGACTATAGTTTTATAGTTTTTCGTTTTTAAAGAGGCCGTTTACACAAAAAACACAAAAATAGACTTTGACTCCATGCAGAGAATAATCTCAAAAATTTCATTATGTATGTCACTTACATTGTTCGGAATAAAACCACCCACGATTTTTTTAAGTGAGTGACGTGGGTGGCGTGGGTGGCGTGGGTGGCGTGGGTGGCGTGGGTGGCGTGGGTGGCGTGGGTGGCGTGGGTGGCGTGGGTGGCGTGGGTGGCGTGGGTGGCGTGGGTGGCGTGGGTGGCGTGGGTGGCGTGGGTGGCGTGGGTGGCGTGGGTGGCGTGGGTGGCGTGGGTGGCGTGGGTGGCGTGGGTGGCGTGGGTGGCGTGGGTGGCGTGGGTGGCGTGGGTGGCGTGGGTGGCGTGGGTGGCGTGGGTGGCGTGGGTGGCGTGGGTGGCGTGGGTGGCGTGGGTGGCGTGGGTGGCGTGGGTGGCGTGGGTGGCGTGGGTGGCGTGGGTGGCGTGGGTGGCGTGGGTGGCGTGGGTGGCGTGGGTGGCGTGGGTGGCGTGGGTGGCGTGGGTGGCGTGGGTGGCGTGGGTGAGGTTGGACCAACTTAAACCAGCATGTCAGGCTGCTACTGGGATTCGTACCCATGCAGACAAACAACCTCTGACTACAAGTCAACTGCCCTAACCACTGGGCCACCAAGTTGAGCTATATGAGAGGCAAGAATGGACAAATTTCCTTGTGACTGGCAATGCTGTGGGGATGTTCTGTGTGACAAAATTATTGTATGAATCATTATTCAATGGGTCATTGTAAGCGGTGTCTTTGTAAGCTGTAGATGACGACACCAAACCCCCTGAATTTATCTTTTTTTGCTGTTAAAAATGTGGGATAATATGGAATATGATAGTAGAAACTGCACTATGAAATTATGAAATTTTCAGAACATCTGGAATATATAATGATAATGCTGCTCCGCAATTACGGTGAAATTTGATAATAGATAAATATCTCAAATTGATTATTTCATACTTTAAATTGGAACAATTTTTTCATGAAATAGCATTTTGATATTTTTTTTTTTTTCAACAATTTTATTAGGGCTTATAGTATTTTACATCCACCGAATTCAGCACTTGTGCCGTTCTTCCATTCGGGCCCATTGAAGTGTAAGTTACATCAGGTCTTATCAGTTATATCATATACTATGTTTTGTATCTACAGATAGATTATCGATCATAAATATGCATTATTTCTGGAATTATAAAAGAAAAATGGTTGATTACGCTGGTTGCAACTAGAGCTATATCGGGGTGTATCGGGACCATGGCGCCTTTTTAACCCTTTCCTTACCGCGCCTAGCGTAGCACACAGTGCGTTAACGACCGCGCCCCCTGCGGTGAACTATCCCGCTAGTACCGCACGTCGCACGTTGTACAGACGTCTAAATACTGGCCTATTCTGCAAGCCATAGAAAATTACTCAAAGTGCAGAGGGGTGCTTCGCAAATTAGACAATTTAGATAACTTAGGAAGATAATTAGATAATTTTAATGATACCGAAAAGACGAAGAGACTTCAGGCTTTATTTCCATTCCATTAATTATGAATTCGATCAATATTTGATAATTATATTGATATTCCCAATTGCAGGAAGAATTTGATACTCTTTTTTGCTCCGTTGACAAAAGCCTGTACATAGGCCAAATATAGCACTGCACCTACAAAGATGTGTATCTATTTTTTCATCACAATGACATTATGTTATTTTTACATTAATAATTATAAAAAGACATGGAGAACACATCTGGGGAGTTGTTTTGTATTTAGAATTAATATATTATGGAGAAATCATGAAAATGTGATATGCCTGATAGGTGGCGCCAACCACACTCTGTCTTATAGTTGGCCTAAAGCTAAGACTTATGCTTTATATAATCAAGTATCAACATCGCCATAGTAAGCCATTCATCTGAATTAGACACTAATCATAGGTACAATATTATTTTCTATATATACTGAATTTTAAAAGAAATCTGTCCATTATTTACTGATATAATATAAAATATTTAATAATATAAATCAGCTGCCTCAAGGCAGCATCGGTATTCCCATGGTGCTGCCTTAAGGCAGCATTGGTACTCTCACGGTGCTGCCTTGAGGCAGCATTGGTATTCTCTTGGTGCTGCCTTAAGGCAGCATTGGTAAGGAAAGGGTTAGATAAAAAGGAAAAACGCCAGTGCAGAGAGGTGCAGTACAAAATAGGTAAACAAATTAAAAATCTATGCCGGATTATATTAGGTTTATGTGGAAGGGTTAAGGTGGTCTGTCTGTTTAAGATTCTGAATGAAAATAGAAATAATTCAGAAAGAGGAAAAATGGCAACTTACAATAGAAATTATAGAGTGACTAGTGTAGTGGAACTAAAATTGGTTCCTTAAAGAATCTTTATCACTGAGGAAAGAAAAAGAAAGGTTCTGTATGGAGGGGAATTGAACTCTCAGCATGAGGTTTCTTTTGCAGACACTCTACTTCTAGACTACTTAAACTGACTTGTAGAGGGAACGTTTCAGAGATTCCTGAATGCATGGACACATCTGATTCCTCACAATACACCAGGTGGCAGGCACTGTAATGAAAATGCTAGTTCTGTTCATATCCACCCAGTGTCAGTGCTATGCTTAGACTATACCAGTAGAGCCAAGGGATAAGATAAGGGATAAGATAACCATACTCTTGGTCATTTCCAAACAGTGTCAGTGCTGTACTGTGATAAAGTTGTGATAAAGGAATATGACAAGATGACTTCAGCTTGTGCATACTGGCAACAGAACAGAATTCTTGACTGCATTATGATATCAGTATACACAGCCTGAAACTATCTTGCCTGATTCTAAGAGATTATTCTAAGAAGTGACTAGTGCAGTAGAACTTTCATTACTTCCTGAACCAAATTCAATGACTCTGTAAACAAAGACACGTTCTGGATGGGTTTATGTTGTGCATACTGATAACAGAAGAGAATTACTGCCGACTTACTGTTATAACTATGCATAAACTGAAGCTTTCTTGCCTTCATTATACACCCTAGAATACAAGTATTTTACCCTGAATAGATGTAGAAGGTTGTCAAAATACTAATGTCTCCATTCTAAGACATCACATGTTGACCATGTGTTGATATCTATTTCTGCCCAAGCCCTGCAGTAAGCTATGATTACTGCACACGTGTGCTGTACACAGTTTATACTGCATGCCCCAGAATGTGAAGTAGAGTAGAACCCCTTGTAAACATACACACTCCAAGGGGGGCCAAAGTGTCTGCCTACATAGGGGAGGGGGAGGAACTTGCATATTTATTAGAAAGAACTGTTCTGAGGAAAGGTGTCAGTTAACCCTTTCACTGTCACATGATGCCTCCAGGCATTCCCGGGTGAACCGCTGCATGATGCCTGGAGGCATTCCCATGGCTACCGCCGCATGATGCCTCCAGGTATTCCCGTGTGAACCGCCACATGATGCCTTGAGGCATCATAAAGTCAGATTTTTTTTAATTCATTTTTTCAGTCGATTTAAGCACAAAAGGGTTAGAAATTTTCCATATTAAATAAAACAGTTTGAAAACAATGTATCTGTGTTTTGAGTATATATAGTGCCATGGAGATGTTGATTTGCGAGTAGAACTTGGAGAAAACCAAAATAATTCACAGATCGAGTGAGGCATATGGACGGGTTGGGCCGGCATTTCAGGGGTGCATCTGCTAGAAGCCTGCAGTGGTAGTATAAAGGAAAAGTGTAGGGGGTGTGGCGGTACTATTCCCGATACATTTTGGCGTGCGGCGGTTTAAGGGTTAACGCTGTTCTGCTACCCAGGTTGCCATTAGGCGGTGGTCTACTGTAAATGGTGCATGAGAAAGGGCTTAAATGAATGCTCAAATCCAATTTGATTCATAGTCAATGATAACTCAATGAGATAGGTCTGTCATTCCAGTGGATAAGTTTTGTAAGATTCAAAAGCGGAAATAAAAGCAATTTAAAAGGAGAAATAGAGATTATTCTAGTGTGGAAGAACTGACATTATTTGTTCAAGGAATATTTATTACTTTCAAAAAAGAAAAAAAAGCTGGATTGAGGAGATTTGAACTCTCAAGCTTAGGGTTTCCTTGCAGACACTCTACCTCTAGACTACAGAAAAGACATGAAGAAGGAATGTTTAAAGGAGCTAGAAACTGGTTACCCACTATCTGCTAAATCCCCGAGAGTTTATCACTCTCCTGGCTTAGGACATTTAACCTACTTTCAGAGGGTAACGTTAGTAAGGATATAAGCTTGGAGAGTTGGATGACCTGAATACCATCAGTGACTCACCACACACGCCAGACACAGACCTGAGGCCTGAGCAGAACACTGTGAGGGGTGTGAACCATAACAACACACTACAAACTCGTGTATTTGAATGCAAGCAGCTGGCAACTAATACGTTTTCCACATGTTTTGAAGGGAATTATAATATAAAGTATGGTGCCATCATATGCCTAATATTCTATTGAGTAAAAGTATTATTTGTTTTATAAATGTCATTGCCTGAAAATCGTATAAACTACCAGTATTTCAGTTGACAGTACAGTTCAGTGAAGTAGAGTCATGTCATGTGGTGCATGGTATAGTGTGATGTAGGGTGATATAGTGTAGTGTGTACATTCCCTCAACCATACTGCCCCTCTACCATACTTTCCTTCAACCATACTGCCCCTCCACCATGCTGCCCCTCCACCATACTGCCCCTTTCCCACACTGCCTCTCCACCATACTGCCCCTCTACTACACTGCCCCTCCACCATACTGCCCCTCTCCCATACTGCCCCTCTACTACACTGCCCCTCTACTACACTGCCCCTCTACTACACTGCCCCTCCACCATACTGCCCCTCTCCCATACTGCCCCTCTACTGCACTGCCCCTCCACCATACTGCCCCTCCACCATACTGTCCCTCCACCATACTGCCCCTCTCCAATACTGCCCCTCTACTACACTGCCCCTCCACCATACTGTCCCTCAACCATACTGCCTCTCCACCATACTGCCCCTCCACCATACTGTCCCTCCACCATACTGCCTCTCCACCATACTGCCCTTCTACTACACTGCCCCTCCACAATACTGCCCCTCTATCATAGTGCCCCTCCACCATACTGCCCCTCTCCCATACTGCCCCTTTACTATACTGCCCCTCCACCATACTGCCCCTCCGCCATACTGCCCCTCCGCCATACTGCCCCTCTACTATATTGCCCCTCCACCATACTGCCCCTCCATGTTGCCCCCCCACCATACTGCCCCTCCACCAAGCTGCCCCTCCACCATGCTGCCCCTCCACCATGCTGCCCCTCTATTATACTGCCCCTCCACCATACTGTCCCTCCACCATACTGCCCCTCTATCATACTGTCCCTCCACCATACTGCCCCTTTCCCATACTGCCCCTCTACTACACTGCCCCTCCACTATACTGCCCCTTCGCCATACTGCCCCTCTCCCACACTGCCCCTACACAATACTGCCCCTTTCCCATATTGCCCCTCTAAGTACTACACTGCCCCTCCACTATACTGCCCCTTCACCACACTGCCCCTCTACCATACTGCCCCTCCACTATACTACCCTACATCCTACATCTCCACATCCATACATCCTACATCCCTACATCCTACATTCTCACATCTCCACATCCATTTATCCTAAATCCCTACATCCTACTTTCCCACATCCCTACATCCTACATCCCCACATCCTACATCCCTACATCCTACATCCCTACATCCTACATCCCCACATCCTACATCTCCACATCCTACATCCCTACATCCTTACATCCTACTTTCCC
The DNA here is from genome assembly GCA_950022655.1 of Alentia gelatinosa. Lineage (NCBI taxonomy): Eukaryota > Metazoa > Annelida > Polychaeta > Phyllodocida > Polynoidae > Alentia > Alentia gelatinosa. Next base: position 18,258,600 of record OX465584.1, on the reverse strand, counting down.
ACATCCCTACATCTGCACATCCCTAAATCACTACATCCCAACATCATTACATCCATACATCCCCACATCCTACTTCCCACATCTCCACATCTATACATCCTACATCCCCACATCTCCACATCCATACATCCCCACATTATGTGGGGATGTATGGATATATGCATGTGGAGATGTAGGATGTAGGGATGTAGGATGTATCCATGTGGAGATGTGGGGATGTAGGATGTATAGATGTGGAAATGAGGGGATATAGGATGTAGGGATGTGGGGATGTAGGATGTGGGAAGTAGGATGTAGGGATGTAATGATGTAGGGATGTAGGGGTGTGGGGAAGTAGGATGTGGGGGTGTATGGATATATGGATGTGGAGATGTAGGATGTAGGGATGTAGGATATATGGAGGTGGAGATGTGGGGATATAGGGATGTAATGATGTAGGGATGTAGGGATGTGGGGAAGTAGGATGTGGGGATGTATGGATATATGGATGTGGAGATGTAGGGATGTAGGATATATGGAGGTGGAGATGTGGGGATATAGGGATGTAATGATGTAGGGATGTGGGGAAGTAGGATGTGGGGATGTATGGATATATGGATGTGGAGATGTAGGATGTAGGGATGTAGGATATATGGAGGTGGAGATGTGGGGATGTAGGATGTGAGGATGTGGAGATGTATGGATGTTGGAAAGTAGGATGTAGGAATGTAGGATAAATGGAGGTGGAGATGTGGGGATGCAGGCTGTAGGGATGTGGAGATGTGGGGATGTAGGATGTAGGATGTAGGGATGTAGGATGTAGGATGTAGGGTAGTATAGTGGAGGGGCAGTATGGTAGAGGGGCAGTATGGCGAAGGGGCAGTATAGTGGAGGGGCAATATGGGAGAGGAGCAGTATGGTGGAAGGGCAGTATAGTGGAGGGGCGGTGTAGTAGAGGGGCAGTATGGGAAAGGGGTAGTATAGAGAAACAGGCTTACTGTCTCCGTATGGATAAAATACGCAGTAAAATCGGCGATCAGATGAACCGATGGTGGAAGGGCAGCATAGTGGAGGGGCAGTATGATAGAGGGGCAGTATGGTGGAGGGGCCGTATGATGGAAGGGCAGCATGGTGGAGGGGGAGCTTGGTGGAGGGGCAGTATGGTGGAGGGGTTGTTTGGTAGAGGGTTAGTATGGTGGAGAGACAGTATGGTGGAGGGACAGTATGGTGGAGGGTAAGTATAGTGGAGGGCCACTATGGTTGAGGGACAGTATGGTGGAGGGGCAGTATGGTGGAGGGACAGTATTGTTGAGGGACAGAATGGTGGAGGGACAGCATAGGTGACGGATGGGCCGCACAGCGGTAACGATAACGCGATAACTTAGTCAATTTGTAAACCCTACGAGACCTACATGGGTTGTCGTAGCAGTACGTGCGATAAAACGCTCGGAGGTACGTTTATCGTACGTAGTGGGCCATTCGTGCAACGCTAACTCACGCAGAACCACGTGCGTTAATCGAATATCGTACGTACTGGTTTTTTGCAACACCCCTACGTGCGATAAAAAAAATTGCCCACTACGTGAGGTCTACGTGCGTTAATGGATTTGTGCAACGGGTTTATCGTACATACCCCTATTAACGTACGTAGGGCTTTTCTCTTAAGCGTACGATGGGATTTGTGCGACCCTAATGCATGTTCGTATACGAAAGTCCGTTATTACGTACGATAATTTTTTGGGCCACACGGCGGGCGGAAGTCAATTTCTGCTATGCATGTGTACCGCAATATTCATAGCCGCAATTTCGTAAATAAAAATCAAACTCTTTTTTTTTCGGATATTGATTATTTATGATTTATTTATGTATTTTACGAGATTGAGTTTTCAAAGTATGGTGGTATGGCGCCATACCTGCACTACCACTTGGACAGCAGAGGTTGGTATTTGGAGTATTTCAAAGCACAGGTGTATAGTACTATGGTATAGTGTGACATGGTGTAGTGTGGTGTAATAGGAGGTGGTGCAGTGTAGCATATTATGAGGTGGTGTGGTGTATTATGAGATTTGTAGTGTGGTGTAGTATGACATGGTGCAATGTGAGGTTACCTACCATATACCCAGTGAGTGAGTATTTCAGTTGAGAGTTCAGTAATGTGAGGTGGTGTAATAGTATGTGGTGTATGGAAAAGTGTGAGGTGATGCAGTGTGGTATAGTATGACATGGTATAGTGTGGTGTAGTGTGACTAGTGTAGTGTAGTGTGACATGATTAGTCTTATATTTATTGTAGTGTAGTGTAATGCGAGGTGGTGAAATGTGGTGTAATGTGACATGGTGGAATGTGGTGTGGTGAGACATGATGTAGTGTGGTGTAATGTGATGGTGTAAGATTTAGTGTGATGTAATTGGATGGTGATGTGGAGTGTATTATGAGGTGGTGTAGTATTGCATAGCGTGAGATGGTGTAGTGTGGTGTAGTGCAGTATAATATGAGATATTGTAGTGTGGTGTAGTATGGCCAGTGTCAGATGGTGTAGTATGGTGTAAAATGAGGTAGTGCAGTGTGTCATAGTATGAGATTAGTGTGGTGTAATGTGAGGTGGTGTAATATGTAGTGTAAGGGGGTGTAATGAGATGATGGTGAGTGGTGTACTGTGAGGTGGTGCAATGTGGTAGAGTACGAGGCGGTGCAATGTGATATATTATTATATACCGTGGGGGGAATGTTTCACCCTATAATTATATTGCCCCCTAACCATTCTGCCCCAAAATCATTCTGCCCCTCCACCATACTGCCCTTAAACTATACTACCCCTCACAAACACCAGCCTTCAACCAGCTGCCCCTCAACCATACTGTCCTTAATCCATATTGCATCTCAAACACACTGCCCTTCAACCAACTCCCCCCAACCATACTACCTCTCAACCATACTGCCCCTCGACCATACTGTCCCTGAGACATACTGCCCTTACAGACCTCAACATACTGGCCCTGAACCATACTTTCCCTCACCTTACTACCCTTCAACCACACTGCTCCCTAACCATACTGCCCCTAAATCATATTGCCCCTACACTATACTGCTGTTCCACCATATAGCCCTTCTGTCAACCCCTCTACCTGCCATAAAATCAACCAGCCTACCCATCATACCTGTCCATAACTATCAAAATGTCAATAAGTATTAAAAAAATGGCCACAACTATCAAAACCTGGTTAAACAAAAGTGCTACTGCATTCGCGTTACTTAGAGTTATTTAGTGTTACATTCTGTGTTATGCTATCTAAGAACAGGTTATATTTTTGTCCGGGTTACAACCTAACCAAGTTACCGCATTACCGTTACCGTGTTACCGTCACAATTCTAACCCTGTCTTCACGTTACCGTTAGTGCATTACCATTCTAACCGCGTTACCGTTCTAACCCCATTACACCATTCTGTTGCCTCGTTACCATTCTAACCCAGTTACCACGTTACAGTTACCGTGTTACCATTCTAACCCAGTTACTGTGTTACCATTAAAATGTGACAATTCTTATCCAGTTACAGCATTAACGTTCTATCCCCATTACTGCGTTAACATTCTAACTGCATTACATCCTAAGCCTGTAACCTCATTACAGCATTACCATTACCATATTACTGTTCTAATGCTGTTACCATGTTACCATTTCTAACCGCGTTACCATTCTAACCGCGTTACGGTTCTAACTGCGTTACCCCAATCCTAGAACTGTGTTACCATTCTAACCCAGTTACCATTTCTAACTGTGTTACCATTCTAACCCCATTACAGCATTAACAGTCTAACCCTGTTACCTCTTTACTGCATTACTGTGTTACCATTCTAATCATGTTACACCCTAACCACTTTAGATTTACACATTAAAACCTTAATGCTGTTACCATGTTACCATTCTAATTACATTAGCATCCCCAGTAACCGCCCCCTACCATTACTGTGATACCGTTACCGCATTACTATTCTAACCCAGTTACAGTGTTAACATTCTAACCCTGTTACTGAAATACCATTCTAACCACATTACATCCTAAGCCTGTAACCTCATTACCACGTTACCAATACTCTTTTACTGTTTTAACGCAGTTACCACATTATCATTCCTTATCACGTTACCATTCTAACCCCATTTTTTCCATCAGAAATCGCACATTGTTAACTATGTAGAGGCAGTACTGAAGGGGAATTGAAGTTCCTATGAGCCTATGACACTTTTTCCAGTGCCCTAGGATAACAGGGAGAGGACACGCTGTGATTCGTCAATTATTAAGTACACCAAAAATAAATAATAATAGGATTTAGTTAGGATGAAAAAGATATATAATTTATAGGCAAAGATAGGATAGACATAATATAAAGGTTTATGTCTGGTGATAGGAAAAGTAGCCGTAAGGCAATTTCCTACGGTGTCGGTAGGTAGATGGGGAAGGCAGGTGGGTCCCTGTTATCCTAGGGCACTTGAAAAAGTAACCTAGGCTTGTAGGAACATCAATTCTCCTTCAGTACTGATAAGTACCTCGGGTAATTAACTATTCCCACTTACCAAGGGAACTATTTTCTTAGTTGCCCAAGTATACAGGGAGAGTTTTAAAGCCATCCTAATTAAATGGGTAACATGTTAGAATTGTTACTCTAACCTGGTAATAAGGTTACCGGTTTAGGTGGTAACACAGTTAAAAATGGTAATGCAGTTAGAAATGGTAATGCAGTAACAGGGTTAAAACAGTAACTCTAACATGGTAATGAGGTTACAGATTAAGGATGTAATGCTGTTAGAGTGCCAACATAGTAATGGGGTTAGAATGGTAACGCGGTAACAGTAACACGGTAACCAGGTTAGAATGGTAACGCGGTAACAGTAATGCAATGACCGGGTTAGAATGGTAACGTGTTAACCGGGTTAGAATGGTAATGGTATGCTGCTATGGGGTTAGAAAGGTAACACGGTTAGAACAGTAATGCAGTAAAGGTAACATGATAATGGCGTTAGAATCATGACGGTAACGTTTTCTTAGGTAGCGTAATGCAGTTTGAGTGTAGCGCAATGTAACGCGAATACGGCAACGCGTTTGTTTAAGCAGGTTTTGATAGGTATGGACATTTTTTTATACTCATGAACATTTTGATAGTTATGGATATGACGAATGTCCATAAGTCTCAAACCAAGTCATGTTTTATAGTTATGGACATTTTTGATAGTTATGGACTGCACACATCTCATCAACCTGCCTATTCATAAACGTCCCACCCATCAACCTGCCCACTCATCCACCTGCATACCCATCAACCTGCCATCTCATCGACCTGTCTACCCATCAACCTGCCATGAAATCAACCTGCCTACCCATCAACCTGCCCGTCCAACTCGCCTATCCAATTCACATGTCAATCTGGCCTGCCCATCCTGCCCACCCGATTGCCAGCCCAACTCACCGACCCAACCTGCCTGCCGAAGCCACATGCCTAACCCACTTGCCCAACTCGCTTGCCCATCCTGCATGCCCTACCCACGTGCCCAATTGGCAGGCCCATCATGCCTGCCTAACTCGCCCACCAAACAAGCATAGCTAACCTGTGGGGAGTGAGGACTGGTTAATGAGGACTGGTGAGTGAGTACTCACTCTCCAGTCCTCACTCACAATCTGCTAGCCTAATCTGCTAACTCACCCATCTATCCCACATCACCGCTCCTCACTCACCAGTCCTCACTCACCAGTTCTCAGTCACCAGTCCTCACTCACCAGTCCTTACTCACCAGCCATCGCTCTCCAGTCCTCACTCACCAGCCCTCACTCACTAGTACCCACTCACCAGTACTCACTCACCAGTCCTCAGTCACCAGTCCTCACTCACCAGTCCTTACTCACCAGCCATCGCTCTCCAGTCCTCACTCACCAGCCCTCACTCACTAGTACCCACTCACCAGTACTCACTCACCAGTCCTCACTCACCAGCCCTCACTCACCAGTCCTCACTCACCAGTCCTCACTCACCAGCCCTCACTCACCAGTCCTCACTCACCAACCCTCACTCACCAGTCCTCACTCACCAGCCCTCACTCACTAGTACCCACTCACCAGTCCTCACTAACCAGTCCTCACTCACCAGCCCTCACTCACCAGTCCTCACTCACTAGCCCTCACTCACTAGTACCCACTCACCAGTACTCACTCACCAGTCCTCACTCACCAGCCCTCACTCACCAGCCCTCACTCACCAGTCCTCATTCACCAGCCCTCACTCACCAGTCCTCACTCACCAGTCCTCACTCACTAGTACCCACTCACCAGTCCTCACCCACCAGTCCTCACTCACCAGCCCTCACTCACCAGCCCTCACTCACTAGTACCCACTCACCAGTACTCACTCACCAGTACTCACTCACTAATACCCACTCACCAGTACCGTACTCACTCACTAGTACCCACTCACTTGTCCTCTCTCACCAGTACTCACTGACCAGTCCTCACTCACCAGTCCTCACTCACCAGTCCTCACTCATCAGTACTCACTCACTAGTACTCACTCACCAGTCCTCACTCACTAGTACCCACCCACTCACCAGTCCTCACTCACCAGTCCTCACTCACCAGTCCTCACTCACCAGCCCTCACTCACTAGTACCCACTCACCAGTACTTACTCACCAGTCCTCACCCATCAGTCCTCACGCACCAGTTCTTAGTCACCAGTTCTTACTCACCAGTAAAGTTTATAATAATACTAAGTCTAATGCAGTCAAGCTAGTGTATGCACGTGCGAGCAGCGGCAGGGAGACCCAGCAAACCCACTGACCCAGAAACATGACCTAGAGGTCAAGTGACTCTAGTTACAATTTATTCCACAAGGTGGCAGTGCAGGCCATTGTGGCCGTTTTACCACGAGTTGCTATTCGCTTGGTCTGTCTCTGTAAGATTCTGAATGAAAATAGAAATAATTCAGAAAGAGAAAAAATGACAACTTAGAATAGCAAATATACGATTAGTGATAAGATAATCATATTTTCGGTCATTTCCGAACAGTCAGTGCTGTACTGTGATAAAGTTGTGATAAAGGAATACAACAAGATGACTTCAGCTTGTGCATACTGATAACCGAACAGAATTCTTGACTGCATTATGATATCAGTATACACAGCCTGAAACTTATGGGGCGCCCTTCTGCACAAACCCATTTCATCAATATTTTCTTCATACAGCTTACCTTTCGTTCTACGGAATGTGTTTCATCCATGAAAAACACCACAAAACCTATATTTCATACCCAATTTTTTTCACCCAATATTGTATGAAATGGTCATAAATCACAGAAAGTGTGCATATGGGGGTCTGGGGTGAAATGAGGGGTCTGTGAATAAACCTCGGAATATCTCAAAGTTCTTTCTTGTGGGTAATGTATAGGTTTTGGGTTACCTGCTCATGAAGTCTTATGAGTTAAATATTAAAACCATTGCCATGGCAAGTCAGTGAACCTATACACCCTCAAAACGATGTCCGGGCAAGTGACATTTGGGTGTTTTCCTTTTGAGGGGCAGCCATAAAATTTGTGATATGATTTTACTGCCCAATTCTATTATTTCTTGTTGAAGTGTGTCTAAGGGTTAGGTTTTGAGTGTTCTGGTGAGTGTTAATGAGTATCTTCCTTTGCACTGAGTTGTTTCATACAGGGGTATGACAAGTATTTTACCTTAATTCTAGGTCCCTAAATATACATTACTTGTCGTTTAGGTTAGTAGGAGTACAGAGTTAGGTAGGCACTATCAATTATATGGAGGAAAATCCCAAGGGGACACACTTTGAGGCAGTATATAGCTTTAGTGGGGCAAAAATCTGTGAAAACCTGAGAAATCCCATTGAAATGACCTTGTAATTATGTGAAATGTCACTCGGACAGACATTTTTCCGTTTATATACCATTTAGCCCCATAGAGGTTAAGGGAGTGGTTCAAAATAAGTTTAATGTTATGTGGCTTGTTATATTTGACAATATAAAATCTCCAGGGGACACACTTTGAGGCAGTATATAGCTTTAGTGGGGCAGAAATCTGTGAAAACCTGAGAAATCCCATTGAAAAGACCTTGTAATTATGTGAAATGTCACTCGGACGGACATTTTTCCGTTTATATACCATTTAGCCCCATAGGGGTTAGGGGAGTGGTTCAAAATAAGTTTACTGTTTTGTAGCTTGTTATATTTGACTAAGAAATACTGCCCCTCCACCATACTGCCCCTTTACCATATTGTCCCTCTACAATACAGCCCCTCACCCATACTGCCCCTCACCCATACTGCCCCTCAACTGTGCCATACTGCCCCTCCACTATACTGCCCCCTTACAATACTGTCCCTCCACCATACTGTCCCTCTATAATACTTCCCCTCAACCATACTTCCCCTCTACTATGATGTCCCTCTGTCATACTGCCCCTCCACCAAACTGCCCCTCTAACATACTGCCCCTGTACCATACTTAACCTCCACTATACTGCCCCCTTACAATACTGTCCCTCCACCATACTGCCCATCTACAATATTGCACCTCCACCATACTGCCCCTTAACCATATTGTCCCTCTACCATACAGCCCCTCGCCCATACTGCCCCTCACCCATACTGTCCCTCAACTGTGCCATACTGCCCCTCCACTATACTGCCCCCTTACAATACTGTCCCTCCCCCATACTGTCCATCTACAATACTGCTCCTCCACCATACTGCCCCTTTACCATACTGCCCCTCTACCATACAGCCCCTCGCCCATACTGACCCTCACCCATACTGACCCTCAACCATACTGTCCTTCAGCATACTGCCCCTAAATGATACTGTCCCTCACCGATGCTGCCCCTTTAACATGCTGCCCCTCTACAATACAGTCCCTCCACCATACTGTCCCTCTATAATACTGTCCCTCTATAATACTGCCCCTCCATCCTACTACACACCCTCTACTATAATGTCCCTCTGTCATACTGCCCCTCCACCAAACTGCCCCTCTAACATACTGCCCCTGTACCATACTGACCCTCCACTATACTGCCCCTTTAAAATACTGTCCCTCCAAATTTCTGCCCATCTACAATACTGCCCCTCCACCATACTGGCCCTTTACCATATTGTCCCTATACCATACAGCCCCTCACCCATACTGCCCCTCACCCATACTGCCCCTCAACTGTACCATACTGCCCCTCCACTATACTGCCCCTTACAAAACTGTCCCTTCACCATACTGCCCATCTACAATACTGCTCCTACACCATACTGCCCCTTTACCATACTGCCCCTCTACCATACAGCCCCTCACCCATACTGACCCTCACCAATACTGACCCTCATCTGTACTGCCCATCACCCATACTGCCCCTCAACCATCATACTGTCCTGCAGCAATACTCCCTCTCAACGTTACTGCCATTACACCGAATTGCTCCTCTACCATACTGCCTCTCAACCATACTACCCTTAATCCATACTGCCCATAAATCATACTGCCCCTCAACCTCACTGCCCTGAACTATACTGACTCAACCCATACTGTACCTTATAGGGACATTATAGTACAGGGGTAGTATGGTGGAGGGGCAGTATTGTAGAGGGACAGTATGGTGGAGGGACAGCATTGTAGAGGGGCAGCATGTTAAAGGGGCAGTATTGGTGAGGGACAGTATCATGTTGGAGGGGCAGTATGGTGGAGGAGCAGTATGGTAAAAGGGCAGTATGGTGGAGGGACAGTATAGTAGAGGGGCAGTATGGTGAAAGGGCAGTATGGTGGAGGGGCAGTATGGTGGAGGGACAGTATAGTAGAGGGGTTGTATGGTAGAGGAGCAGTATGGTGGAGGGGGAGTATGGTAGAGGGGTAGTATGGTGGAGCAGCAGTATGGTGAAAGGGCAGTATGGTGGAGGGACAGTATAGTAGAGGGGCCGTATGTTGAAAGGGCAGTATGGTGGAGGAGCAGTATGGTAAAGGGGCAGTATGGTGGAGGGACAGTATTTTAGAGGGACAGTATGGTGGAGGGACAGCATTGTAGAGGGGCAGCATGTTAAAGGGGCAGCATTGGTGAGGGACAGTATCATGGTGGAGGGGCAGTATGGTGGAGGTGCAGTATGGTAAAAGGGCAGTATGCTGGAGGGACAGTATAGTGGAGGGGCAGTATGGTGAAAGGGTAGTATGGTGGAGGGGCAGTATGGTGGAGGGACAGTATAGTATAGGGACAGTATGGTGGAGGAGCAGTATGGTAGAGGGGCAGTATGGTGGAGGGGCAGTATAGTAGAGGGGAAATTATGTTGAGGGGCAGTCTGGTGGAGGAGCAGTATGGTAAAGGGGTAGCATTGCTGAGGGGCAGTATCATGGTGGAGCTGCAGTATGGTAAAAGGGCAGTATGGTGGAGGGACAGTATAGTAGAGGGGCAGTATGGTGGAGGGGCAGTATGGTGGAGGGACAGTATAGTAGAGGGGCAGTATGGTAGAGGAGCAGTATGGTGGAGGGGCAGTATGGTAGAGGGGCAGTATGGTGGAGGGGCAGTATGGTGAAAGGGCAGTATTGTGGAGGGGCAGTATGGTGGAGGGACAGTATAGTAGAGGGGCAGTATGGTGGAGGAGCATAATGGTGGAGGGGTAGAATGGTAGAGGGGCAGTATAGTAGAGGGAAAGTTATGTTGAGGGGAAGTATGGTGGAGGAGCAGTATGGTAAAGGGGTAGCATTGGTGAGGGGCAGTATCATGGTGGAGGGGCAGTATGGTGGAGGAGCTTTTATTTATCCTGGAGCTCAGGTTAGGTGTCTAGCACCTATCTTCCACCTTCTCCAGCAAAAAGATTATGTGGTCTCGTATTACCCAACTAGTGGGTTTACATAAACGAGCATGGTTGTAATACAATTCCCAAGAAAACATAAAGTACATAGTATGGTTAGATTTAGTAATTTGTACAAGTTACATATAGAGTAAAAGAGGTATTCCAAATGAATTACTTTAGTTTACGCTACGTCGTGGGATTTGGCAGATGTTTGGCCCACTTAAGCAATTCAGTTCATAGAAAGGTAATAAATATAGCAAGTTATAATAATAAACATAGGCAAGGTTGGTAAAGGTGGTATGCGACTTATAAATTCCGCACTTGGTAATAGTCAAGTCAGTTTATTAGGGGTTTGTATACAACGCAAGTTGGCTTAAAAGTTTAGCCTTGGTATACGCCTTAAAACTATCATACGACTGCAAATTCCTTACTTCAGGGCCTAGCACGTTCCATAACTTACTGGTTTTATACTCTACCGATGCCTTATAGGCATTCACCTCTATCTTATTTACACTTTTCAGGACTGGGCCCTCAAATAGTCTAGTGTTCAATTTTCTTTGGTCTAAATATTGTTCCTTATGAGCTCGTATGTAGGCTAGGTTTAATAAATGAGCCTCTCGTCTTTCATGTAATTTGTTGATCTTACAAGTTCTATGTAGATAATTCGTCCTAGTGCGTGCTACACTCTGCGTGCAGATGCGCAGACCTCTGTTTTGACATTTCTGCAGTTTGCTTAAAAGCACATTGTCGGTAGCATGGAGTATGGAGTCACCATATTCCAGGTATGGTAATACCATGGTTTTGTAGATTGTGGTTGCCTGATTAACATTAAGAAATTTCCTAATATAAGATAATATCCTTAGCTTGTTTGCAACAATGCCCATAGTTTTCTTTAAATGACTTTTAAAATTTAGTTGACTATCCAAGGTTAAGCTTGACTTCCCCTTTATCGTTCAACCATGACCTATCATTTCTGTATATTGTATAGTTAGGGATGGCAAACAGGTTTGAGGGGAGATTGGCAGTCAACCAGGTCTCCGAGAAGGTCACTATATCTGCTTGGAGTTGAATAACTGCTTGTTTTACTAAGTCAGCTTTATTTTTGAGACTCTGTAAATTTTGATGTATAATGTGCAGGCCTTTACCTAACTTGTTCGGATTATCCATTTAGGAAATTAGAATTATTTATCATGGGGCTACAGCATCTGCCCAGGGTCCCAGACATCAAAACAAGGGTACCCATAGCTCTCTATAAGAATTTTCAGTGAATCAGATTGGTATGAGTGTTGGGATAATCGTTCCATTTGTGGGATACTTACCATTGGGCAGTAAGCTGAATAAAGGATGATACAATTTATAGAGGGAGGTATAAATATATTGGTTTACTTACAGTTGTTGTATACATGTGTAAGTGGCTGTCAATAGTTGTTCCTTGTGTTGCGTAAGTAGCGTTCTGGTGATGAGAGTGGGGGGGGGGTGTGTGGAGTTCAGATTTGCTAGATAATTTGAGAAAAAGTCCACCAGAATTTGCAGGGTGTGAGTCCACAGTCCCATGTTCCACAAATTGTTAAGTACATAGGAATGCTAAAGCATAAGAAAAGTTTGGACAAGTTACTGGGTCGACAAATATGATTTAATACGATACCAACATTAGGTTGGGAGATGTGCATCCACAGTCTCCTATCGGCAATGAATTGATATATATATATCACAGCATTTACAAAAAGGCTAGTGGAGAATGTGAGACCACAGTTCCCCACTGTCGTAGTAAATAAAATATTCCATTTTGGGGTATAACAGGCATCAAATTTACTGGTAAGTTAATTGATAGGTGTCACAGCAATTAAATAAAACATAATATCCATAATACATGTAACTAGTCTACTACCCCGATACCCATATTTTCAGAGACGTGGCGAGGTTATGTCTCTAACTTTTTTCTTTTTTTTTTGGGACGACTCTAGAGTTGTGGCTAGGTTACGACTCTATACAGGAATTCGTGGCGAGGTTACGACTCCATACGAAACATGATGTTGTATCTTGACTAGGTGCTCCCTGTTGGAGCTAAAACAATGATATTGAGACGTGGCCAGGTTATGTCTCGATTGGTGTAGTGTATGTAATTTTGCAAGCACTCTCAGTTCAGTCTATGTTATGTATCCTACCCTGATTAAATGTGTTATTTACCTGTATTTTTTGTATCTCTCTAATCTAGTTAGACGATGTACACATCCATCGAAGGGGTAAGTTGAAATTTTCTATTCTTGTTTTGAACGATTCAAGCAGTTGATGGGGAAGGGCTAGGGGTGCATGGTCGGAAACACCTGGTTGTGTTCATACATCTTCCTTTGGAAGACAAGGATAAAGACAAGTAAACAGAGTCCTAGCTACTATTTATAGATGTGGAGGAGTATAGGTTATGATTGCCACCAGATCCTGTATGATCTAGTAGAATACTCCGTGAAATGTAATAGCTAATTTGCAGACAGATCTAGGTAAAGGCTTCCACATCCTCCACCAAAACTTACAAAGTCTTAAAAATAAATCTGATTTGGTATCCTTGTCAATCAAATATTCCAATATTCATATTGCCTCATTCTCCGAAACATGGTTGACAACAAGCCAAGACAAAGTAACTTATATAATATTGACAACTACCATCTTATACGAAATGACAGAAAATGGTTGACTGTAAAAGGGGAGGTGAAAACTGGGGGAGGGTTATGCATCTATATAAGGGATAATCTTGAGTATGAACATATGAAAGATCTGGATCAAAGCACCAAAGACCTGGAGGTGATGTGGCTTAAGGTCAATCTCCCGAACCAGAAAATTCAAGTGATAGGCAACGTATATCGACCAAATGAAGGGAATCACATGGAAGCGATAGACTTGTTAAACAGCAGCGTGACAAATATCAGAACGAGATTTAAATGTGAAATCACAGTGTTGGGTGACTTTAATTGGAAATTTAATAAAAAGGATAGCCAGGACTACAACAGTATTTCATTTCTAGAAACGGTTACAGGGTTAAAACAGGTTATAAACACTAACACAAGATACAATTATATCATCGACCTAGCTTTTTCTGAATGGGAGTATGTGAAAGATAGCGGAGTATTAAGCATGAATCAGAGCGACCATAGTGCAATATTTATTTAAAAAAAGAAGGCCAAAAGTTATAAAGAAACCAAAAAATTTCAGGCACGATCGTATCGGAAATACGACAAAACAACACTTCAAGAACAACTAAACACACACGACTGGGAAAATTATTTTGAACCAAGAGACCCCACTAGTGCCTGGCAAACCCTGTACAATACGATTACCTATTACTTAGACAAATCCTGTCCCATTAAGAACCAACAGATAAAATTTAAAGAAGAACCATGGCTTAATAACACCATCATTGAAGCTATAGGAGAAAAGGATAGGGCATGGAAACGAGCCAGACAAAGCAACCTGAATGAGGATTAGGATTATGCTAAAAGAAAAAGAAACCTTACCAAAAAACTTATACAGGATGCTAAACGAAATTACATCAAAGAAAAAAGTGACCAGGCGCCTAACAAGTTTTGGGAGCTTATGAATGACCTGATACCCAATAAAGGCAAAAATTCAAAAATTACACTAAAAGACTCGGACACTGACTCATTAGTCCCTGATGATGCAGTACCGGACTACATCAATGAATATTTTGCCACCATAGGCGGCAAACTAGCTAGGAAGTTTAGTAACCCATGGTATGATGACTGTAGCCCAACGAGAGCTATCATGAACGACTTTTTAATCACACATGATACTGTAGCTGATGCGGTCAAAAGTATAGATGTGAAAAAATCATCGGCAGTAGCACATATTTCGTCTACGGTCCTAAAAGACAGTTTTGAGGTCCTTATTTCATACTTTAAATTGGAACAAATTTTTTCATTAAATAGCATTATGATATATCATATACAATGTTTTGTATCTACAGATAGATTATCAATCATAAATATGCATTATTTCTGGAATTATAAAAGAAAAATGGTTGATTACGCTGGTTGCAACTAGAGCTATATCGGGGTGTATCGGGACCATGGCACCTTTTTAACCCTTTCCTTGCCGCGCCTAGCGTAGCACGCAGTGCGTTAACGACCTCGCCCCCTGCGGTGAATTATCCCGCTAGTACCGATCGTCGCAAGTTGTACAGACGTCTAAATACCGGCCTGTTCTGCAAGCCATAGAAAATTACTCAAAGTGCAGAGGGGTGCTTCGCAAATTAGCCAATTTAGATAACTTAGGGAGATAATTAGATAATTTTAGTGATACCGAAAAGATGCAGAGACTTCAGGCTTTATTTCCATTCCATTAATTATGAATTCGATCAATATTTGATAATTATATTGATATTCCCAATTGCAGGAAGAATTTGATACTCTTTTTTGCTCCGTTGACAAAAGCCTGTACATAGGCCAAATATAGCACTGCACCTACAGAGATGTGTATCTATTTTTTCATCACAATGACATTATGTTATTTTTACATTAATAATCTTAAAAAGACATGGAGAACACATCTGGGGAGTTGTTTTGTATTTAGAATTAATATATTATGGAGAATTCATGAAAATGTGATATGCCTGATAGGTGGCGCCAACCGCACTCTGTCTTATAGTTGGCCTAAAGCTAAGACTTATGCTTTATATAATCAAGTATCAACATCGCCATAGTAAGCCATTCATCTGAATTCGACTCTAATCATAGGTACAATATTGTTTTCTATATATACTGAATTTTAAAAGAAATCTGTCCATTATTTACTGATATAATATAAAATATTTAATAATATAAATCAGCTGCCTCAAGGCAGCATCGGTATTCCCATGGTGCTGCCTTAAGGCAGCATTGGTACTCTCACGGTGCTGCATTGAGGCAGCATTGGTATTCTCTTGGTGCTGCCTTAAGGCAGCATTGGTAAGGAAAGGGTTAGATAAAAAGGAAAAACGCCAGTGCAGAGAGGTGCAGTACAAAATAGGTAAACAAATTAAAAATCTATGCTGGATTATATTAGGTTTATGTGAAAGGGTTAAGTTGGTCTGTCTCTTTAAGATTCTGAATGAAAATAGAAATAGTTCAGAAAGAGGGAAAATGGCAACGTACAATAGAAATTATAGACTGACTAGTGTAGTGGAACTAAAATTGGTTCCTAAAAGAATCTTTTTGACTGAGGAAAGAAAAAGAAAGGTTCTGCATGGAGGGGAATTGAACTCTCAGCATGAGGTTTCTTTTGCAGACACTCTACTTCTAGACTACTTAAACTGACTTGTGGAGGGAACGTTTCAGGGATTCCTGAATGCATGGACAAATCTAGTTCCTCACAATACACCAGGTGGCAGGCACTGTAATGAAAATGCTAGCTCTGTTCATATCCACCCAGTGTCAGTGCTGTGCTTAGACTATACCAGTAGAGCCAAGGGATAAGATAAGGGATAAGATAACCATACTCTTGGTCATTTCCAAACAGTGTCAGTGCTGTACTGTGATAAAGTTGTGATAAAGGAATATGACAAGATGACTTCAGCTTGTGCATACTGGCAACATAACAGAATTCTTGACTGCAGTATGATATCAGTATACACAGCCTGAAACTATCTTGCCTGATTCTAAGAGATTATTCTACGAAGTGACTAGTGCAGTAGAACTTTCATTACTTCCTGAACCAAATTCAATGACTCTGTAAACAAAGACACGTTCTGGATGGGTTTATGTTGTGCATACTGATAACAGAAGAGAATTACTGCCGACTTACTGTTATAACTATGCATAAACTGAAGCTTTCTTGCCTTCATTATACACCCTAGAATACAAGTATTTTACCCTGAATAGATGTAGAAGGTTGTCGAAATACTAATGTCTCCATTCTAAGACATCACATGTTGACCATGTGTTGATATCTATTTCTGCCAAAGCCCTGCAGTAAGCTATGATTACTGCACACGTGTGCTGTACACAGTTTATACTGCATGCCCCAGAATGTGAAATAGAGTAGAACCCCTTGTAAACATACACACTCCAAGGGGGGCCAAATTGTCTGCCTACATAGGGGAGGGGGAGGCACTTGCATATTTATTAGAAAGAACTGTTCTGAGGAAAGTTGTCAGTTAACGCTGTTCTGCAAACCAGGTTGCCATTAGGTGGTGGTCTACTGTAACTGGTGCATGAGAAAGGGCTTAAATGAATGCTCAAATCCAATTTGATTCATAGGCAATGATAACTCAATGCGATAGGTCTGTCATTCCAGTGTCATTATTCAATGGGTCGTTGTAAGCTGTGTCTTTGTAAGCTGTAGATGACGACACCAAACCCCCTGAATTTCTTTTTTTTTTGCTGTTAAAAATGTGGGATAATATGGAATATGATAGTAGAAACTGCACTGTGATTTTATGAAATTTTCAAAACATCTGGAATATATAATGATAATGCTGCTCCGCAATTATGGTGAAATTTGATAATAGATAAATATCTCAAATTGATTATTTCATACTTTAAATTGGAACAAATTTTGTCATTAAATAGCATTATGATATATCATATACTATGTTTTGTATCTACAGATAGATTATCAATCATAAATATGCATTATTTCTGGAATTATAAAAGAAAAATGGTTGATTACGCTGGTTGCAACTAGAGCTATATCGGGGTCTATCGGGACCATGGCACCTTTTTAACCCTTTCCTTACCGCGCCTAGCGTAGCACGCAGTGCGTTAACGACCGCACCCCCTGCGGTGAATTATCCTGCTAGTACCGATCGTCACACGTTGTACAGACGTCTAAATACCGGCCTGTTCTGCAAGCCATAGAAAATTACTCAAAGTGCAGAGGGGTGCTTCGCAAATTAGCCAATTTAGATAACTTAGGGAGATAATTAGATAATTTTAGTGATACCGAAAAGATGCAGAGACTTCAGGCTTTATTTCCATTCCATTAATTATGAATTCGATCAATATTTGATAATTATATTGATATTCCCAATTGCAGGAAGAATTTGATACTCTTTTTTGCTCCGTTGACAAAAGCCTGTACATAGGCCAAATATAGCACTGCACCTACAGAGATGTGTATCTATTTTTTCATCACAATGACATTATGTTATTTTTACATTAATAATCTTAAAAAGACATGGAGAACACATCTGGGGAGTTGTTTTGTATTTAGAATTAATATATTATGGAGAATTCATGAAAATGTGATATGCCTGATAGGTGGCGCCAACCGCACTCTGTCTTATAGTTGGCCTAAAGCTAAGACTTATGCTTTATATAATCAAGTATCAACATCGCCATAGTAAGCCATTCATCTGAATTCGACTCTAATCATAGGTACAATATTGTTTTCTATATATACTGAATTTTAAAAGAAATCTGTCCATTATTTACTGATATAATATAAAATATTTAATAATATAAATCAGCTGCCTCAAGGCAGCATCGGTATTCCCATGGTGCTGCCTTAAGGCAGCATTGGTACTCTCACGGTGCTGCATTGAGGCAGCATTGGTATTCTCTTGGTGCTGCCTTAAGGCAGCATTGGTAAGGAAAGGGTTAGATAAAAAGGAAAAACGCCAGTGCAGAGAGGTGCAGTACAAAATAGGTAAACAAATTAAAAATCTATGCTGGATTATATTAGGTTTATGTGAAAGGGTTAAGTTGGTCTGTCTCTTTAAGATTCTGAATGAAAATAGAAATAGTTCAGAAAGAGGGAAAATGGCAACGTACAATAGAAATTATAGACTGACTAGTGTAGTGGAACTAAAATTGGTTCCTAAAAGAATCTTTTTGACTGAGGAAAGAAAAAGAAAGGTTCTGCATGGAGGGGAATTGAACTCTCAGCATGAGGTTTCTTTTGCAGACACTCTACTTCTAGACTACTTAAACTGACTTGTGGAGGGAACGTTTCAGGGATTCCTGAATGCATGGACAAATCTAGTTCCTCACAATACACCAGGTGGCAGGCACTGTAATGAAAATGCTAGCTCTGTTCATATCCACCCAGTGTCAGTGCTGTGCTTAGACTATACCAGTAGAGCCAAGGGATAAGATAAGGGATAAGATAACCATACTCTTGGTCATTTCCAAACAGTGTCAGTGCTGTACTGTGATAAAGTTGTGATAAAGGAATATGACAAGATGACTTCAGCTTGTGCATACTGGCAACATAACAGAATTCTTGACTGCAGTATGATATCAGTATACACAGCCTGAAACTATCTTGCCTGATTCTAAGAGATTATTCTACGAAGTGACTAGTGCAGTAGAACTTTCATTACTTCCTGAACCAAATTCAATGACTCTGTAAACAAAGACACGTTCTGGATGGGTTTATGTTGTGCATACTGATAACAGAAGAGAATTACTGCCGACTTACTGTTATAACTATGCATAAACTGAAGCTTTCTTGCCTTCATTATACACCCTAGAATACAAGTATTTTACCCTGAATAGATGTAGAAGGTTGTCGAAATACTAATGTCTCCATTCTAAGACATCACATGTTGACCATGTGTTGATATCTATTTCTGCCAAAGCCCTGCAGTAAGCTATGATTACTGCACACGTGTGCTGTACACAGTTTATACTGCATGCCCCAGAATGTGAAATAGAGTAGAACCCCTTGTAAACATACACACTCCAAGGGGGGCCAAATTGTCTGCCTACATAGGGGAGGGGGAGGCACTTGCATATTTATTAGAAAGAACTGTTCTGAGGAAAGTTGTCAGTTAACGCTGTTCTGCAAACCAGGTTGCCATTAGGTGGTGGTCTACTGTAACTGGAGCATGAGAAAGGGCTTAAATGAATGCTCAAATCCAATTTGATTCATAGGCAATGATAACTCAATGCGATAGGTCTGTCATTCCAGTGTCATTATTCAATGGGTCGTTGTAAGCTGTGTCTTTGTAAGCTGTAGATGACGACACCAAACCCCCTGAATTTCTTTTTTTTTTGCTGTTAAAAATGTGGGATAATATGGAATATGATAGTAGAAACTGCACTGTGATTTTATGAAATTTTCAAAACATCTGGAATATATAATGATAATGCTGCTCCGCAATTATGGTGAAATTTGATAATAGATAAATATCTCAAATTGATTATTTCATACTTTAAATTGGAACAAATTTTGTCATTAAATAGCATTATGATATATCATATACTATGTTTTGTATCTACAGATAGATTATCAATCATAAATATGCATTATTTCTGGAATTATAAAAGAAAAATGGTTGATTACGCTGGTTGCAACTAGAGCTATATCGGGGTCTATCGGGACCATGGCACCTTTTTAACCCTTTCCTTACCGCGCCTAGCGTAGCACGCAGTGCGTTAACGACCGCACCCCCTGCGGTGAATTATCCTGCTAGTACCGATCGTCACACGTTGTACAGACGTCTAAATACCGGCCTATTCTGCAAGCCATAGAAAATTACTCAAAGTGCAGAGGGGTGCTTCGCAAATTAGCCAATTCAGATAACCTAGGGAGATAATTAGATAATTTTAATGATACCGAAAAGACGAAGAGACTTCAGGCTTTATTTCCATTCCATTAATTATGAATTCGATCAATATTTGATAATTATATTGATATTCCCAATTGCAGGAAGAATTTGATACTCTTTTTTGCTCCATTGACAAAAGCCTGTACATAGGCCAAATATAGCACTGCACCTACAAAGATGTGTATCTATTTTTTCATCACAATGACATTATGTTATTTTTACATTAATAATCATAAAAAGACATGGAGAACACATCTGGGGAGTTGTTTTGTATTTAGAATTAATA
Organism: Alentia gelatinosa; assembly: GCA_950022655.1. Lineage (NCBI taxonomy): Eukaryota > Metazoa > Annelida > Polychaeta > Phyllodocida > Polynoidae > Alentia > Alentia gelatinosa. Next base: position 18,237,973 of record OX465584.1, on the reverse strand, counting down.
TATTATGGAGAAATCATGAAAATGTGATATGCCTGATAGGTGGCGCCAACCGCACTCTGTCTTATAGTTGGCCTAAAGCTAAGACTTATGCTTTATATAATCAAGTATCAACATCGCCATAGTAAGCCATTCATCTGAATTCGACTCTAATCATAAGTACAATATTGTTTTCTATATATACTGAATTTTAAAAGAAATCTGTCCATTATTTACTGATATAATATAAAATATTTAATAATATAAATCAGCTGCCTCAAGGCAGCATCGGTATTCCCATGGTGCTGCCTTAAGGCAGCATTGGTACTCTCACGGTGCTGCCTTGAGGCAGCATTGGTATTCTCTTGGTGCTGCCTTAAGGCAGCATTGGTAAGGAAAGGGTTAGATAAAAAGGAAAAACGCCAGTGCAGAGAGGTGCAGTACAAAATAGGTAAACAAATTAAAAATCTATGCCGGATTATATTAGGTTTATGTGGAAGGGTTAAGTTGGTCTGTCTGTTTAAGATTCTGAATGAAAATAGAAATAATTCAGAAAGAGGAAAAATGGCAACTTACAATAGAAATTATAGAGTGACTAGTGTAGTGGAACTAAAATTGGTTCCTTAAAGAATCTTTATGACTGAGGAAAGAAAAAGAAAGGTTCTGTATGGAGGGGAATTGAACTCTCAGCATGAGGTTTCTTTTGCAGACACTCTACTTCTAGACTACTTAAACTGACTTGTAGAGGGAACGTTTCAGAGATTCCTGAATGCATGGACACATCTAATTCCTCACAATACACCAGGTGGCAGGCACTGTAATGAAAATGCTAGTTCTGTTCATATCCACCCAGTGTCAGTGCTACGCTTAGACTATACCAGTAGAGCCAAGGGATAAGATAAGGGATAAGATAACCATACTCTTGGTCATTTCCAAACAGTGTCAGTGCTGTACTGTGATAAAGTTGTGATAAAGGAATATGACAAGATGACTTCAGCTTGTGCATACTGGCAACAGAACAGAATTCTTGACTGCATTATGATATCAGTATACACAGCCTGAAACTATCTTGCCTGATTCTAAGAGATTATTCTAAGAAGTGACTAGTGCAGTAGAACTTTCATTACTTCCTGAACCAAATTCAATGACTCTGTAAACAAAGACACGTTCTGGATGGGTTTATGTTGTGCATACTGATAACAGAAGAGAATTACTGCCGACTTACTGTTATAACTATGCATAAACTGAAGCTTTCTTGCCTTCATTATACACCCTAGAATACAAGTATTTTACCCTGAATAGATGTAGAAGGTTGTCAAAATACTAATGTCTCCATTCTAAGACATCACATGTTGACCATGTGTTGATATCTATTTCTGCCCAAGCCCTGCAGTAAGCTATGATTACTGCACACGTGTGCTGTACACAGTTTATACTGCATGCCCCAGAATGTGAAGTAGAGTAGAACCCCTTGTAAACATACACACTCCAAGGGGGGCCAAAGTGTCTGCCTACATAGGGGAGGGGGAGGAACTTGCATATTTATTAGAAAGAACTGTTCTGAGGAAAGGTGTCAGTTAACCCTTTCACTGTCACATGATGCCTCCAGGCATTCCCGGGTGAACCGCTGCATGATGCCTGGAGGCATTCCCATGGCTACCGCCGCATGATGCCTCCAGGTATTCCCGTGTGAACCGCCACATGATGCCTTGAGGCATCATAAAGTCAGATTTTTTTTAATTCATTTTTTCAGTCGATTTAAGCACAAAAGGGTTAGAAATTTTCCATTTTAAATAAAACAGTTTGAAAACAATGTATCTGTGTTTTGAGTATATATAGTGCCATGGAGATGTTGATTTGCGAGTAGAACTTGGAGAAAACCAAAATAATTCACAGATCGAGTGAGGCATATGGACGGGTTGGGCCGGCATTTCAGGGGTGCATCTGCTAGAAGCCTGCAGTGGTAGTATAAAGGAAAAGTGTAGGGGGTGTGGCGGTACTATTCCCGATACATTTTGGCGTGCGGCGGTTTAAGGGTTAACGCTGTTCTGCTACCCAGGTTGCCATTAGGCGGTGGTCTACTGTAAATGGTGCATGAGAAAGGGCTTAAATGAATGCTCAAATCCAATTTGATTCATAGTCAATGATAACTCAATGAGATAGGTCTGTCATTCCAGTGGATAAGTTTTGTAAGATTCAAAAGCGGAAATAAAAGCAATTTAAAAGGAGAAATAGAGATTATTCTAGTGTGGAAGAACTGACATTATTTGTTCAAGGAATATTTATTACTTTCAAAAAAGAAAAAAAAGCTGGATTGAGGAGATTTGAACTCTCAAGCTTAGGGTTTCCTTGCAGACACTCTACCTCTAGACTACAGAAAAGACATGAAGAAGGAATGTTTAAGTCGGTCTGTCTCTGTAAGATTCTGAATGAAAATAGAAATAATTCAGAAAGAGAAAAAATGACAACTTAGAATAGCAAATATACGATTAGTGATAAGATAATCATATTTTCGGTCATTTCCGAACAGTCAGTGCTGTACTGTGATAAAGTTGTGATAAAGGAATACAACAAGATGACTTCAGCTTGTGCATACTGATAACCGAACAGAATTCTTGACTGCATTATGATATCAGTATACACAGCCTGAAACTTATGGGGCGCCCTTCTGCACAAACCCATTTCATCAATATTTTCTTCATACAGCTTACCTTTCGTTCTACGGAATGTGTTTCATCCATGAAAAACACCACAAAACCTATATTTCATACCCAATTTTTTTCACCCAATATTGTATGAAATGGTCATAAATCACAGAAAGTGTGCATATGGGGGTCTGGGGTGAAATGAGGGGTCTGTGAATAAACCTCGGAATATCTCAAAGTTCTTTCTTGTGGGTAATGTATAGGTTTTGGGTTACCTGCTCATGAAGTCTTATGAGTTAAATATTAAAACCATTGCCATGGCAAGTCAGTGAACCTATACACCCTCAAAACGATGTCCGGGCAAGTGACATTTGGGTGTTTTCCTTTTGAGGGGCAGCCATAAAATTTGTGATATGATTTTACTGCCCAATTCTATTATTTCTTGTTGAAGTGTGTCTAAGGGTTAGGTTTTGAGTGTTCTGGTGAGTGTTAATGAGTATCTTCCTTTGCACTGAGTTGTTTCATACAGGGGTATGACAAGTATTTTACCTTAATTCTAGGTCCCTAAATATACATTACTTGTCGTTTAGGTTAGTAGGAGTACAGAGTTAGGTAGGCACTATCAATTATATGGAGGAAAATCCCAAGGGGACACACTTTGAGGCAGTATATAGCTTTAGTGGGGCAAAAATCTGTGAAAACCTGAGAAATCCCATTGAAATGACCTTGTAATTATGTGAAATGTCACTCGGACAGACATTTTTCCGTTTATATACCATTTAGCCCCATAGAGGTTAAGGGAGTGGTTCAAAATAAGTTTAATGTTATGTGGCTTGTTATATTTGACAATATAAAATCTCCAGGGGACACACTTTGAGGCAGTATATAGCTTTAGTGGGGCAGAAATCTGTGAAAACCTGAGAAATCCCATTGAAAAGACCTTGTAATTATGTGAAATGTCACTCGGACGGACATTTTTCCGTTTATATACCATTTAGCCCCAAAGGGGTTAGGGGAGTGGTTCAAAATAAGTTTACTGTTTTGTAGCTTGTTATATTTGACTAAGAAATACTGCCCCTCCACCATACTGCCCCTTTACCATATTGTCCCTCTACAATACAGCCCCTCACCCATACTGCCCCTCACCCATACTGCCCCTCAACTGTGCCATACTGCCCCTCCACTATACTGCCCCCTTACAATACTGTCCCTCCACCATACTGTCCCTCTATAATACTGCCCCTCAACCATACTTCCCCTCTACTATGATGTCCCTCTGTCATACTGCCCCTCCACCAAACTGCCCCTCTAACATACTGCCCCTGTACCATATTGACCCTCCACTATACTGCCCCCTTACAATACTGTCCCTCCACCATACTGCCCATCTACAATATTGCCCCTCCACCATACTGCCCCTTAACCATATTGTCCCTCTACCATACAGCCCCTCGCCCATACTGCCCCTCACCCATACTGTCCCTCAACTGTGCCATACTGCCCCTCCACTATACTGCCCCCTTACAATACTGTCCCTCCCCCATACTGTCCATCTACAATACTGCTCCTCCACCATACTGCCCCTTTACCATACTGCCCCTCTACCATACAGCCCCTCACCCATACTGACCCTCACCGATACTGACCCTCATCTGTACTGCCCATCACCCATACTGACCCTCAACCATCATACTGTCCTGCAGCAATACTCCCTCTCAACGTAACTGCCACTACACCGAATTGCTCCTCTACCATACTGCCTCTCAACCATACTACCCTTAATCAATACTTCCCATAAATCATACTGCCCCTCAACCTCACTGCCCTGAACTATACTGACTCAAACCATAATGTACCTTATAAGGACATTATAGTACAGGGGTAGTATGGTGGAGGGGCAGTATTGTAGAGGGACAGTATGGTGGAGGGACAGCATTGTAGAGGGGCAGCATGTTAAAGGGGCAGTATTGGTGAGGGACAGTATCATGTTGGAGGGGCAGTATGGTGGAGGAGCAGTATGGTAAAAGGGCAGTATGGTGGAGGGACAGTATAGTAGAGGGGCAGTATGGTGAAAGGGCAGTATGGTGGAGGGGCAGTATGGTGGGGGAACAGTATAGTAGAGGGGCAGTATGGTGGAGGCGCAGTATGGTGGAGGGGCAGTATGGTAGAGGGGCAGTATGGTGGAGGGGCAATATAGTAGAGGGGAAGTTATGTTGAGGGGCAGTATGGTGGAGGAGCAGTATGGTAAAGGGGTAGCATTGGTGAGGGGCAGTATCATGGTGGAGGGGCAGTATGGTGGAGGAGCAGTATGGTAAAAGGGCAGTATGGTGGAGGGACAGTATAGTAGAGGGGCAGTATGGTGAAAGGGCAGTATGGTGGAGGGGCAGTATGGTGGAGGGACAGTATAGTAGAGGGGTTGTATGGTAGAGGAGCAGTATGGTGGAGGGGGAGTATGGTAGAGGGGTAATATGGTGGAGCGGCAGTATGGTGAAAGGGCAGTATGGTGGAGGGACAGTATAGTAGAGGGGCCGTATGTTGAAAGGGCAGTATGGTGGAGGAGCAGTATGGTAAAGGGGCAGTATGGTGGAGTGACAGTATTTTAGAGGGACAGTATGGTGGAGGGACAGCATTGTAGAGGGGCAGCATGTTAAAGGGGCAGCATTGGTGAGGGATAGTATCATGGTGGAGGGGCAGTATGGTGGAGGTGCAGTATGGTAAAAGGGCAGTATGCTGGAGGGACAGTATAGTAGAGGGGCAGTATGGTGAAAGGGTAGTATGGTGGAGGGGCAGTATGGTGGAGGGACAGTATAGTATAGGGACAGTATGGTGGAGGGACAGTATGGTGGAGGGGCAGTATGGTAGAGGGGCAGTATGGTAGAGGGGCAGTATGGTGGAGGGGCAGTATGGTGAAAGGGCAGTATGCTTGAGGGGCAGTATGGTGGAGGGACAGTATAGTAGAGGGGCAGTATGGTGGAGGAGCAGTATGGTGGAGGGGCAGTATGGTAGAGGGGCAGTATAGTAGAGGGGAAGTTATGTTGAGGGGAAGTATGGTGGAGGAGCAGTATGGTAAAGGGGTAGCATTGGTGAGGGGCAGTATCATGGTGGAGGGGCAGTATGGTGGAGGAGCAGTATGGTAAAAGGGCAGTATGATGGAGGGACAGTATAGTAGAGGGGCTATCTGAAAAACATTACTCAGGTGTCACTCGCCCGGACATTCACTGGCCCGGACATGAAGGATATTCCCACCTGCTGTTCTGCAGGATGCCGAGAAGTAAATTACCTTTATATTGGGCACTTAGGTATATGTGGAGGGTGAAGAACAAACATAGTTAGGATAGTTAAATATATCAATGGCAGACATAACGGGCATTAATCTAAATTGTGTGTCCGGACGAGAAATTTGGACATTTTTCATGGAAATTACTCATAACACCCTCAGAAAATGATTACAGAGAAATTCCTTTTTTTTTTAACTACACATATAGTACAACCTATGTCTAATTTTTAGTGGCAAATTTGAAGCAAAATGCGTTTTGGGTAATAAGGGAGGGGGTGATATGCTACTGAATTATTGCCCGGACATACCTGTTTACCAAATTTGAATTTTCTCAAAAATGTAGAAAAAATACCTCCACTGAGACAATATTTAGTCCATATTGACCGTGAGACCTCACACTATAGGCGGTAAATAGGAAAACACATATATCTAGTGCCATTTTTCAAGAATTATATCAATTATGTCACTTTTATTCATTTGTTTGTCATTTTCGGGTCATTTTTAGCCTATTTTAGGCCCCTAGAATCTAAAATATGGATATTCGACCATCAAAACCTTATATAACATCAAGAACTCATCGACCTGGATGATATGAGAAAAACAAAATCATAGAAAAGTGGATATCCTAAAAATGGCGGCCAGCGGAAGTCCAAAAATGTCAAAAGCTCCCTTTCTGTGATTTATAACCGAAATACTTTATTTACACGAAAAAAATTATGTCCTGAAATATTTATTTCGTTAAGCAAATGACTTTCTTCATTCACGAAATAAATTTTGTAATTCACAAAATCACTTTTGTCATTCACAAAATAGATTTCGTCATTCACAAAAGTTATTTCATTAACTTCCTTCTCCCTACACAAGGGGTTGACACTGTGCTGGTTTCGGCACGATACTTTAATGATATATTCTGTAATTGCTCAAGTCAATCATATAAGTAGTTGGAGGTGTAGCGTTATGGTGCTTTTTTTAATCTGAAGGTCTGGGGTTCGATCCCTGGACTCGACTATAGTTTTATAGTTTTTCGTTTTTAAAGAGGCCGTTTACACAAAAATAGACTTTGACTCCATGCAGAGAATAATCTCAAAAATTTCATTATGTAAGTCACTTACATTGTTCGGAATAAAACCACCCACGATTTTTGTGCGTGGGTGGCGTGGGTGGCGTGGGTGGCGTGGGTGGCGTGGGTGGCGTGGGTGGCGTGGGTGGCGTGGGTGGCGTGGGTGGCGTGGGTGGCGTGGGTGGCGTGGGTGGCGTGGGTGGCGTGGGTGGCGTGGGTGGCGTGGGTGGCGTGGGTGGCGTGGGTGGCGTGGGTGGCGTGGGTGGCGTGGGTGGCGTGGGTGGCGTGGGTGGCGTGGGTGGCGTGGGTGGCGTGGGTGGCGTGGGTGGCGTGGGTGGCGTGGGTGGCGTGGGTGGCGTGGGTGGCGTGGGTGGCGTGGGTGAGGTTGGACCAACTTAAACCAACATGTCAGGCTGCTACTGGGATTCGTACCCATGCAGACAAACTACCTCTGACTACAAGTCAACTGCCCTAACCACTGGGCCACCAAGTTGAGCTATATGAGAGGCAAGAATGGACAAATTTCCTTGTGACTGGCAATGCTGTGGGGATGTTCTGTGTGACAAAATTATTGTATGAATCATTATTCAATGGGTCGTTGTAAGCGGTGTCTTTGTAAGCTGTAGATGACGACACCAAACCCCCTGAATTTATCTTTTTTTGCTGTTAAAAATGTGGGATAATATGGAATATGATAGTAGAAACTGCACTATGAAATTATGAAATTTTCAGAACATCTGGAATATATAATGATAATGCTGCTCCGCAATTACGGTGAAATTTGATAATAGATAAATATCTCAAATTGATTATTTCATACTTTAAATTGGAACAAATTTTTTCATGAAATAGCATTATGATATTTTTTCTTTTTCAACAATTTTATTAGGGCTTATAGTATTTTACATCCACCGAATTCAGCACTTGTGCCGTTCTTCCATTCGGGCCCATTGAAGTGTAAGTTACATCAGGTCTTATCAGTTATATCATATACTATGTTTTGTATCTACAGATAGATTATCGATCATAAATATGCATTATTTCTGGAATTATAAAAGAAAAATGGTTGATTACGCTGGTTGCAACTAGAGCTATATCGGGGTGTATCGGGACCATGGCGCCTTTTTAACCCTTTCCTTACCGCGCCTAGCGTAGCACACAGTGCGTTAACGACCGCGCCCCCTGCGGTGAACTATCCCGCTAGTACCGCACGTTGCACGTTGTACAGACGTCTAAATACTGGCCTATTCTGCAAGCCATAGAAAATTACTCAAAGTGCAGAGGGGTGCTTCGCAAATTAGCCAATTTAGATAACTTAGGAAGATAATTAGATAATTTTAATGATACCGAAAAGACGAAGAGACTTCAGGCTTTATTTCCATTCCATTAATTATGAATTCGATCAATATTTGATAATTATATTGATATTCCCAATTGCAGGAAGAATTTGATACTCTTTTTTGCTCCGTTGACAAAAGCCTGTACATAGGCCAAATATAGCACTGCACCTACAAAGATGTGTATCTATTTTTTCATCACAATGACATTATGTTATTTTTACATTAATAATTATAAAAAGACATGGAGAACACATCTGGGGAGTTGTTTTGTATTTAGAATTAATATATTATGGAGAAATCATGAAAATGTGATATGCCTGATAGGTGGCGCCAACCACACTCTGTCTTATAGTTGGCCTAAAGCTAAGACTTATGCTTTATATAATCAAGTATCAACATCGCCATAGTAAGCCATTCATCTGAATTAGACACTAATCATAGGTACAATATTATTTTCTATATATACTGAATTTTAAAAGAAATCTGTCCATTATTTACTGATATAATATAAAATATTTAATAATATAAATCAGCTGCCTCAAGGCAGCATCGGTATTCCCCTGGTGCTGCCTTAAGGCAGCATTGGTACTCTCACGGTGCTGCCTTGAGGCAGCATTGGTATTCTCTTGGTGCTGCCTTAAGGCAGCATTGGTAAGGAAAGGGTTAAATAAAAAGGAAAAACGCCAGTGCAGAGAGGTGCAGTACAAAATAGGTAAACAAATTAAAAATCTATGCTGGATTATATAAGGTTTATGTGAAAGGGTTAAGTTGGTCCGTCTCTTTAAGATTCTGAATGAAAATAGAAATAATTCAGAAAGAGGGAAAATGGCAACTTACAATAGAAATTATAGAGTGACTAGTGTAGTGGAACTAAAATTGGTTCCTTAAAGAATCTTTATGACTGAGGAAAGAAAAAGAAAGGTTCTGCATGAAGGGGAATTAAACTCTCAGCATGAGGTTTCTCTTGCAGACACTCTACTTCTAGACTACTTAAACTGACTTGTAGAGGGAACGTTTCAGGGATTCCTGAATGCATGGACAAATCTAGTTCCTCACAATACACCAGGTGGCAGGCACTGTAATGAAAATGCTAGTTCTGTTCATATCCACCCAGTGTCAGTGCTGTGCTTAGTCTATACCAGTACGGCCAAGGGCTAAGATAAGGGATAAGATAACCATACTTTTGGTCATTTCCAATCAGTGTCAGTGTTAACTGTGATAAAGTTGTGATAAAGGAATACGACAAGATGACTTCAGCTTGTGCATACTGGCAACAGAACAGAATTCTTGACAGCATTATGATATCAGTATACACAGCCTGAAACTATCTTGCCTGATTCTAAGAGATTATTCTACGAAGTGACTAGTGCAGTAGAACTTTCATTACTTCCTGAACCAAATTCAATGACTCTGTAAACAAAGACACGTTCTGGATGGGTTTATGTTGTGCATACTGATAACAGAAGAGAATTACTGCCGACTTACTGTTATAACTATGCATAAACTGAAGCTTTCTTGCCTTCATTATACACCCTAGAATACAAGTATTTTACCCTGAATAGATGTAGAAGGTTGTCAAAATACTAATGTCTCCATTCTAAGACATCACATGTTGACCATGTGTTGATATCTTTTTCTGCCCAAGCCCTGCAGTAAGCTATGATTACTGCACACGTGTGCTGTACACAGTTTATACTGCATGCCCCAGAATGTGAAGTAGAGTAGAACCCCTTATAAACATAGACACTCCAAGGGGGGCCAAAGTGTCTGCCTACATAGGGGAGGGGGAGGCACTTGCATATTTATTAGAAAGAACTGTTCTGAGGAAAGGTGTCAGTTAACCCTTTCACTGTCACATGATGCCTCCAGGCATTCCCGGGTGAACCGCCGCATGATGCCTGGAGGCATTCCCATGGCTACCGCCGCATGATGCCTCCAGGTATTCCCGTGTGAACCGCCACATGATGCCTTGAGGCATCATGAACTCTGATTTTTTTTAATTCAAGGGGACACACTTTGAGGCAGTATATAGCTTCAGTGGGGCAGAAATCTGTGAAAACCTGAGAAATCCCATTGAAATGATCTTGTAATTATGTGAAATGTCACTCGGACGGACATTTTTCCGTTTATATACCATTTAGCCCCATAGAGGTTAAGGGAGTGATTCAAAATAAGTTTAATGTTATGTGGCTTGTTATATTTGACAATATAAAATCTCCAGGGGACACACTTTGAGGCAGTATATAGCTTTAGTGGGGCAGAAATCTGTGAAAACCTGAGAAATCCTATTGAAAAGACCTTGTAATTATGTGAAATGTCACTCGGACGGACATTTTTCCGTTTATATACCATTTAGCCCCATAGGGGTTAGGGGAGTGGTTCAAAATAAGTTTAATGTTATGTGGCTTGTTATATTTGACTAAGAAATACTGCCCCTCCACCATACTGCCCCTTTACCATATTGTCCCTCTACAATACAGCCCCTCACCCATACTGCCCCTCACCCATACTGCCCCTAAACTGTGCCATACTGCCCCTCCACTATACTGCCCCCTTACAATACTGTCCCTCCACCATACTGTCCTTCTATAATACTGCCTCTCAACCATACTTCCCCTCTACTATGATGTCCCTCTGTCATACTGCCCCTCCACCAAACTGCCCCTCTAACATACTGCCCCTGTACCATACTGAACCTCCACTATACTGCCCCCTTACAATACTGTCCCTCCACCATACTGCCCACCTACAATACTGCCCCTCCACCATACTGCCCCTTAACCATATTGTCCCTCTACCATACAGCCGCTCGCCCATACTGCCCCTCACCCATACTGTCCCTCAACTGTGCCATACTGCCCCTCCACTATACTGCCCCCTTACAATACTGTCCCTCCCCCATACTGTCCATCCACAATACTGCTCCTCCACCATACTGCCCCTTTACCATACTGCCCCTCTACCATACAGCCCCTCGCCCATACTGACCCTCACCCATACGGACACTCAACCATACTGTCCTTCAGCATACTGCCCCTAAATGATACTGTCCCTCACCGATGCTGCCCCTTTAACATACTGCCCCTCTACAATACTGTCCCTCCACCATACTCTCCCTCTATAATACTGTCCCTCTATAATACTGCCCCTCCATCCTACTACACACCCTCTACTATAATGTCCCTCTGTCATACTGACCCTCCACCAAACTGCCCCTCTAACATACTGCCCCTGTACCATACTGACCCTCCATTATACTGCCCCTTTAAAATACTGTCCCTCCAAATTTCTGCCCATCTACAATACTGCCCCTCCACCATACTGCCCCTTTACCATATTGTCCCTATACCATACAGCCCCTCACCTATACTGCCCCTCACCCATACTGCCCCTCAACTGTACCATACTGCCCCTCCACTATACTGCCCCTTACAAAACTGTCCCTTCACCATACTGCCCATCTACAATACTGCTCCTCCACCATACTGCCCCTTTACCATACTGCCCCTCTACCATACAGCCCCTCACCTATACTGACCCTCACCGATACTGACCCTCATCTGTACTGCCCATCACCCATACTGCCCCTCAACCATCATACTGTCCTGCAGCAATACTCCCTCTCAACGTTACTGCCACTACACCGAATTGCTCCTCTACCATACTGCCTCTCAACCATACTACCCTTAATCCATACTGCCCATAAATCATACTGCCCCTCAACCTCACTGCCCTGAACTATACTGACTCAAACCATACTGTACCTTATAGGGACATTATAGTACAGGGGTAGTATGGTGGAGGGGCAGTATTGTAGAGGGACAGTATGGTGGAGGGACAGCATTGTAGAGGGGCAGCATGTTAAAGGGGCAGTATTGGTGAGGGACAGTATCATGTTGGAGGGGCAGTATGGTGGAGGAGCAGTATGGTAAAAGGGCAGTATGGTGGAGGGACAGTATAGTAGAGGGGCAGTATGGTGAAAGGGCAGTATGGTGGAGGGGCAGTATGGTGGAGGAACAGTATAGTAGAGGGGCAGTATGGTGGAGGCGCAGTATGGTGGAGGGGCAGTATGGTAGAGGGGCAGTATGGTGGAGGGGCAGTATAGTAGAGGGGAAGTTATGTTGAGGGGCAGTATGGTGGAGGAGCAGTATGGTAAAGGGGTAGCATTGGTGAGGGGCAGTATCATGGTGGAGGGGCAGTATGGTGGAGGAGCAGTATGGTAAAAGGGCAGTATGGTGGAGGGACAGTATAGTAGAGGGGCAGTATGGTGAAAGGGTAGTATGGTGGAGGGGCAGTATGGTGGAGGGACAGTATAGTATAGGGACAGTATGGTGGAGGGACAGTATGGTGGAGGGGCAGTATGGTAGAGGGGCAGTATGGTAGAGGGGCAGTATGGTGGAGGGGCAGTATGGTGAAAGGGCAGTATGCTTGAGGGGCAGTATGGGGGAGGGACAGTATAGTAGAGGGGCAGTATGGTGGAGGAGCAGTATGGTGGAGGGGCAGTATGGTAGAGGGGCAGTATAGTAGAGGGGAAGTTATGTTGAGGGGAAGTATGGTGGAGGAGCAGTATGGTAAAGGGGTAGCATTGGTGAGGGGCAGTATCATGGTGGAGGGGCAGTATGGTGGAGGAGCAGTATGGTAAAAGGGCAGTATGATGGAGGGACAGTATAGTAGAGGGGCTATCTGAAAAACATTACTCAGGTTTCACTCGCCCGGACATTCACTGGCCCGGACATGAAGGATATTCCCACCTGCTGTTCTGCAGGATGCCGAGAAGTAAATTACCTTTATATTGGGCACTTAGGTATATGTGGAGGGTGAAGAACAAACATAGTTAGGATAGTTAAATATATCAATGGCAGACATAACGGGCATTAATCTAAATTGTGTGTCCGGACGAGAAATTTGGACATTTTTCATGGAAATTACTCATAACACCCTCAGGAAAATGATTACAGAGAAATTCCTTTTTTTTTTAACTACACATATAGTACAACCTATGTCTAATTTTTAGTGGCAAATTTGAAGCAAAATGCGTTTTGGGTAATAAGGGAGGGGGTGATATGCTACTGAATTATCGCCCGGACATACCTGTTTACCAAATTTGAATTTTCTCAAAAATGTAGAAAAAATACCTCCACTGAGACAATATTTAGTCCATATTGACCGTGAGACCTCACACTATAGGCGGTAAATAGGAAAACACATATATCTAGTGCCATTTTTCAAGAATTATATCAATTATGTCACTTTTATTCATTTGTTTGTCATTTTCGGGTCATTTTTAGCCTATTTTAGGCCCCTAGAATCTAAAATATGGATATTCGACCATCAAAACCTTATATAACATCAAGAACTCATCGACCTGGATGATATGAGAAAATCAAAATCATAGAAAAGTGGATATCCTAAAAATGGCGGCCAGCGGAAGTCCAAAAATGTCAAAAGCTCCCTTTCTGTGATTTATAACCGAAATACTTTATTTACACGAAAAAAATTATGTCCTGAAATAATTATTTCGTTAAGCAAATGACTTTCTTCATTCACGAAATAAATTTTGTAATTCACAAAATCACTTTTGTCATTCACAAAATAGATTTCGTCATTCACAAAAGTTATTTCATTAACTTCCTTCTCCCTACACAAGGGGTTGACACTGTGCTGGTTTCGGCACGATACTTTAATGATATATTCTGTAATTGCTCAAGTCAATCATATAAGTAGTTGGAGGTGTAGCGTTATGGTGCTTTTTTTAATCTGAAGGTCTGGGGTTCGATCCCTGGACTCGACTATAGTTTTATAGTTTTTCGTTTTTAAAGAGGCCGTTTACACAAAAATAGACTGACTCCATGCAGAGAATAATCTCAAAAATTTCATTATGTATGTCACTTACATTGTTCGGAAAAAAACCACCCACGATTTTTTTAAACGAGTGACGTGGGTGACGTGGGTGACGTGGGTGACGTGGGTGACGTGGGTGGCGTGGGTGGCGTGGGTGGCGTGGGTGGCGTGGGTGGCGTGGGTGGCGTGGGTGGCGTGGGTGGCGTGGGTGGCGTGGGTGGCGTGGGTGGCGTGGGTGGCGTGGGTGGCGTGGGTGGCGTGGGTGGCGTGGGTGGCGTGGGTGGCGTGGGTGGCGTGGGTGGCGTGGGTGGCGTGGGTGGCGTGGGTGGCGTGGGTGGCGTGGGTGGCGTGGGTGGCGTGGGTGGCGTGGGTGGCGTGGGTGGCGTGGGTGGCGTGGGTGGCGTGGGTGGCGTGGGTGGCGTGGGTGGCGTGGGTGGCGTGGGTGGCGTGGGTGGCGTGGGTGGCGTGGGTGGCGTGGGTGGCGTGGGTGGCGTGGGTGGCGTGGGTGGCGTGGGTGGCGTGGGTGGCGTGGGTGGCGTGGGTGGCGTGGGTGGCGTGGGTGGCGTGGGTGAGGTTGGACCAACTTAAACCAACATGTCAGGCTGCTACTGGGATTCGTACCCATGCAGACAAACAACCTCTGACTACAAGTCAACTGCCCTAACCACTGGGCCACCAAGTTGAGCTATATGAGAGGCAAGAATGGACAAATTTCCTTGTGACTGGCAATGCTGTGGGGATGTTCTGTGTGACAAAATTATTGTATGAATCATTATTCAATGGGTCGTTGTAAGCGGTGTCTTTGTAAGCTGTAGATGACGACACCAAACCCCCTGAATTTATCTTTTTTTGCTGTTAAAAATGTGGGATAATATGGAATATGATAGTAGAAACTGCACTATGAAATTATGAAATTTTCAGAACATCTGGAATATATAATGATAATGCTGCTCCGCAATTATGGTGAAATTTGATAATAGATAAATATCTCAAATTGATTATTTCATACTTTAAATTGAAACAAATTTTTTCATTAAATAGCATTATGATATTTTTTCTTTTTTCAACAATTTTATTAGGGCTTATAGTATTTTACATCCACCGAATTCAGCACTTGTGCCGTTCTTCCATTCGGGCCCATTGAAGTGTAAGTTACATCAGGTCTTATCAGTTATATCATATACTATGTTTTGTATCTACAGATAGATTATCGATCATAAATATGCATTATTTCTGGAATTATAAAAGAAAAATGGTTGATTACGCTGGTTGCAACTAGAGCTATATCGGGGTGTATCGGGACCATGGCGCCTTTTTAACCCTTTCCTTACCGCGCCTAGCGTAGCACACAGTGCGTTAACGACCGCGCCCCTGCGGTGAACTATCCCGCTAGTACCGCACGTCGCACGTTGTACAGACGTCTAAATACTGGCCTATTCTGCAAGCCATAGAAAATTACTCAAAGTGCAGAGGGGTGCTTCGCAAATTAGCCAATTTAGATAACTTAGGAAGATAATTAGATAATTTTAATGATACCGAAAAGACGAAGAGACTTCAGGCTTTATTTCCATTCCATTAATTATGAATTCGATCAATATTTGGTAATTATATTGATATTCCCAATTGCAGGAAGAATTTGATACTCTTTTTTGCTCCGTTGACAAAAGCCTGTACATAGGCCAAATATAGCACTGCACCTACAGAGATGTGTATCTATTTTTTCATCACAATGACATTATGTTATTTTTACATTAATAATCTTAAAAAGACATGGAGAACACATCTGGGGAGTTGTTTTGTATTTAGAATTAATATATTATGGAGAAATCATGAAAATGTGATATGCCTGATAGGTCGCGCCAACCGCACTCTGTCTTATAGTTGGCCTAAAGCTAAGACTTATGCTTTATATAATCAAGTATCAACATCGCCATAGTAAGCCATTCATCTGAATTAGACACTAATCATAGGTACAATATTATTTTCTATATATACTGAATTTTAAAAGAAATCTGTCCATTATTTACTGATATAATATAAAATATTTAATAATATAAATCAGCTGCCTCAAGGCAGCATCGGTATTCCCCTGGTGCTGCCTTAAGGCAGCATTGGTACTCTCACGGTGCTGCCTTGAGGCAGCATTGGTATTCTCTTGGTGCTGCCTTAAGGCAGCATTGGTAAGGAAAGGGTTAAATAAAAAGGAAAAACGCCAGTGCAGAGAGGTGCAGTACAAAATAGGTAAACAAATTAAAAATCTATGCTGGATTATATTAGGTTTATGTGAAAGGGTTAAGTTGGTCCGTCTCTTTAAGATTCTGAATGAAAATAGAAATAATTCAGAAAGAGGGAAAATGGCAACTTACAATAGAAATTATAGAGTGACTAGTGTAGTGGAACTAAAATTGGTTCCTTAAAGAATCTTTATGACTGAGGAAAGAAAAAGAAAGGTTCTGCATGAAGGGGAATTGAACTCTCAGCATGAGGTTTCTCTTGCAGACACTCTACTTCTAGACTACTTAAACTGACTTGTAGAGGGAACGTTTCAGGGATTCCTGAATGCATGGACAAATCTAGTTCCTCACAATACACCAGGTGGCAGGCACTGAAATGAAAATGCTAGTTCTGTTCATATCCACCCAGTGTCAGTGCTGTGCTTAGTCTATACCAGTACGGCCAAGGGATAAGATAAGGGATAAGATAACCATACTTTTGGTCATTTCCAATCAGTGTCAGTGTTAACTGTGATAAAGTTGTGATAAAGGAATACGACAAGATGACTTCAGCTTGTGCATACTGGCAACAGAACAGAATTCTTGACTGCATTATGATATCAGTATACACAGCCTGAAACTATCTTGCCTGATTCTAAGAGATTATTCTACGAAGGGACTAGTGCAGTAGAACTTTCATTACTTCCTGAACCAAATTCAATGACTCTGTAAACAAAGACACGTTCTGGATGGGTTTATGTTGTGCATACTGATAACAGAAGAGAATTATTGCCGACTTACTGTTATAACTATGCATAAACTGAAGCTTTCTTGCCTTCATTATACACCCTAGAATACAAGTATTTTACCCTGAATAGATGTAGAAGGTTGTCAAAATACTAATGTCTCCATTCTAAGACATCACATGTTGACCATGTGTTGATATCTTTTTCTGCCCAAGCCCTGCAGTAAGCTATGATTACTGCACACGTGTGCTGTACACAGTTTATACTGCATGCCCCAGAATGTGAAGTAGAGTAGAACCCCTTGTAAACATAGACACTCCAAGGGGGGCCAAAGTGTCTGCCTACATAGGGGAGGGGGAGGCACTTGCATATTTATTAGAAAGAACTGTTCTGAGGAAAGGTGTCAGTTAACCCTTTCACTGTCACATGATGCCTCCAGGCATTCCCGGGTGAACCGCTGCATGATGCCTGGAGGCATTCCCATGGCTACCGCCGCATGATGCCTCCAGGTATTCCTGTGTGAACCGCCACATGATGCCTTGAGGCATCATGAACTCTGATATTTTTTAATTCAAGGGGACACACTTTGAGGCAGTATATAGCTTCAGTGGGGCAGAAATCTGTGAAAACCTGAGAAATCGCATTGAAATGATCTTGTCATTATGTGAAATGTCACTCGGACGGACATTTTTCCGTTTATATACCATTTAGCCCCATAGAGGTTAAGGGAGTGGTTCAAAATAAGTTTAATGTTATGTGGCTTGTTATATTTGACAATATAAAATCTCCAGGGGACACACTTTGAGGCAGTATATAGCTTTAGTGGGGCAGAAATCTGTGAAAACCTGAGAAATCCCATTGAAAAGACCTTGTAATTATGTGAAATGTCACTCGGACGGACATTTTTCCGTTTATATACCATTTAGCCCCATAGGGGTTAGGGGAGTGGTTCAAAATAAGTTTACTGTTATGTGGCTTGTTATATTTGACTAAGAAATACTGCCCCTCCACCATACTGCCCCTTTACCACATTGTCCCTCTACAATACAGCCCCTCACCCATACTGCCCCTCACCCATACTGCCCCTAAACTGTGCCATACTGCCCCTCCACTATACTGCCCCCTTACAATACTGTCCCTCCACCATACTGTCCTTCTATAAAACTGCCCCTCAACCATACTTCCCCTCTACTATGATGTCCCTCTGTCATACTGCCCCTCCACCAAACTGCCCCTCTAACATACTGCCCCTGTACCATACTGAACCTCCACTATACTGCCCCCTTACAATACTGTCCCTCCACCATACTGCCCACCTACAATACTGCCCCTCCACCATACTGCCCCTTAACCATATTGTCCCTCTACCATACAGCCCCTCGCCCATACTGCCCCTCACCCATACTGTCCCTCAACTGTGCCATACTGCCCCTCCACTATACTGCCCCCTTACAATACTGTCCCTCACCCATACTGACCCTAAACCATACTGTCCTTCAGCATACTGCCCCTAAATGATACTGTCCCTCACCGATGCTGCCCCTTTAACATACTGCCCCTCTACAATACTGTCCCTCCACCATACTGTCCCTCTATAATACTGTCCCTCTGTAATACTGCCCCTCCATCCTACTACACACCCTCTACTATAATGTCCCTCTGTCATACTGCCCCTCCACCAAACTGCCCCTCTAACATACTGCCCCTGTACCATACTGACCCTCCATTATACTGCCCCTTTAAAATACTGTCCCTCCAAATTTCTGCCCATCTACAATACTGCCCCTCCACCATACTGCCCCTTTACCATATTGTCCCTATACCATACAGCCCCTCACCTATACTGCCCCTCACCCATACTGCCCCTCAACTGTACCATACTGCCCCTCCACTATACTGCCCCTTACAAAACTGTCCCTTCACCATACTGCCCATCTACAATACTGCTCCTCCACCATACTGCCCCTTTACCATACTGCCCCTCTACCATACATCCTCTCACCCATACTGACCCTCACCGATACTGACCCTCATCTGTACTGCCCATCACCCATACTGCCCCTCAACCATCATACTGTCCTGCAGCAATACTCCCTCTCAACGTTACTGCCACTACACCGAATTGCTCCTCTACCATACTGCCTCTCAACCATACTACCCTTAATCCATACTGCCCATAAATCATACTGCCCCTCAACCTCACTGCCCTGAACTATACTGACTCAAACCATACTGTACCTTATAGGGACATTATAGTACAGGGGTAGTATGGTGGAGGGGCAGTATTGTAGAGGGACAGTATGGTGGAGGGACAGCATTGTAGAGGGGCAGCATGTTAAAGGGGCAGTATTGGTGAGGGACAGTATCATGTTGGAGGGGCAGTATGGTGGAGGAGCAGTATGGTAAAAGGGCAGTATGGTGGAGGGACAGTATAGTAGAGGGGCAGTATGGTGAAAGGGCAGTATGGTGGAGGGGCAGTATGGTGGAGGAACAGTATAGTAGAGGGGCAGTATGGTGGAGGCGCAGTATGGTGGAGGGGCAGTATGGTAGAGGGGCAGTATGGTGGAGGGGCAGTATAGTAGAGGGGAAGTTATGTTGAGGGGCAGTATGGTGGAGGAGCAGTATGGTAAAGGGGTAGCATTGGTGAGGGGCAGTATCATGGTGGAGGGGCAGTATGGTGGAGGAGCAGTATGGTAAAAGGGCAGTATGGTGGAGGGACAGTATAGTAGAGGGGCAGTATGGTGAAAGGGTAGTATGGTGGAGGGGCAGTATGGTGGAGGGACAGTATAGTATAGGGACAGTATGGTGGAGGGACAGTATGGTGGAGGGGCAGTATGGTAGAGGGGCAGTATGGTAGAGGGGCAGTATGGTGGAGGGGCAGTATGGTGAAAGGGCAGTATGCTTGAGGGGCAGTATGGTGGAGGGACAGTATAGTAGAGGGGCAGTATGGTGGAGGAGCAGTATGGTGGAGGGGCAGTATGGTAGAGGGGCAGTATAGTAGAGGGGAAGTTATGTTGAGGGGAAGTATGGTGGAGGAGCAGTATGGTAAAGGGGTAGCATTGGTGAGGGGCAGTATCATGGTGGAGGGGCAGTATGGTGGAGGAGCAGTATGGTAAAAGGGCAGTATGATGGAGGGACAGTATAGTAGAGGGGCTATCTGAAAAACATTACTCAGGTTTCACTCGCCCGGACATTCACTGGCCCGGACATGAAGGATATTCCCACCTGCTGTTCTGCAGGATGCCGAGAAGTAAATTACCTTTATATTGGGCACTTAGGTATATGTGGAGGGTGAAGAACAAACATAGTTAGGATAGTTAAATATATCAATGGCAGACATAACGGGCATTAATCTAAATTGTGTGTCCGGACGAGAAATTTGGACATTTTTCATGGAAATTACTCATAACACCCTCAGGAAAATGATTACAGAGAAATTCCTTTTTTTTTTAACTACACATATAGTACAACCTATGTCTAATTTTTAGTGGCAAATTTGAAGCAAAATGCGTTTTGGGTAATAAGGGAGGGGGTGATATGCTACTGAATTATCGCCCGGACATACCTGTTTACCAAATTTGAATTTTCTCAAAAATGTAGAAAAAATACCTCCACTGAGACAATATTTAGTCCATATTGACCGTGAGACCTCACACTATAGGCGGTAAATAGGAAAACACATATATCTAGTGCCATTTTTCAAGAATTATATCAATTATGTCACTTTTATTCATTTGTTTGTCATTTTCGGGTCATTTTTAGCCTATTTTAGGCCCCTAGAATCTAAAATATGGATATTCGACCATCAAAACCTTATATAACATCAAGAACTCATCGACCTGGATGATATGAGAAAATCAAAATCATAGAAAAGTGGATATCCTAAAAATGGCGGCCAGCGGAAGTCCAAAAATGTCAAAAGCTCCCTTTCTGTGATTTATAACCGAAATACTTTATTTACACGAAAAAAATTATGTCCTGAAATAATTATTTCGTTAAGCAAATGACTTTCTTCATTCACGAAATAAATTTTGTAATTCACAAAATCACTTTTGTCATTCACAAAATAGATTTCGTCATTCACAAAAGTTATTTCATTAACTTCCTTCTCCCTACACAAGGGGTTGACACTGTGCTGGTTTCGGCACGATACTTTAATGATATATTCTGTAATTGCTCAAGTCAATCATATAAGTAGTTGGAGGTGTAGCGTTATGGTGCTTTTTTTAATCTGAAGGTCTGGGGTTCGATCCCTGGACTCGACTATAGTTTTATAGTTTTTCGTTTTTAAAGAGGCCGTTTACACAAAAATAGACTGACTCCATGCAGAGAATAATCTCAAAAATTGGTGGCGTGGGTGGCGTGGGTGGCGTGGGTGGCGTGGGTGGCGTGGGTGGCGTGGGCGGCGTGGGCGGCGTGGGCGGCGTGGGCGGCGTGGGCGGCGTGGGCGGCGTGGGCGGCGTGGGCGGCGTGGGCGGCGTGGGCGGCGTGGGCGGCGTGGGCGGCGTGGGCGGCGTGGGCGGCGTGGGCGGCGTGGGCGGCGTGGGCGGCGTGGGCGGCGTGGGCGGCGTGGGCGGCGTGGGCGGCGTGGGCGGCGTGGGCGGCGTGGGCGGCGTGGGCGGCGTGGGCGGCGTGGGCGGCGTGGGCGGCGTGGGCGGCGTGGGCGGCGTGGGCGGCGTGGGCGGCGTGGGCGGCGTGGGCGGCGTGGGCGGCGTGGGCGGCGTGGGCGGCGTGGGTGGCGTGGGTGGCGTGGGTGGCGTGGGTGGCGTGGGTGAGGTTGGACCAACTTAAACCAACATGTCAGGCTGCTACTGGGATTCGTACCCATGCAGACAAACAACCTCTGACTACAAGTCAACTGCCCTAACCACTGGGCCACCAAGTTGAGCTATATGAGAGGCAAGAATGGACAAATTTCCTTGTGACTGGCAATGCTGTGGGGATGTTCTGTGTGACAAAATTATTGTATGAATCATTATTCAATGGGTCGTTGTAAGCGGTGTCTTTGTAAGCTGTAGATGACGACACCAAACCCCCTGAATTTATCTTTTTTTGCTGTTAAAAATGTGGGATAATATGGAATATGATAGTAGAAACTGCACTATGAAATTATGAAATTTTCAGAACATCTGGAATATATAATGATAATGCTGCTCCGCAATTATGGTGAAATTTGATAATAGATAAATATCTCAAATTGATTATTTCATACTTTAAATTGAAACAAATTTTTTCATTAAATAGCATTATGATATTTTTTCTTTTTTCAACAATTTTATTAGGGCTTATAGTATTTTACATCCACCGAATTCAGCACTTGTGCCGTTCTTCCATTCGGGCCCATTGAAGTGTAAGTTACATCAGGTCTTATCAGTTATATCATATACTATGTTTTGTATCTACAGATAGATTATCGATCATAAATATGCATTATTTCTGGAATTATAAAAGAAAAATGGTTGATTACGCTGGTTGCAACTAGAGCTATATCGGGGTGTATCGGGACCATGGCGCCTTTTTAACCCTTTCCTTACCGCGCCTAGCGTAGCACACAGTGCGTTAACGACCGCGCCCCTGCGGTGAACTATCCCGCTAGTACCGCACGTCGCACGTTGTACAGACGTCTAAATACTGGCCTATTCTGCAAGCCATAGAAAATTACTCAAAGTGCAGAGGGGTGCTTCGCAAATTAGCCAATTTAGATAACTTAGGAAGATAATTAGATAATTTTAATGATACCGAAAAGACGAAGAGACTTCAGGCTTTATTTCCATTCCATTAATTATGAATTCGATCAATATTTGGTAATTATATTGATATTCCCAATTGCAGGAAGAATTTGATACTCTTTTTTGCTCCGTTGACAAAAGCCTGTACATAGGCCAAATATAGCACTGCACCTACAGAGATGTGTATCTATTTTTTCATCACAATGACATTATGTTATTTTTACATTAATAATCTTAAAAAGACATGGAGAACACATCTGGGGAGTTGTTTTGTATTTAGAATTAATATATTATGGAGAAATCATGAAAATGTGATATGCCTGATAGGTCGCGCCAACCGCACTCTGTCTTATAGTTGGCCTAAAGCTAAGACTTATGCTTTATATAATCAAGTATCAACATCGCCATAGTAAGCCATTCATCTGAATTAGACACTAATCATAGGTACAATATTATTTTCTATATATACTGAATTTTAAAAGAAATCTGTCCATTATTTACTGATATAATATAAAATATTTAATAATATAAATCAGCTGCCTCAAGGCAGCATCGGTATTCCCCTGGTGCTGCCTTAAGGCAGCATTGGTACTCTCACGGTGCTGCCTTGAGGCAGCATTGGTATTCTCTTGGTGCTGCCTTAAGGCAGCATTGGTAAGGAAAGGGTTAAATAAAAAGGAAAAACGCCAGTGCAGAGAGGTGCAGTACAAAATAGGTAAACAAATTAAAAATCTATGCTGGATTATATTAGGTTTATGTGAAAGGGTTAAGTTGGTCCGTCTCTTTAAGATTCTGAATGAAAATAGAAATAATTCAGAAAGAGGGAAAATGGCAACTTACAATAGAAATTATAGAGTGACTAGTGTAGTGGAACTAAAATTGGTTCCTTAAAGAATCTTTATGACTGAGGAAAGAAAAAGAAAGGTTCTGCATGAAGGGGAATTGAACTCTCAGCATGAGGTTTCTCTTGCAGACACTCTACTTCTAGACTACTTAAACTGACTTGTAGAGGGAACGTTTCAGGGATTCCTGAATGCATGGACAAATCTAGTTCCTCACAATACACCAGGTGGCAGGCACTGAAATGAAAATGCTAGTTCTGTTCATATCCACCCAGTGTCAGTGCTGTGCTTAGTCTATACCAGTACGGCCAAGGGATAAGATAAGGGATAAGATAACCATACTTTTGGTCATTTCCAATCAGTGTCAGTGTTAACTGTGATAAAGTTGTGATAAAGGAATACGACAAGATGACTTCAGCTTGTGCATACTGGCAACAGAACAGAATTCTTGACTGCATTATGATATCAGTATACACAGCCTGAAACTATCTTGCCTGATTCTAAGAGATTATTCTACGAAGGGACTAGTGCAGTAGAACTTTCATTACTTCCTGAACCAAATTCAATGACTCTGTAAACAAAGACACGTTCTGGATGGGTTTATGTTGTGCATACTGATAACAGAAGAGAATTATTGCCGACTTACTGTTATAACTATGCATAAACTGAAGCTTTCTTGCCTTCATTATACACCCTAGAATACAAGTATTTTACCCTGAATAGATGTAGAAGGTTGTCAAAATACTAATGTCTCCATTCTAAGACATCACATGTTGACCATGTGTTGATATCTTTTTCTGCCCAAGCCCTGCAGTAAGCTATGATTACTGCACACGTGTGCTGTACACAGTTTATACTGCATGCCCCAGAATGTGAAGTAGAGTAGAACCCCTTGTAAACATAGACACTCCAAGGGGGGCCAAAGTGTCTGCCTACATAGGGGAGGGGGAGGCACTTGCATATTTATTAGAAAGAACTGTTCTGAGGAAAGGTGTCAGTTAACCCTTTCACTGTCACATGATGCCTCCAGGCATTCCCGGGTGAACCGCTGCATGATGCCTGGAGGCATTCCCATGGCTACCGCCGCATGATGCCTCCAGGTATTCCTGTGTGAACCGCCACATGATGCCTTGAGGCATCATGAACTCTGATATTTTTTAATTCAAGGGGACACACTTTGAGGCAGTATATAGCTTCAGTGGGGCAGAAATCTGTGAAAACCTGAGAAATCGCATTGAAATGATCTTGTCATTATGTGAAATGTCACTCGGACGGACATTTTTCCGTTTATATACCATTTAGCCCCATAGAGGTTAAGGGAGTGGTTCAAAATAAGTTTAATGTTATGTGGCTTGTTATATTTGACAATATAAAATCTCCAGGGGACACACTTTGAGGCAGTATATAGCTTTAGTGGGGCAGAAATCTGTGAAAACCTGAGAAATCCCATTGAAAAGACCTTGTAATTATGTGAAATGTCACTCGGACGGACATTTTTCCGTTTATATACCATTTAGCCCCATAGGGGTTAGGGGAGTGGTTCAAAATAAGTTTACTGTTATGTGGCTTGTTATATTTGACTAAGAAATACTGCCCCTCCACCATACTGCCCCTTTACCACATTGTCCCTCTACAATACAGCCCCTCACCCATACTGCCCCTCACCCATACTGCCCCTAAACTGTGCCATACTGCCCCTCCACTATACTGCCCCCTTACAATACTGTCCCTCCACCATACTGTCCTTCTATAAAACTGCCCCTCAACCATACTTCCCCTCTACTATGATGTCCCTCTGTCATACTGCCCCTCCACCAAACTGCCCCTCTAACATACTGCCCCTGTACCATACTGAACCTCCACTATACTGCCCCCTTACAATACTGTCCCTCCACCATACTGCCCACCTACAATACTGCCCCTCCACCATACTGCCCCTTAACCATATTGTCCCTCTACCATACAGCCCCTCGCCCATACTGCCCCTCACCCATACTGTCCCTCAACTGTGCCATACTGCCCCTCCACTATACTGCCCCCTTACAATACTGTCCCTCACCCATACTGACCCTAAACCATACTGTCCTTCAGCATACTGCCCCTAAATGATACTGTCCCTCACCGATGCTGCCCCTTTAACATACTGCCCCTCTACAATACTGTCCCTCCACCATACTGTCCCTCTATAATACTGTCCCTCTGTAATACTGCCCCTCCATCCTACTACACACCCTCTACTATAATGTCCCTCTGTCATACTGCCCCTCCACCAAACTGCCCCTCTAACATACTGCCCCTGTACCATACTGACCCTCCATTATACTGCCCCTTTAAAATACTGTCCCTCCAAATTTCTGCCCATCTACAATACTGCCCCTCCACCATACTGCCCCTTTACCATATTGTCCCTATACCATACAGCCCCTCACCTATACTGCCCCTCACCCATACTGCCCCTCAACTGTACCATACTGCCCCTCCACTATACTGCCCCTTACAAAACTGTCCCTTCACCATACTGCCCATCTACAATACTGCTCCTCCACCATACTGCCCCTTTACCATACTGCCCCTCTACCATACATCCTCTCACCCATACTGACCCTCACCGATACTGACCCTCATCTGTACTGCCCATCACCCATACTGCCCCTCAACCATCATACTGTCCTGCAGCAATACTCCCTCTCAACGTTACTGCCACTACACCGAATTGCTCCTCTACCATACTGCCTCTCAACCATACTACCCTTAATCCATACTGCCCATAAATCATACTGCCCCTCAACCTCACTGCCCTGAACTATACTGACTCAAACCATACTGTACCTTATAGGGACATTATAGTACAGGGGTAGTATGGTGGAGGGGCAGTATTGTAGAGGGACAGTATGGTGGAGGGACAGCATTGTAGAGGGGCAGCATGTTAAAGGGGCAGTATTGGTGAGGGACAGTATCATGTTGGAGGGGCAGTATGGTGGAGGAGCAGTATGGTAAAAGGGCAGTATGGTGGAGGGACAGTATAGTAGAGGGGCAGTATGGTGAAAGGGCAGTATGGTGGAGGGGCAGTATGGTGGAGGAACAGTATAGTAGAGGGGCAGTATGGTGGAGGCGCAGTATGGTGGAGGGGCAGTATGGTAGAGGGGCAGTATGGTGGAGGGGCAGTATAGTAGAGGGGAAGTTATGTTGAGGGGCAGTATGGTGGAGGAGCAGTATGGTAAAGGGGTAGCATTGGTGAGGGGCAGTATCATGGTGGAGGGGCAGTATGGTGGAGGAGCAGTATGGTAAAAGGGCAGTATGGTGGAGGGACAGTATAGTAGAGGGGCAGTATGGTGAAAGGGTAGTATGGTGGAGGGGCAGTATGGTGGAGGGACAGTATAGTATAGGGACAGTATGGTGGAGGGACAGTATGGTGGAGGGGCAGTATGGTAGAGGGGCAGTATGGTAGAGGGGCAGTATGGTGGAGGGGCAGTATGGTGAAAGGGCAGTATGCTTGAGGGGCAGTATGGTGGAGGGACAGTATAGTAGAGGGGCAGTATGGTGGAGGAGCAGTATGGTGGAGGGGCAGTATGGTAGAGGGGCAGTATAGTAGAGGGGAAGTTATGTTGAGGGGAAGTATGGTGGAGGAGCAGTATGGTAAAGGGGTAGCATTGGTGAGGGGCAGTATCATGGTGGAGGGGCAGTATGGTGGAGGAGCAGTATGGTAAAAGGGCAGTATGATGGAGGGACAGTATAGTAGAGGGGCTATCTGAAAAACATTACTCAGGTTTCACTCGCCCGGACATTCACTGGCCCGGACATGAAGGATATTCCCACCTGCTGTTCTGCAGGATGCCGAGAAGTAAATTACCTTTATATTGGGCACTTAGGTATATGTGGAGGGTGAAGAACAAACATAGTTAGGATAGTTAAATATATCAATGGCAGACATAACGGGCATTAATCTAAATTGTGTGTCCGGACGAGAAATTTGGACATTTTTCATGGAAATTACTCATAACACCCTCAGGAAAATGATTACAGAGAAATTCCTTTTTTTTTTAACTACACATATAGTACAACCTATGTCTAATTTTTAGTGGCAAATTTGAAGCAAAATGCGTTTTGGGTAATAAGGGAGGGGGTGATATGCTACTGAATTATCGCCCGGACATACCTGTTTACCAAATTTGAATTTTCTCAAAAATGTAGAAAAAATACCTCCACTGAGACAATATTTAGTCCATATTGACCGTGAGACCTCACACTATAGGCGGTAAATAGGAAAACACATATATCTAGTGCCATTTTTCAAGAATTATATCAATTATGTCACTTTTATTCATTTGTTTGTCATTTTCGGGTCATTTTTAGCCTATTTTAGGCCCCTAGAATCTAAAATATGGATATTCGACCATCAAAACCTTATATAACATCAAGAACTCATCGACCTGGATGATATGAGAAAATCAAAATCATAGAAAAGTGGATATCCTAAAAATGGCGGCCAGCGGAAGTCCAAAAATGTCAAAAGCTCCCTTTCTGTGATTTATAACCGAAATACTTTATTTACACGAAAAAAATTATGTCCTGAAATAATTATTTCGTTAAGCAAATGACTTTCTTCATTCACGAAATAAATTTTGTAATTCACAAAATCACTTTTGTCATTCACAAAATAGATTTCGTCATTCACAAAAGTTATTTCATTAACTTCCTTCTCCCTACACAAGGGGTTGACACTGTGCTGGTTTCGGCACGATACTTTAATGATATATTCTGTAATTGCTCAAGTCAATCATATAAGTAGTTGGAGGTGTAGCGTTATGGTGCTTTTTTTAATCTGAAGGTCTGGGGTTCGATCCCTGGACTCGACTATAGTTTTATAGTTTTTCGTTTTTAAAGAGGCCGTTTACACAAAAATAGACTGACTCCATGCAGAGAATAATCTCAAAAATTGGTGGCGTGGGTGGCGTGGGTGGCGTGGGTGGCGTGGGTGGCGTGGGTGGCGTGGGTGGCGTGGGCGGCGTGGGCGGCGTGGGCGGCGTGGGCGGCGTGGGCGGCGTGGGCGGCGTGGGCGGCGTGGGCGGCGTGGGCGGCGTGGGCGGCGTGGGCGGCGTGGGCGGCGTGGGCGGCGTGGGCGGCGTGGGCGGCGTGGGCGGCGTGGGCGGCGTGGGCGGCGTGGGCGGCGTGGGCGGCGTGGGCGGCGTGGGCGGCGTGGGCGGCGTGGGCGGCGTGGGCGGCGTGGGCGGCGTGGGCGGCGTGGGCGGCGTGGGCGGCGTGGGCGGCGTGGGCGGCGTGGGCGGCGTGGGCGGCGTGGGCGGCGTGGGCGGCGTGGGCGGCGTGGGCGGCGTGGGCGGCGTGGGCGGCGTGGGCGGCGTGGGCGGCGTGGGCGGCGTGGGCGGCGTGGGCGGCGTGGGCGGCGTGGGCGGCGTGGGCGGCGTGGGCGGCGTGGGCGGCGTGGGCG
Source organism: Alentia gelatinosa (assembly GCA_950022655.1). Classification (NCBI taxonomy): domain Eukaryota; kingdom Metazoa; phylum Annelida; class Polychaeta; order Phyllodocida; family Polynoidae; genus Alentia; species Alentia gelatinosa. The sequence continues at coordinate 18,208,858 of OX465584.1, read as the reverse complement.
GCGTGGGCGGCGTGGGCGGCGTGGGCGGCGTGGGCGGCGTGGGCGGCGTGGGCGGCGTGGGCGGCGTGGGCGGCGTGGGCGGCGTGGGCGGCGTGGGCGGCGTGGGCGGCGTGGGCGGCGTGGGCGGCGTGGGCGGCGTGGGCGGCGTGGGTGGCGTGGGTGGCGTGGGTGGCGTGGGTGGCGTGGGTGGCGTGGGTGGCGTGGGTGAGGTTGGACCAACTTAAACCAACATGTCAGGCTGCTACTGGGATTCGTACCCATGCAGACAAACAACCTCTGACTACAAGTCAACTGCCCTAACCACTGGGCCACCAAGTTGAGCTATATGAGAGGCAAGAATGGACAAATTTCCTTGTGACTGGCAATGCTGTGGGGATGTTCTGTGTGACAAAATTATTGTATGAATCATTATTCAATGGGTCGTTGTAAGCGGTGTCTTTGTAAGCTGTAGATGACGACACCAAACCCCCTGAATTTATCTTTTTTTGCTGTTAAAAATGTGGGATAATATGGAATATGATAGTAGAAACTGCACTATGAAATTATGAAATTTTCAGAACATCTGGAATATATAATGATAATGCTGCTCCGCAATTATGGTGAAATTTGATAATAGATAAATATCTCAAATTGATTATTTCATACTTTAAATTGAAACAAATTTTTTCATTAAATAGCATTATGATATTTTTTCTTTTTTCAACAATTTTATTAGGGCTTATAGTATTTTACATCCACCGAATTCAGCACTTGTGCCGTTCTTCCATTCGGGCCCATTGAAGTGTAAGTTACATCAGGTCTTATCAGTTATATCATATACTATGTTTTGTATCTACAGATAGATTATCGATCATAAATATGCATTATTTCTGGAATTATAAAAGAAAAATGGTTGATTACGCTGGTTGCAACTAGAGCTATATCGGGGTGTATCGGGACCATGGCGCCTTTTTAACCCTTTCCTTACCGCGCCTAGCGTAGCACACAGTGCGTTAACGACCGCGCCCCTGCGGTGAACTATCCCGCTAGTACCGCACGTCGCACGTTGTACAGACGTCTAAATACTGGCCTATTCTGCAAGCCATAGAAAATTACTCAAAGTGCAGAGGGGTGCTTCGCAAATTAGCCAATTTAGATAACTTAGGAAGATAATTAGATAATTTTAATGATACCGAAAAGACGAAGAGACTTCAGGCTTTATTTCCATTCCATTAATTATGAATTCGATCAATATTTGGTAATTATATTGATATTCCCAATTGCAGGAAGAATTTGATACTCTTTTTTGCTCCGTTGACAAAAGCCTGTACATAGGCCAAATATAGCACTGCACCTACAAAGATGTGTATCTATTTTTTCATCACAATGACATTATGTTATTTTTACATTAATAGTTATAAAAGACATGGAGAACACATCTGGGGAGTTGTTTTGTATTTAGAATTAATATATTATGGAGAAATCATGAAAATGTGATATGCCTGATAGGTCGCGCCAACCGCACTCTGTCTTATAGTTGGCCTAAAGCTAAGACTTATGCTTTATATAATCAAGTATCAACATCGCCATAGTAAGCCATTCATCTGAATTAGACACTAATCATAGGTACAATATTATTTTCTATATATACTGAATTTTAAAAGAAATCTGTCCATTATTTACTGATATAATATAAAATATTTAATAATATAAATCAGCTGCCTCAAGGCAGCATCGGTATTCCCCTGGTGCTGCCTTAAGGCAGCATTGGTACTCTCACGGTGCTGCCTTGAGGCAGCATTGGTATTCTCTTGGTGCTGCCTTAAGGCAGCATTGGTAAGGAAAGGGTTAAATAAAAAGGAAAAACGCCAGTGCAGAGAGGTGCAGTACAAAATAGGTAAACAAATTAAAAATCTATGCTGGATTATATTAGGTTTATGTGAAAGGGTTAAGTTGGTTTGCTCTTTAAGATTCTGAATGAAAATAGAAATAATTCAGAAAGAGGGAAAATGGCAACTTACAATAGAAATTATAGAGTGACTAGTGTAGTGGAACTAAAATTGGTTCCTTAAAGAATCTTTATGACTGAGGAAAGAAAAAGAAAGGTTCTGCATGAAGGGGAATTGAACTCTCAGCATGAGGTTTCTCTTGCAGACACTCTACTTCTAGACTACTTAAACTGACTTGTAGAGGGAACGTTTCAGGGATTCCTGAATGCATGGACAAATCTAGTTCCTCACAATACACCAGGTGGCAGGCACTGAAATGAAAATGCTAGTTCTGTTCATATCCACCCAGTGTCAGTGCTGTGCTTAGTCTATACCAGTACGGCCAAGGGATAAGATAAGGGATAAGATAACCATACTTTTGGTCATTTCCAATCAGTGTCAGTGTTAACTGTGATAAAGTTGTGATAAAGGAATACGACAAGATGACTTCAGCTTGTGCATACTGGCAACAGAACAGAATTCTTGACTGCATTATGATATCAGTATACACAGCCTGAAACTATCTTGCCTGATTCTAAGAGATTATTCTACGAAGGGACTAGTGCAGTAGAACTTTCATTACTTCCTGAACCAAATTCAATGACTCTGTAAACAAAGACACGTTCTGGATGGGTTTATGTTGTGCATACTGATAACAGAAGAGAATTATTGCCGACTTACTGTTATAACTATGCATAAACTGAAGCTTTCTTGCCTTCATTATACACCCTAGAATACAAGTATTTTACCCTGAATAGATGTAGAAGGTTGTCAAAATACTAATGTCTCCATTCTAAGACATCACATGTTGACCATGTGTTGATATCTTTTTCTGCCCAAGCCCTGCAGTAAGCTATGATTACTGCACACGTGTGCTGTACACAGTTTATACTGCATGCCCCAGAATGTGAAGTAGAGTAGAACCCCTTGTAAACATAGACACTCCAAGGGGGGCCAAAGTGTCTGCCTACATAGGGGAGGGGGAGGCACTTGCATATTTATTAGAAAGAACTGTTCTGAGGAAAGGTGTCAGTTAACCCTTTCACTGTCACATGATGCCTCCAGGCATTCCCGGGTGAACCGCTGCATGATGCCTGGAGGCATTCCCATGGCTACCGCCGCATGATGCCTCCAGGTATTCCTGTGTGAACCGCCACATGATGCCTTGAGGCATCATGAACTCTGATATTTTTTAATTCAAGGGGACACACTTTGAGGCAGTATATAGCTTCAGTGGGGCAGAAATCTGTGAAAACCTGAGAAATCGCATTGAAATGATCTTGTCATTATGTGAAATGTCACTCGGACGGACATTTTTCCGTTTATATACCATTTAGCCCCATAGAGGTTAAGGGAGTGGTTCAAAATAAGTTTAATGTTATGTGGCTTGTTATATTTGACAATATAAAATCTCCAGGGGACACACTTTGAGGCAGTATATAGCTTTAGTGGGGCAGAAATCTGTGAAAACCTGAGAAATCCCATTGAAAAGACCTTGTAATTATGTGAAATGTCACTCGGACGGACATTTTTCCGTTTATATACCATTTAGCCCCATAGGGGTTAGGGGAGTGGTTCAAAATAAGTTTACTGTTATGTGGCTTGTTATATTTGACTAAGAAATACTGCCCCTCCACCATACTGCCCCTTTACCACATTGTCCCTCTACAATACAGCCCCTCACCCATACTGCCCCTCACCCATACTGCCCCTAAACTGTGCCATACTGCCCCTCCACTATATTGCCCCCTTACAATACTGTCCCTCCACCATACTGTCCTTCTATAAAACTGCCCCTCAACCATACTTCCCCTCTACTATGATGTCCCTCTGTCATACTGCCCCTCCACCAAACTGCCCCTCTAACATACTGCCCCTGTACCATACTGAACCTCCACTATACTGCCCCCTTACAATACTGTCCCTCCACCATACTGCCCACCTACAATACTGCCCCTCCACCATACTGCCCCTTAACCATATTGTCCCTCTACCATACAGCCCCTCGCCCATACTGCCCCTCACCCATACTGTCCCTCAACTGTGCCATACTGCCCCTCCACTATACTGCCCCCTTACAATACTGTCCCTCACCCATACTGACCCTCAACCATACTGTCCTTCAGCATACTGCCCCTAAATGATACTGTCCCTCACCGATGCTGCCCCTTTAACATACTGCCCCTCTACAATACTGTCCCTCCACCATACTGTCCCTCTATAATACTGTCCCTCTGTAATACTGCCCCTCCATCCTACTACACACCCTCTACTATAATGTCCCTCTGTCATACTGACCCTCCACCAAACTGCCCCTCTAACATACTGCCCCTGTACCATACTGACCCTCCATTATACTGCCCCTTTAAAATACTGTCCCTCCAAATTTCTGCCCATCTACAATACTGCCCCTCCACCATACTGCCCCTTTACCATATTGTCCCTATACCATACAGCCCCTCACCTATACTGCCCCTCACCCATACTGCCCCTCAACTGTACCATACTGCCCCTCCACTATACTGCCCCTTACAAAACTGTCCCTTCACCATACTGCCCATCTACAATACTGCTCCTCCACCATACTGCCCCTTTACCATACTGCCCCTCTACCATACATCCTCTCACCCATACTGACCCTCACCGATACTGACCCTCATCTGTACTGCCCATCACCCATACTGCCCCTCAACCATCATACTGTCCTGCAGCAATACTCCCTCTCAACGTTACTGCCACTACACCGAATTGCTCCTCTACCATACTGCCTCTCAACCATACTACCCTTAATCCATACTGCCCATAGTTCATACTGCCCCTCAACCTCACTGCCCTGAACTATACTGACTCAAACCATACTGTACCTTATAGGGACATTATAGTACAGGGGTAGTATGGTGGAGGGGCAGTATTGTAGAGGGACAGTATGGTGGAGGGACAGCATTGTAGAGGGGCAGCATGTTAAAGGGGCAGTATTGGTGAGGGACAGTATCATGTTGGAGGGGCAGTATGGTGGAGGAGCAGTTTGGTAAAAGGGCAGTATGGTGGAAGGGACAGTATAGTAGAGGGGCAGTATGGTGAAAGGGCAGTATGGTGGAGGGGCAGTATGGTGGAGGAACAGTATAGTAGAGGGGCAGTATGGTGGAGGCGCAGTATAGTGGAGGGGCAGTATGGTAGAGGGGCAGTATGGTGGAGGGGCAGTATAGTAGAGGGGAAGTTATGTTGAGGGGCAGTATGGTGGAGGAGCAGTATGGTAAAGGGGTAGCATTGGTGAGGGGCAGTATCATGGTGGAGGGGCAGTATGGTGGAGGAGCAGTATGGTAAAAGGGCAGTATGGTGGAGGGACAGTATAGTAGAGGGGCAGTATGGTGAAAGGGCAGTATGGTGGAGGGGCAGTATGGTGGAGGGACAGTATAGTAGAGGGGTTGTATGGTAGAGGAGCAGTATGGTGGAGGGGGAGTATGGTAGAGGGGTAATATGGTGGAGCGGCAGTATGGTGAAAGGGCAGTATGGTGGAGGGACAGTATAGTAGAGGGGCCGTATGTTGAAAGGGCAGTATGGTGGAGGAGCAGTATGGTAAAGGGGCAGTATGGTGGAGGGACAGTATTTTAGAGGGACAGTATGGTGGAGGGACAGCATTTTAGAGGGGCAGCATGTTAAAGGGGCAGCATTGGTGAGGGACAGTATCATGGTGGAGGGGCAGTATGGTGGAGGTGCAGTATGGTAAAAGGGCAGTATGCTGGAGGGACAGTATAGTAGAGGGGCAGTATGGTGAAAGGGTAGTATGGTGGAGGGGCAGTATGGTGGAGGGACAGTATAGTATAGGGACAGTATGGTGGAGGGGCAGTATGGTAGAGAGGCAGTATGGTGGAGGGGCAGTATAGTAGAGGGGAAATTATGTTGAGGGGCAGTCTGGTGGAGGAGCAGTATGGTAAAGGGGTAGCATTGGTGAGGGGCAGTATCATGGTGGAGCTGCAGTATGGTAAAAGGGCAGTATGGTGGAGGGACAGTATAGTAGAGGGGCAGTATGGTGAAAGGGCAGTATGGTGGAGGGGCAGTATGGTGGAGGGACAGTATAGTAGAGGGGCAGTATGGTAGAGGAGCAGTATGGTGGAGGGGCAGTATGGTAGAGGGGCAGTATGGTGGAGGGGCAGTATGGTGAAAGGGCAGTATTGTGGAGGGGCAGTATGGTGGAGGGACAGTATAGTAGAGGGGCAGTATGGTGGAGGAGCATAATGGTGGAGGGGTAGTATGGTAGAGGGGCAGTATAGTAGAGGGAAAGTTATGTTGAGGGGAAGTATGGTGGAGGAGCAGTATGGTAAAGGGGTAGCATTGGTGAGGGGCAGTATCATGGTGGAGGGGCAGTATGGTGGAGGAGCTTTTATTTATCCTGGAGCTCAGGTTAGGTGTCTAGCACCTATCTTCCACCTACTCCAGCAAAAAGATTCTGTGGTCTCGTATTATCCAACTAGTGGGTTTACATAAACGAGCATGGTTGTAATACAATTCCCAAGATAACATAAAGTACATAGTAGGGTTAGATTTAGTAATTTGTACAAGTTACATATAGAGTAAAAGAGGTATTCCAAATGAATTACTTTAGTTTACGCTACGTCGTGGGATTTGGCAGATGTTTGGCCCACTTAAGCAATTCAGTTCATAGAAAGGTAATAAATATAGCAAGTTATAATAATAAACATAGGCAAGGTTGGTAAAGGTGGTATGCGACTTATAAATTCCGCACTTGGTAGTAGTCAAGTCAGTTTATTAGGGGTTTGTATACAACGCAAGTTGGCTTAAAAGTTTAGCCTTGGTATACGCCTTAAAACTATCATACGACTGCAAATTCCTTACTTCAGGGCCTAGCACGTTCCATAACTTACTGGTTTTATACTCTACCGATGCCTTATAGGTATTCGACTCTATCTTATTTACACTTTTCAGGACTGGGCCCTCAAATAGTCTAGTGTTCAATTTTCTTTGGTCTAAATATTGTTCCTTATGAGCTCGTATGTAGGCTAGGTTTAATAAATGAGCCTCTCGTCTTTCATGTAATTTGTTGATCTTACAAGTTCTATGTAGATAATTCGTCCTAGTGCGTGCTACACTCTGCGTGCAGATGCGCAGACCTCTGTTTTGACATTTCTGCAGTTTGCTTAAAAGCACATTGTCGGTAGCATGGAGTATGGAGTCACCATATTCCAGGTATGGTAATACCATGGTTTTGTAGATTGTGGTTGCCTGATTAACATTAAGAAATTTCCTAATATAGGATAATATCCTTAGCTTGTTTGCAACAATGCCCATAGTTTTCTTTAAATGACTTTTAAAATTTAGTTGACTATCCAAGGTTAAGCTTGACTTCCCCTTTATCGTTCAACCATGACCTATCATTTCTGTATATTGTATAGTTAGGGATGGCAAACAGGTTTGAGGGGAGATTGGCAGTCAACCAGGTCTCCGAGAAGGTCACTATATCTGCTTGGAGTTGAATAACTGCTTGTTTTACTAAGTCAGCTTTATTTTTGAGACTCTGTAAATTTTGATGTATAATGTGCAGGCCTTTACCTAACTTGTTCGGATTATCCATTTAGGAAATTAGAATTATTTATCATGGGGCTACAGCATCTGCCCAGGGTCCCAGACATCAAAACAAGGGTACCCATAGCTCTCTATAAGAATTTTCAGTGAATCAGATTGGTATGAGTGTTGGGATAATCGTTCCATTTGTGGGATACTTACCATTGGGCAGTAAGCTGAATAAAGGATGATACAATTTATAGAGGGAGGTATAAATATATTGGTTTACTTACAGTTGTTGTATACATGTGTAAGTGGCTGTCAATAGTTGTTCCTTGTGTTGCGTAAGTAGCGTTCTGGTGATGAGAGTGGGGGGGGGGGGGTGTGTGGAGTTCAGATTTGCTAGATAATTTGAGAAAAAGTCCACCAGAATTTGCAGGGTGTGAGTCCACAGTCCCATGTTCTTGAGATTACATAGAATAAACAAATTGTTAAGTACATAGGAATGCTAAAGCATAAGAAAAGTTTGGACAAGTTACTGGGTCGACAAATATGATTTAATACGATACCAACATTAGGTTGGGAGATGTGCATCCACAGTCTCCTATCGGCAATGAATTGATATATATATATCACAGCATTTACAAAAAGGCTAGTGGAGAATGTGAGACCACAGTTCCCCACTGTCCTAGTAAATAAAATATTCCATTTTGGGGTATAACAGATTTACTGGTAAGTTAATTGATAGGTGTCACAGCAATTAAATAAAACATAATATCCATAATACATGTAACTAGTCTACTACCCCGATACCCATATTTTCAGAGACGTGGCGAGGTTATGTCTCTAACTTTTTTTTTTTTTTTTTTTTTTTTTGGGACGACTCTAGAGTTGTGGCTAGGTTACGACTCTATACAGGAATTCGTGGCGAGGTTACGACTCCATACGAAACATGATGTTGTATCTTGACTAGGTGCTCCCTGTTGGAGCTAAAACAATGATAGTGAGACGTGGCCAGGTTATGTCTCGATTGGTGTAGTGTATGTAATTTTGCAAGCACTCTCAGTTCAGTCTATGTTATGTATCCTACCCTGATTAAATGTGTTATTTACCTGTATTTTTTGTATCTCTCTAATCTAGTTAGACGATGTACACATCCATCGAAAGGGTAAGTTGAAATTTTCTATTCTTGTTTTGAACGATTCAAGCAGTTGATGGGGAAGGGCTAGGGGTGCATGGTCGGAAACACCTGGTTGTGTTCATACATCTTCCTTTGGAAGACAAGGATAAAGACAAGTAAACAGAGTCCTAGCTACTATTTATAGATGTGGAGGAGTATAGGTTATGATTGCCACCAGATCCTGTATGATCTAGTAGAATACTCCGTGAAATGTAATAGCTAATTTGCAGACAGATCTAGGTAAAGGCTTCCACATCCTCCACCAAAACTTACAAAGTCTTAAAAATAAATCTGATTTGGTATCCTTGTCAATCAAATATTCCAATATTCATATTGCCTCATTCTCCGAAACATGGTTGACAACAAGCCAAGACAAAGTAACTTATATAATATTGACAACTACCATCTTATACGAAATGACAGAAAATGGTTGACTGTAAAAGGGGAGGTGAAAACTGGGGGAGGGTTATGCATCTATATAAGGGATAATCTTGAGTATGAACATATGAAAGATCTGGATCAAAGCACCAAAGACCTGGAGGTGATGTGGCTTAAGGTCAATCTCCCGAACCAGAAAATTCAAGTGATAGGCAACGTATATCGACCAAATGAAGGGAATCACATGGAAGCGATAGACTTGTTAAACAGCAGCGTGACAAATATCAGAACGAGATTTAAATGTGAAATCACAGTGTTGGGTGACTTTAATTGGAAATTTAATAAAAAGGATAGCCAGGACTACAACAGTATTTCATTTCTAGAAACGGTTACAGGGTTAAAACAGGTTATAAACACTAACACAAGATACAATTATATCATCGACCTAGCTTTTTCTGAATGGGAGTATCTGAAAGATAGCGGAGTATTAAGCATGAATCAGAGCGACCATAGTGCAATATTTATTTCAAAAAAGAAGGCCAAAAGTTATAAAGAAACCAAAAAATTTCAGGCACGATCGTATCGGAAATACGACAAAACAACACTTCAAGAACAACTAAACACACACGACTGGGAAAATTATTTTGAACCAAGAGACCCCACTAGTGCCTGGCAAACCCTGTACAATACGATTACCTATTACTTAGACAAATCCTGTCCCATTAAGAACCAACAGATAAAATTTAAAGAAGAACCATGGCTTAATAACACCATCATTGAAGCTATAGGAGAAAAGGATAGGGCATGGAAACGAGCCAGAGCCATAGAAAGGTAATAAATATAGCAAGTTATAATAATAAACATAGGCAAGGTTGGTAAAGGTGGTATGCGACTTATAAATTCCGCACTTGGTAGTAGTCAAGTCAGTTTATTAGGGGTTTGTATACAACGCAAGTTGGCTTAAAAGTTTAGCCTTGGTATACGCCTTAAAACTATCATACGACTGCAAATTCCTTACTTCAGGGCCTAGCACGTTCCATAACTTAATGGTTTTATACTCTACCGATGCCTTATAGGCATTCACCTCTATCTTATTTACACTTTTCAGGACTGGGCCCTCAAATAGTCTAGTGTTCAATTTTCTTTGGTCTAAATATTGTTCCTTATGAGCTCGTATGTAGGCTAGGTTTAATAAATGAGCCTCTCGTCTTTCATGTAATTTGTTGATCTTACAAGTTCTATGTAGATAATTCGTCCTAGTGCGTGCTACACTCTGCGTGCAGATGCGCAGACCTCTGTTTTGACATTTCTGCAGTTTGCTTAAAAGCACATTGTCGGTAGCATGGAGTATGGAGTCACCATATTCCAGGTATGGTAATACCATGGTTTTGTAGATTGTGGTTGCCTGATTAACATTAAGAAATTTCCTAATATAAGATAATATCCTTAGCTTGTTTGCAACAATGCCCATAGTTTTCTTTAAATGACTTTTAAAATTTAGTTGACTATCCAAGGTTAAGCTTGACTTCCCCTTTATCGTTCAACCATGACCTATCATTTCTGTATATTGTATAGTTAGGGATGGCAAACAGGTTTGAGGGGAGATTGGCAGTCAACCAGGTCTCCGAGAAGGTCACTATATCTGCTTGGAGTTGAATAACTGCTTGTTTTACTAAGTCAGCTTTATTTTTGAGACTCTGTAAATTTTGATGTATAATGTGCAGGCCTTTACCTAACTTGTTCGGATTATCCATTTAGGAAATTAGAATTATTTATCATGGGGCTACAGCATCTTCCCAGGGTCCCAGACATCAAAACAAGGGTACCCATAGCTCTCTATAAGAATTTTCAGTGAATCAGATTGGTATGAGTGTTGGGATAATCGTTCCATTTGTGGGATACTTACCATTGGGCAGTAAGCTGAATAAAGGATGATACAATTTATAGAGGGAGGTATAAATATATTGGTTTACTTACAGTTGTTGTATACATGTGTAAGTGGCTGTCAATAGTTGTTCCTTGTGTTGCGTAAGTAGCGTTCTGGTGATGAGAGTGGGGGGGGGGGGGGGGGGGTGGGGTGTGTGGAGTTCAGATTTGCTAGATAATTTGAGAAAAAGTCCACCAGAATTTGCAGGGTGTGAGTCCACAGTCCCATGTTCTTGAGATTACATAGAATAAACAAATTGTTAAGTACATAGGAATGCTAAAGCATAAGAAAAGTTTGGACAAGTTACTGGGTCGACAAATATGATTTAATACGATACCAACATTAGGTTGGGAGATGTGCATCCACAGTCTCCTATCGGCAATGAATTGATATATATATATCACAGCATTTACAAAAAGGCTAGTGGAGAATGTGAGACCACAGTTCCCCACTGTCCTAGTAAATAAAATATTCCATTTTGGGGTATAACAGGCATCAAATTTACTGGTAAGTTAATTGATAGGTGTCACAGCAATTAAATAAAACATAATATCCATAATACATGTAACTAGTCTACTACCCCGATACCCATATTTTCAGAGACGTGGCGAGGTTATGTCTCTAACTTTTTTTTTTTTTTTTTTTTTTTTGGGACGACTCTAGAGTTGTGGCTAGGTTACGACTCTATACAGGAATTCGTGGCGAGGTTACGACTCCATACGAAACATGATGTTGTATCTTGACTAGGTGCTCCCTGTTGGAGCTAAAACAATGATAGTGAGACATGGCCAGGTTATGTCTCGATTGGTGTAGTGTATGTAATTTTGCAAGCACTCTCAGTTCAGTCTATGTTATGTATCCTACCCTGATTAAATGTGTTATTTACCTGTATTTTTTGTATCTCTCTAATCTAGTTAGACGATGTACACATCCATCGAAGGGGTAAGTTGAAATTTTCTATTCTTGTTTTGAACGATTCAAGCAGTTGATGGGGAAGGGCTAGGGGTGCATGGTCGGAAACACCTGGTTGTGTTCATACATCTTCCTTTGGAAGACAAGGATAAAGACAAGTAAACAGAGTCCTAGCTACTATTTATAGATGTGGAGGAGTATAGGTTATGATTGCCACCAGATCCTGTATGATCTAGTAGAATACTCCGTGAAATGTAATAGCTAATTTGCAGACAGATCTAGGTAAAGGCTTCCACATCCTCCACCAAAACTTACAAAGTCTTAAAAATAAATCTGATTTGGTATCCTTGTCAATCAAATATTCCAATATTCATATTGCCTCATTCTCCGAAACATGGTTGACAACAAGCCAAGACAAAGTAACTTATATAATATTGACAACTACCATCTTATACGAAATGACAGAAAATGGTTGACTGTAAAAGGGGAGGTGAAAACTGGGGGAGGGTTATGCATCTATATAAGGGATAATCTTGAGTATGAACATATGAAAGATCTGGATCAAAGCACCAAAGACCTGGAGGTGATGTGGCTTAAGGTCAATCTCCCGAACCAGAAAATTCAAGTGATAGGCAACGTATATCGACCAAATGAAGGGAATCACATGGAAGCGATAGACTTGTTAAACAGCAGCGTGACAAATATCAGAACGAGATTTAAATGTGAAATCACAGTGTTGGGTGACTTTAATTGGAAATTTAATAAAAAGGATAGCCAGGACTACAACAGTATTTCATTTCTAGAAACGGTTACAGGGTTAAAACAGGTTATAAACACTAACACAAGATACAATTATATCATCGACCTAGCTTTTTCTGAATGGGAGTATCTGAAAGATAGCGGAGTATTAAGCATGAATCAGAGCGACCATAGTGCAATATTTATTTCAAAAAAGAAGGCCAAAAGTTATAAAGAAACCAAAAAATTTCAGGCACGATCGTATCGGAAATACGACAAAACAACACTTCAAGAACAACTAAACACACACGACTGGGAAAATTATTTTGAACCAAGAGACCCCACTAGTGCCTGGCAAACCCTGTACAATACGATTACCTATTACTTAGACAAATCCTGTCCCATTAAGAACCAACAGATAAAATTTAAAGAAGAACCATGGCTTAATAACACCATCATTGAAGCTATAGGAGAAAAGGATAGGGCATGGAAACGAGCCAGACAAAGCAACCTGAATGAGGATTGGGATTATGCTAAAAGAAAAAGAAACCTTACCAAAAAACTTATACAGGATGCTAAGCGAAATTACATCAAAGAAAAAAGTGACCAGGCGCCTAACAAGTTTTGGGAGCTTATGAATGACCTGATACCCAATAAAGGCAAAGATTCAAAAATTACACTAAAAGACTCGGACACTGACTCATCAGTCCCTGATGATGCAGTACCGGACTACATCAATGAATATTTTGCCACCATAGGCGGCAAACTAGCTAGGAAGTTTAGTAACCCATGGTATGATGACTGTAGCCCAACGAGAGCTATCATGAACGACTTTTTAATCACACATGATACTGTAGCTGATGCGGTCAAAAGTATAGATGTGAAAAAATCATCGGCAGTAGCACATATTTCGTCTACGGTCCTAAAAGACAGTTTTGAGGTCCTTATTTCATACTTTAAATTGGAACAAATTTTTTCATTAAATAGCATTATGATATATCATATACTATGTTTTGTATCTACAGATAGATTATCAATCATAAATATGCATTATTTCTGGAATTATAAAAGAAAAATGGTTGATTACGCTGGTTGCAACTAGAGCTATATCGGGGTGTATCGGGACCATGGCACCTTTTTAACCCTTTCCTTGCCGCGCCTAGCGTAGCACGCAGTGCGTTAACGACCTTGCCCCCTGCGGTGAATTATCCCGCTAGTACCGATCGTCGCACGTTGTACAGACGTCTAAATACCGGCCTGTTCTGCAAGCCATAGAAAATTACTCAAAGTGCAGAGGGGTGCTTCGCAAATTAGCCAATTTAGATAACTTAGGGAGATAATTAGATAATTTTAGTGATACCGAAAAGATGCAGAGACTTCAGGCTTTATTTCCATTCCATTAATTATGAATTCGATCAATATTTGATAATTATATTGATATTCCCAATTGCAGGAAGAATTTGATACTCTTTTTTGCTCCGTTGACAAAAGCCTGTACATAGGCCAAATATAGCACTGCACCTACAAAGATGTGTATCTATTTTTTCATCACAATGACATTATGTTATTTTTACATTAATAATCTTAAAAAGACATGGAGAACACATCTGGGGAGTTGTTTTGTATTTAGAATTAATATATTATGGAGAATTCATGAAAATGTGATATGCCTGATAGGTAGCGCCAACCGCACTCTGTCTTATAGTTGGCCTAAAGCTAAGACTTATGCTTTATATAATCAAGTATCAACATCGCCATAGTAAGCCATTCATCTGAATTCGACTCTAATCATAGGTACAATATTGTTTTCTATATATACTGAATTTTAAAAGAAATCTGTCCATTATTTACTGATATAATATAAAATATTTAATAATATAAATCAGCTGCCTCAAGGCAGCATCGGTATTCCCATGGTGCTGCCTTAAGGCAGCATTGGTACTCTCACGGTGCTGCCTTGAGGCAGCATTGGTATTCTCTTGGTGCTGCCTTAAGGCAGCATTGGTAAGGAAAGGGTTAGATAAAAAGGAAAAACGCCAGTGCAGAGAGGTGCAGTACAAAATAGGTAAACAAATTAAAAATCTATGCTGGATTATATTAGGTTTATGTGAAAGGGTTAAGTTGGTCTGTCTCTTTAAGATTCTGAATGAAAATAGAAATAGTTCAGAAAGAGGGAAAATGGCAACGTACAATAGAAATTATAGACTGACTAGTGTAGTGGAACTAAAATTGGTTCCTTAAAGAATCTTTATGACTGAGGAAAGAAAAAGAAAGGTTCTGTATGGAGGGGAATTGAACTCTCAGCATGAGGTTTCTTTTGCAGACACTCTACTTCTAGACTACTTAAACTGACTTGTGGAGGGAACGTTTCAGGGATTCCTGAATGCATGGACAAATCTAGTTCCTCACAATACACCAGGTGGCAGGCACTGTAATGAAAATGCTAGTTCTGTTCATATCCACCCAGTGTCAGTGCTGTGCTTAGACTATACCAGTAGAGCCAAGGGATAAGATAAGGGATAAGATAACCATACTCTTGGTCATTTCCAAACAGTGTCAGTGCTGTACTGTGATAAAGTTGTGATAAAGGAATATGACAAGATGACTTCAGCTTGTGCATACTGGCAACATAACAGAATTCTTGACTGCAGTATGATATCAGTATACACAGCCTGAAACTATCTTGCCTGATTCTAAGAGATTATTCTACGAAGTGACTAGTGCAGTAGAACTTTCATTACTTCCTGAACCAAATTCAATGACTCTGTAAACAAAGACACGTTCTGGATGGGTTTATGTTGTGCATACTGATAACAGAAGAGAATTACTGCCGACTTACTGTTATAACTATGCATAAACTGAAGCTTTCTTGCCTTCATTATACACCCTAGAATACAAGTATTTTACCCTGAATAGATGTAGAAGGTTGTCGAAATACTAATGTCTCCATTCTAAGACATCACATGTTGACCATGTGTTGATATCTATTTCTGCCAAAGCCCTGCAGTAAGCTATGATTACTGCACACGTGTGCTGTACACAGTTTATACTGCATGCCCCAGAATGTGAAGTAGAGTAGAACCCCTTGTAAACATACACACTCCAAGGGGGGCCAAATTGTCTGCCTACATAGGGGAGGGGGAGGCACTTGCATATTTATTAGAAAGAACTGTTCTGAGGAAAGTTGTCAGTTAACGCTGTTCTGCAAACCAGGTTGCCATTAGGTGGTGGTCTACTGTAACTGGTGCATGAGAAAGGGCTTAAATGAATGCTCAAATCCAATTTGATTCATAGGCAATGATAACTCAATGCGATAGGTGTGTCATTCCAGTGTCATTATTCAATGGGTCGTTGTAAGCTGTGTCTTTGTAAGCTGTAGATGACGACACCAAACCCCCTGAATTTCTTTTTTTTTTGCTGTTAAAAATGTGGGATAATATGGAATATGATAGTAGAAACTGCACTGTGATTTTATGAAATTTTCAAAACATCTGGAATATATAATGATAATGCTGCTCCGCAATTATGGTGAAATTTGATAATAGATAAATATCTCAAATTGATTATTTCATACTTTAAATTGGAACAAATTTTTTCATTAAATAGCATTATGATATATCATATACTATGTTTTGTATCTACAGATAGATTATCAATCATAAATATGCATTATTTCTGGAATTATAAAAGAAAAATGGTTGATTACGCTGGTTGCAACTAGAGCTATATCGGGGTCTATCGGGACCATGGCACCTTTTTAACCCTTTCCTTACCGCGCCTAGCGTAGCACGCAGTGCGTTAACGACCGCACCCCCTGCAGTGAATTATCCCGCTAGTACCGATCGTCGCACGTTGTACAGACGTCTAAATACCGGCCTATTCTGCAAGCCATAGAAAATTACTCAAAGTGCAGAGGGGTGCTTCGCAAATTAGCCAATTCAGATAACCTAGGGAGATAATTAGATAATTTTAATGATACCAAAAAGACGAAGAGACTTCAGGCTTTATTTCCATTCCATTAATTATGAATTCGATCAATATTTGATAATTATATTGATATTCCCAACTGTTCTGAGGAAAGTTGTCAGTAAACGCTGTTCTGCAAACCAGGTTGCCATTAGGTGGTGGTCTACTGTAACTGGTGCATGAGAAAGGGCTTAAATGAATGCTCAAATCCAATTTGATTCATAGGCAATGATAACTCAATGCGATAGGTGTGTCATTCCAGTGTCATTATTCAATGGGTCGTTGTAAGCTGTGTCTTTGTAAGCTGTAGATGACGACACCAAACCCCCTGAATTTCTTTTTTTTTTGCTGTTAAAAATGTGGGATAATATGGAATATGATAGTAGAAACTGCACTGTGATTTTATGAAATTTTCAAAACATCTGGAATATATAATGATAATGCTGCTCCGCAATTATGGTGAAATTTGATAATAGATAAATATCTCAAATTGATTATTTCATACTTTAAATTGGAACAAATTTTTTCATTAAATAGCATTATGATATATCATATACTATGTTTTGTATCTACAGATAGATTATCAATCATAAATATGCATTATTTCTGGAATTATAAAAGAAAAATGGTTGATTACGCTGGTTGCAACTGGAGCTATATCGGGGTCTATCAGGACCATGGCACCTTTTTAACCCTTTCCTTACCGCGCCTAGCGTAGCACGCAGTGCGTTAACGACCGCACCCCCTGCGGTGAATTATCCCGCTAGTACCGATCGTCGCACGTTGTACAGACGTCTAAATACCGGCCTATTCTGCAAGCCATAGAAAATTACTCAAAGTGCAGAGGGGTGCTTCGCAAATTAGCCAATTCAGATAACCTAGGGAGATAAATAGATAATTTTAATGATACCGAAAAGACGAAGAGACTTCAGGCTTTATTTCCATTCCATTAAATATGAATTCGATCAATATTTGATAATTATATTGATATTCCCAATTGCAGGAAGAATTTGATACTCTTTTTTGCTCCATTGACAAAAGCCTGTACATAGGCCAAATATAGCACTGCACCTACAAAGATGTGTATCTATTTTTTCATCACAATGACATTATGTTATTTTACATTAATAATCATAAAAAGACATGGAGAACACATCTGGGGAGTTGTTTTGTATTTAGAATTAATATATTATGGAGAAATCATGAAAATGTGATATGCCTGATAGGTGGCGCCAACCGCACTCTGTCTTATAGTTGGCCTAAAGCTAAGACTTATGCTTTATATAATCAAGTATCAACATCGCCATAGTAAGCCATTCATCTGAATTCGACTCTAATCATAAGTACAATATTGTTTTCTATATATACTGAATTTTAAAAGAAATCTGGCCATTATTTACTGATATAATATAAAATATTTAATAATATAAATCAGCTGCCTCAAGGCAGCATCGGTATTCCCATGGTGCTGCCTTAAGGCAGCATTGGTACTCTCACGGTGCTGCCTTGAGGCAGCATTGGTATTCTCTTGGTGCTGCCTTAAGGCAGCATTGGTAAGGAAAGGGTTAGATAAAAAGGAAAAACGCCAGTGCAGAGAGGTGCAGTACAAAATAGGTAAACAAATTAAAAATCTATGCCGGATTATATTAGGTTTATGTGGAAGGGTTAAGGTGGTCTGTCTGTTTAAAATTCTGAATGAAAATAGAAATAATTCAGGAAGAGGAAAAATGGCAACTTACAATAGAAATTATAGAGTGACTAGTGTAGTGGAACTAAAATTGGTTCCTTAAAGAATCTTTATGACTGAGGAAAGAAAAAGAAAGGTTCTGTATGGAGGGGAATTGAACTCTCAGCATGAGGTTTCTTTTGCAGACACTCTACTTCTAGACTACTTAAACTGACTTGTAGAGGGAACGTTTCAGAGATTCCTGAATGCATGGACACATCTAATTCCTCACAATACACCAGGTGGCAGGCACTGTAATGAAAATGCTAGTTCTGTTCATATCCACCCAGTGTCAGTGCTACGCTTAGACTATACCAGTAGAGCCAAGGGATAAGATAAGGGATAAGATAACCATACTCTTGGTCATTTCCAAACAGTGTCAGTGCTGTACTGTGATAAAGTTGTGATAAAGGAATATGACAAGATGACTTCAGCTTGTGCATACTGGCAACAGAACAGAATTCTTGACTGCATTATGATATCAGTATACACAGCCTGAAACTATCTTGCCTGATTCTAAGAGATTATTCTAAGAAGTGACTAGTGCAGTAGAACTTTCATTACTTCCTGAACCAAATTCAATGACTCTGTAAACAAAGACACGTTCTGGATGGGTTTATGTTGTGCATACTGATAACAGAAGAGAATTACTGCCGACTTACTGTTATAACTATGCATAAACTGAAGCTTTCTTGCCTTCATTATACACCCTAGAATACAAGTATTTTACCCTGAATAGATGTAGAAGGTTGTCAAAATACTAATGTCTCCATTCTAAGACATCACATGTTGACCATGTGTTGATATCTATTTCTGCCCAAGCCCTGCAGTAAGCTATGATTACTGCACACGTGTGCTGTACACAGTTTATACTGCATGCCCCAGAATGTGAAGTAGAGTAGAACCCCTTGTAAACATACACACTCCAAGGGGGGCCAAAGTGTCTGCCTACATAGGGGAGGGGGAGGAACTTGCATATTTATTAGAAAGAACTGTTCTGAGGAAAGGTGTCAGTTAACCCTTTCACTGTCACATGATGCCTCCAGGCATTCCTGGGTGAACCGCTGCATGATGCCTGGAGGCATTCCCATGGCTACCGCCGCATGATGCCTCCAGGTATTCCCGTGTGAACCGCCACATGATGCCTTGAGGCATCATAAAGTCAGATTTTTTTAAATTCATTTTTTCAGTCGATTTAAGCACAAAAGGGTTAGAAATTTTCCATATTAAATAAAACAGTTTGAAAACAATGTATCTGTGTTTTGAGTATATATAGTGCCATGGAGATGTTGATTTGCGAGTAGAACTTGGAGAAAACCAAAATAATTCACAGATCGAGTGAGGCATATGGACGGGTTGGGCCGGCATTTCAGGGGTGCATCTGCTAGAAGCCTGCAGTGGTAGTATAAAGGAAAAGTGTAGGGGGTGTGGCGGTACTATTCCCGATACATTTTGGCGTGCGGCGGTTTAAGGGTTAACGCTGTTCTGCTACCCAGGTTGCCATTAGGCGGTGGTCTACTGTAAATGGTGCATGAGAAAGGGCTTAAATGAATGCTCAAATCCAATTTGATTCATAGTCAATGATAACTCAATGAGATAGGTCTGTCATTCCAGTGGATAAGTTTTGTAAGATTCAAAAGCGGAAATAAAAGCAATTTAAAAGGAGAAATAGAGATTATTCTAGTGTGGAAGAACTGACATTATTTGTTCAAGGAATATTTATTACTTTCAAAAAAGAAAAAAAAGCTGGATTGAGGAGATTTGAACTCTCAAGCTTAGGGTTTCCTTGCAGACACTCTACCTCTAGACTACAGAAAAGACATGAAGAAGGAATGTTTAAGTCGGTCTGTCTCTGTAAGATTCTGAATGAAAATAGAAATAATTCAGAAAGAGAAAAAATGACAACTTAGAATAGCAAATATACGATTAGTGATAAGATAATCATATTTTCGGTCATTTCCGAACAGTCAGTGCTGTACTGTGATAAAGTTGTGATAAAGGAATACAACAAGATGACTTCAGCTTGTGCATACTGATAACCGAACAGAATTCTTGACTGCATTATGATATCAGTATACACAGCCTGAAACTTATGGGGCGCCCTTCTGCACAAACCCATTTCATCAATATTTTCTTCATACAGCTTACCTTTCGTTCTACGGAATGTGTTTCATCCATGAAAAACACCACAAAACCTATATTTCATACCCAATTTTTTTCACCCAATATTGTATAAAATGGTCATAAATCACAGAAAGTGTGCATATGGGGGTCTGGGGTGAAATGAGGGGTCTGTGAATAAACCTCGGAATATCTCAAAGTTCTTTCTTGTGGGTAATGTATAGGTTTTGGGTTACCTGCTCATGAAGTCTTATGAGTTAAATATTAAAACCATTGCCATGGCAAGTCAGTGAACCTATACACCCTTAATTCTAGGTCCCTAAATATACATTACTTGTCGTTTAGGTTAGTAGGAGTACAGAGTTAGGTAGGCACTATCAATTATATGGAGGAAAATCCCAAGGGGACACACTTTGAGGCAGTATATAGCTTTAGTGGAGCAAAAATCTGTGAAAACCTGAGAAATCCCATTGAAATGACCTTGTAATTATGTGAAATGTCACTCGGACAGACATTTTTCCGTTTATATACCATTTAGCCCCATAGAGGTTAAGGGAGTGGTTCAAAATAAGTTTAATGTTATGTGGCTTGTTATATTTGACAATATAAAATCTCCAGGGGACACACTTTGAGGCAGTATATAGCTTTAGTGGGGCAGAAATCTGTGAAAACCTGAGAAATCCCATTGAAAAGACCTTGTAATTATGTGAAATGTCACTCGGACGGACATTTTTCCGTTTATATACCATTTAGCCCCATAGGGGTTAGGGGAGTGGTTCAAAATAAGTTTACTGTTTTGTAGCTTGTTATATTTGACTAAGAAATACTGCCCCTCCACCATACTGCCCCTTTACCATATTGTCCCTCTACAATACAGCCCCTCACCCATACTGCCCCTCACCTATACTGCCCCTCAACTGTGCCATACTGCCCCTCCACTATACTGCCCCCTTACAATACTGTCCCTCCACCATACTGTCCCTCTATAATACTGCCCCTCAACCATACTTCCCCTCTACTATGATGTCCCTCTGTCATACTGCCCCTCCACCAAACTGCCCCTCTAACATACTGCCCCTGTACCATATTGACCCTCCACTATACTGCCCCCTTACAATACTGTCCCTCCACCATACTGCCCATCTACAATATTGCCCCTCCACCATACTGCCCCTTAACCATATTGTCCCTCTACCATACAGCCCCTCGCCCATACTGCCCCTCACCCATACTGTCCCTCAACTGTGCCATACTGCCCCTCCACTATACTGCCCCCTTACAATACTGTCCCTCCCCCATACTGTCCATCTACAATACTGCTCCTCCACCATACTGCCCCTTTACCATACTGCCCCTCTACCATACAGCCCCTCGCCCATACTGACCCTCACCCATACTGACCCTCAACCATACTGTCCTTCAGCATACTGCCCCTAAATGATACTGTCCCTCACCGATGCTGCCCCTTTAACATACTGCCCCTCTACAATACAGTCCCTCCACCATACTGTCCCTCTATAATACTGTCCCTCTATAATACTGCCCCTCCATCCTACTACACACCCTCTACTATAATGTCCCTCTGTCATACTGACCCTCCACCAAACTGCCCCTCTAACATACTGCCCCTGTACCATACTGACCCTCCACTATACTGCCCCTTTAAAATACTGTCCCTCCAAATTTCTGCCCATCTACAATACTGCCCCTCCACCATACTGGCCCTTTACCATATTGTCCCTATACCATACAGCCCCTCACCCATACTGCCCCTCACCCATACTGCCCCTCAACTGTACCATACTGCCCCTCCACTATACTGCCCCTTACAAAACTGTCCCTTCACCATACTGCCCATCTACAATACTGCTCCTCCACCATACTGCCCCTTTACCATACTGCCCCTCTACCATACAGCCCCTCACCCATACTGACCCTCACCGATACTGACCCTCATCTGTACTGCCCATCACCCATACTGACCCTCAACCATCATACTGTCCTGCAGCAATACTCCCTCTCAACGTTACTGCCACTACACCGAATTGCTCCTCTACCATACTGCCTCTCAACCATACTACCCTTAATCCATACTGCCCATAAATCATACTGCCCCTCAACCTCACTGCCCTGAACTATACTGACTCAAACCATACTGTATCGTATAGGGACATTATAGTACAGGGGTAGTATGGTGGAGGGGCAGTATTGTAGAGGGACAGTATGGTGGAGGGACAGCATTGTAGAGGGGCAGCATGTTAAAGGGGCAGTATTGGTGAGGGACAGTATCATGTTGGAGGGGCAGTATGGTGGAGGAGCAGTATGGTAAAAGGGCAGTATGGTGGAGGGACAGTATAGTAGAGGGGCAGTATGGTGAAAGGGCAGTATGGTGGAGGGGCAGTATGGTGGAGGAACAGTATAGTAGAGGGGCAGTATGGTGGAGGCGCAGTATGGTGGGGGGGCAGTATGGTAGAGGGGCAGTATGGTGGAGGGGCAGTATAGTAGAGGGGAAGTTATGTTGAGGGGCAGTATGGTGGAGGAGCAGTATGGTAAAGGGGTAGCATTGGTGAGGGGCAGTATCATGGTGGAGGGGCAGTATGGTGGAGGAGCAGTATGGTAAAAGGGCAGTATGGTGGAGGGACAGTATAGTAGAGGGGCAGTATGGTGAAAGGGCAGTATGGTGGAGGGGCAGTATGGTGGAGGGACAGTATAGTAGAGGGGTTGTATGGTAGAGGAGCAGTATGGTGGAGGGGGAGTATGGTAGAGGGGTAATATGGTGGAGCGGCAGTATGGTGAAAGGGCAGTATGGTGGAGGGACAGTATAGTAGAGGGGCCGTATGTTGAAAGGGCAGTATGGTGGAGGAGCAGTATGGTAAAGGGGCAGTATGGTGGAGGGACAGTATTTTAGAGGGACAGTATGGTGGAGGGACAGCATTGTAGAGGGGCAGCATGTTAAAGGGGCAGCATTGGTGAGGGACAGTATCATGGTGGAGGGGCAGTATGGTGGAGGTGCAGTATGGTAAAAGGGCAGTATGCTGGAGGGACAGTATAGTAGAGGGGCAGTATGGTGAAAGGGTAGTATGGTGGAGGGGCAGTATGGTGGAGGGACAGTATAGTATAGGGACAGTATGGTGGAGGGACAGTATGGTGGAGGGGCAGTATGGTAGAGGGGCAGTATGGTAGAGGGGCAGTATGGTGGAGGGGCAGTATGGTGAAAGGGCAGTATGCTTGAGGGGCAGTATGGTGGAGGGACAGTATAGTAGAGGGGCAGTATGGTGGAGGAGCAGTATGGTGGAGGGGCAGTATGGTAGAGGGGCAGTATAGTAGAGGGGAAGTTATGTTGAGGGGAAGTATGGTGGAGGAGCAGTATGGTAAAGGGGTAGCATTGGTGAGGGGCAGTATCATAGTGGAGGGGCAGTATGGTGGAGGAGCAGTATGGTAAAAGGGCAGTATGATGGAGGGACAGTATAGTAGAGGGGCTATCTGAAAAACATTACTCAGGTGTCACTCGCCCGGACATTCACTGGCCCGGACATGAAGGATATTCCCACCTGCTGTACTGCAGGATGCCGAGAAGTAAATTACCTTTATATTGGGCACTTTGGTATATGTGGAGGGTGAAGAACAAACATAGTTAGGATAGTTAAATATATCAATGGCAGACATAACGGGCATTAATCTAAATTGTGTGTCCGGACGAGAAATTTGGACATTTTTCATGGAAATTACTCATAACACCCTCAGGAAAATGATTACAGAGAAATTCCTTTTTTTTTAAACTACACATATAGTACAACCTATGTCTAATTTTTAGTGGCAAATTTGAAGCAAAATGCGTTTTGGGTAATAAGGGAGGGGGTGATATGCTACTGAATTATCGCCCGGACATACCTGTTTACCAAATTTGAATTTTCTCAAAAATGTAGAAAAAATACCTCCACTGAGACAATATTTAGTCCATATTGACCGTGAGACCTCACACTATAGGCGGTAAATAGGAAAACACATATATCTAGTGCCATTTTTCAAGAATTATATCAATTATGTCACTTTTATTCATTTGTTTGTCATTTTCGGGTCATTTTTAGCCTATTTTAGGCCCCTAGAATCTAAAATATGGATATTCGACCATCAAAACCTTATATAACATCAAGAACTCATCGACCTGGATGATATGAGAAAAACAAAATCATAGAAAAGTGGATATCCTAAAAATGGCGGCCAGCGGAAGTCCAAAAATGTCAAAAGCTCCCTTTCTGTGATTTATAACCGAAATACTTTATTTACACGAAAAAAATTATGTCCTGAAATAATTATTTCGTTAAGCAAATGACTTTCTTCATTCACGAAATAAATTTTATAATTCACAAAATCACTTTTGTCATTCACAAAATAGATTTCGTCATTCACAAAAGTTATTTCATTAACTTCCTTCTCCCTACACAAGGGGTTGACACTGTGCTGGTTTCGGCACGATACTTTAATGATATATTCTGTAATTGCTCAAGTCAATCATATAAGTAGTTGGAGGTGTAGCGTTATGGTGCTTTTTTTAATCTGAAGGTCTGGGGTTCGATCCCTGGACTCGACTATAGTTTTATAGTTTTTCGTTTTTAAAGAGGCCGTTTACACAAAAATAGACTTTGACTCCATGCAGAAAATAATCTCAAAAATTTCATTATGTATGTCACTTACATTGTTCGGAATAAAACCACCCACGATTTTTTTAAGTGAGTGACGTGGGTGGCGTGGGTGGCGTGGGTGGCGTGGGTGGCGTGGGTGGCGTGGGTGGCGTGGGTGGCGTGGGTGGCGTGGGTGGCGTGGGTGGCGTGCGTGGCGTGGGTGGCGTGGGTGAGGTTGGACCAACTTAAACCAACATGTCAGGCTGCTACTGGGATTCGTACCCATGCAGACAAACAACCTCTGACTACAAGTCAACTGCCCTAACCACTGGGCCACCAAGTTGAGCTATATGAGAGGCAAGAATGGACAAATTTCCTTGTGACTGGCAATGCTGTGGGGATGTTCTGTGTGACAAAATTATTGTATGAATCATTATTCAATGGGTCGTTGTAAGCGGTGTCTTTGTAAGCTGTAGATGACGACACCAAACCCCCTGAATTTATCTTTTTTTGCTGTTAAAAATGTGGGATAATATGGAATATGATAGTAGAAACTGCACTATGAAATTATGAAATTTTCAGAACATCTGGAATATATAATGATAATGCTGCTCCGCAATTACGGTGAAATTTGATAATAGATAAATATCTCAAATTGATTATTTCATACTTTAAATTGGAACAAATTTTTTCATGAAATAGCATTATGATATTTTTTTTTTTTTCAACAATTTTATTAGGGCTTATAGTATTTTACATCCACCGAATTCAGCACTTGTGCCGTTCTTCCATTCGGGCCCATTGAAGTGTAAGTTACATCAGGTCTTATCAGTTATATCATATACTATGTTTTGTATCTACAGATAGATTATCGATCATAAATATGCATTATTTCTGGAATTATAAAAGAAAAATGGTTGATTACGCTGGTTGCAACTAGAGCTATATCGGGGTGTATCGGGACCATGGCGCCTTTTTAACCCTTTCCTTACCGCGCCTAGCGTAGCACACAGTGCGTTAACGACCGCGCCCCCTGCGGTGAACTATCCCGCTAGTACCGCACGTCGCACGTTGTACAGACGTCTAAATACTGGCCTATTCTGCAAGCCATAGAAAATTACTCAAAGTGCAGAGGGGTGCTTCGCAAATTAGCCAATTTAGATAACTTAGGAAGATAATTAGATAATTTTAATGATACCGAAAAGACGAAGAGACTTCAGGCTTTATTTCCATTCCATTAATTATGAATTCGATCAATATTTGATGATTATATTGATATTCCCAATTGCAGGAAGAATTTGATACTCTTTTTTGCTCCGTTGACAAAAGCCTGTACATAGGCCAAATATAGCACTGCACCTACAAAGATGTGTATCTATTTTTTCATCACAATGACATTATGTTATTTTTACATTAATAATTATAAAAAGACATGGAGAACAGATCTGGGGAGTTGTTTTGTATTTAGAATTAATATATTATGGAGAAATCATGAAAATGTGATATGCCTGATAGGTGGCGCCAACCACACTCTGTCTTATAGTTGGCCTAAAGCTAAGACTTATGCTTTATATAATCAAGTATCAACATCGCCATAGTAAGCCATTCATCTGAATTAGACACTAATCATAGGTACAATATTATTTTCTATATATACTGAATTTTAAAAGAAATCTGTCCATTATTTACTGATATAATATAAAATATTTAATAATATAAATCAGCTGCCTCAAGGCAGCATCGGTATTCCCCTGGTGCTGCCTTAAGGCAGCATTGGTACTCTCACGGTGCTGCCTTGAGGCAGCATTGGTATTCTCTTGGTGCTGCCTTAAGGCAGCATTGGTAAGGAAAGGGTTAAATAAAAAGGAAAAACGCCAGTGCAGAGAGGTGCAGTACAAAATAGGTAAACAAATTAAAAATCTATGCTGGATTATATTAGGTTTATGTGAAAGGGTTAAGTTGGTCCGTCTCTTTAAGATTCTGAATGAAAATAGAAATAATTCAGAAAGAGGGAAAATGGCAACTTACAATAGAAATTATAGAGTGACTAGTGTAGTGGAACTAAAATTGGTTCCTTAAAGAATCTTTATGACTGAGGAAAGAAAAAGAAAGGTTCTGCATGAAGGGGAATTGAACTCTCAGCATGAGGTTTCTCTTGCAGACACTCTACTTCTAGACTACTTAAACTGACTTGTAGAGGGAACGTTTCAGGGATTCCTGAATGCATGGACAAATCTAGTTCCTCACAATACACCAGGTGGCAGGCACTGTAATGAAAATGCTAGTTCTGTTCATATCCACCCAGTGTCAGTGCTGTGCTTAGTCTATACCAGTACGGCCAAGGGCTAAGATAAGGGATAAGATAACCATACTTTTGGTCATTTCCAATGAGTGTCAGTGTTAACTGTGATAAAGTTGTGATAAAGGAATACGACAAGATGACTTCAGCTTGTGCATACTGGCAACAGAACAGAATTCTTGACTGCATTATGATATCAGTATACACAGCCTGAAACTATCTTGCCTGATTCTAAGAGATTATTCTACGAAGTGACTAGTGCAGTAGAACTTTCATTACTTCCTGAACCAAATTCAATGACTCTGTAAACAAAGACACGTTCTGGATGGGTTTATGTTGTGCATACTGATAACAGAAGAGAATTACTGCCGACTTACTGTTATAACTATGCATAAACTGAAGCTTTCTTGCCTTCATTATACACCCTAGAATACAAGTATTTTACCCTGAATAGATGTAGAAGGTTGTCAAAATACTAATGTCTCCATTCTAAGACATCACATGTTGACCATGTGTTGATATCTTTTTCTGCCCAAGCCCTGCAGTAAGCTATGATTACTGCACACGTGTGCTGTACACAGTTTATACTGCATGCCCCATAATGTGAAGTAGAGTAGAACCCCTTGTAAACATAGACACTCCAAGGGGGGCCAAAGTGTCTGCCTACATAGGGGAGGGGGAGGCACTTGCATATTTATTAGAAAGAACTGTTCTGAGGAAAGGTGTCAGTTAACCCTTTCACTGTCACATGATGCCTCCAGGCATTCCCGGGTGAACCGCCGCATGATGCCTGGAGGCATTCCCATGGCTACCGCCGCATGATGCCTCCAGGTATTCCCGTGTGAACCGCCACATGATGCCTGAGGCATCATGAACTCTGATTTTTTTTAATTCAAGGGGACACACTTTGAGGCAGTATATAGCTTCAGTGGGGCAGAAATCTGTGAAAACCTGAGAAATCCCATTGAAATGATCTTGTAATTATGTGAAATGTCACTCGGACGGACATTTTTCCGTTTATATACCATTTAGCCCCATAGGGGTTAGGGGAGTGGTTCAAAATAAGTTTACTGTTATGTGGCTTGTTATATTTGACTAAGAAATACTGCCCCTCCACCATACTGCCCCTTTACCATATTGTCCCTCTACAATACAGCCCCTCACCCATACTGCCCCTCACCCATACTGCCCCTAAACTGTGCCATACTGCCCCTCCACTATACTGCCCCCTTACAATACTGTCCCTCCACCATACTGTCCTTCTATAATACTGCCCCTCAACCATACTTCCCCTCTACTATGATGTCCCTCTGTCATACTGCCCCTCCACCAAACTGCCCCTCTAACATACTGCCCCTGTACCATACTGAACCTCCACTATACTGCCCCCTTACAATACTGTCCCTCCACCATACTGCCCACCTACAATACTGCCCCTCCACCATACTGCCCCTTAACCATATTGTCCCTCTACCATACAACCCCTCGCCCATACTGCCCCTCACCCATACTGTCCCTCAACTGTGCCATACTGCCCCTCCACTATACTGCCCCCTCACAATACTGTCCCTCCCCCATACTGTCCATCTACAATACTGCTCCTCCACCATACTGCCCCTTTACCATACTGCCCCTCTACCATACAGCCCCTCGCCCATACTGACCCTCACCCATACTGACACTCAACCATACTGTCCTTCAGCATACTGCCCCTAAATGATACTGTCCCTCACCGATGCTGCCCCTTTAACATACTGCCCCTCTACAATACTGTCCCCCCACCATACTGTCCCTCTATAATACTGTCCCTCTATAATACTGCCCCTCCATCCTACTACACACCCTCTACTATAATGTCCCTCTGTCATACTGCCCCTCCACCAAACTGCCCCTCTAACATACTGCCCCTGTACCATACTGACCCTCCATTATACTGCCCCTTTAAAATACTGTCCCTCCAAATTTCTGCCCATCTACAATACTGCCCCTCCACCATACTGCCCCTTTACCATATTGTCCCTATACCATACAGCCCCTCACCTATACTGCCCCTCACCCATACTGCCCCTCAACTGTACCATGCTGCCCCTCCACTATACTGCCCCTTACAAAACTGTCCCTTCACCATACTGCCCATCTACAATACTGCTCCTCCACCATACTGCCCCTTTACCATACTGCCCCTCTACCATACAGCCCCTCACCCATACTGACCCTCACCGATACTGACCCTCATCTGTACTGCCCATCACCCATACTGCCCCTCAACCATCATACTGTCCTGCAGCAATACTCCCTCTCAACGTAACTGCCACTACACCGAATTGCTCCTCTACCATACTGCCTCTCAACCATACTACCCTTAATCCATACTGCCCATAAATCATACTGCCCCTCAACCTCACTGCCCTGAACTATACTGACTCAAACCATACTGTACCTTATAGGAACATTATAGTACAGGGATAGTATGGTGGAGGGGCAGTATTGTAGAGGGACAGTATGGTGGAGGGACAGCATTGTAGAGGGGCAGCATGTTAAAGGGGCAGTATTGGTGAGGGACAGTATCATGTTGGAGGGGCAGTATGGTGGAGGAGCAGTATGGTAAAAGGGCAGTATGGGTGAGGGACAGTATAGTAGAGGGGCAGTATGGTGAAAGGGCAGTATGGTGGAGGGGCAGTATGGTGGGGGAACAGTATAGTAGAGGGGCAGTATGGTGGAGGCGCAGTATGGTGGAGGGGCAGTATGGTAGAGGGGCAGTATGGTGGAGGGGCAGTATAGTAGAGGGGAAGTTATGTTGAGGGGCAGTATGGTGGAGGAGCAGTATGGTAAAGGGGTAGCATTGGTGAGGGGCAGTATCATGGTGGAGGGGCAGTATGGTGGAGGAGCAGTATGGTAAAAGGGCACTATGGTGGAGGGACAGTATAGTAGAGGGGCAGTATGGTGAAAGGGCAGTATGGTGGAAGGGCAGTATGGTGGAGGGACAGTATAGTAGAGGGGTTGTATGGTAGAGGAGCAGTATGGTGGAGGGGGAGTATGGTAGAGGGGTAATATGGTGGAGCGGCAGTATGGTGAAAGGGCAGTATGGTGGAGGGACAGTATAGTAGAGGGGCCGTATGTTGAAAGGGCAGTATGGTGGAGGAGCAGTATGGTAAAGGGGCAGTATGGTGGAGTGACAGTATTTTAGAGGGACAGTATGGTGGAGGGACAGCATTGTAGAGGGGCAGCATGTTAAAGGGGCAGCATTGGTGAGGGATAGTATCATGGTGGAGGGGCAGTATGGTGGAGGTGCAGTATGGTAAAAGGGCAGTATGCTGGAGGGACAGTATAGTAGAGGGGCAGTATGGTGAAAGGGTAGTATGGTGGAGGGGCAGTATGGTGGAGGGACAGTATAGTATAGGGACAGTATGGTGGAGGGACAGTATGGTGGAGGGGCAGTATGGTAGAGGGGCAGTATTGTAGAGGGGCAGTATGGTGGAGGGGCAGTATGGTGAAAGGGCAGTATGCTTGAGGGGCAGTATGGTGGAGGGACAGTATAGTAGAGGGGCAGTATGGTGGAGGAGCAGTATGGTGGAGGGGCAGTATGGTAGAGGGGCAGTATAGTAGAGGGGAAGTTATGTTGAGGGGAAGTATGGTGGAGGAGCAGTATGGTAAAGGGGTAGCATTGGTGAGGGGCCGTATCATGGTGGAGGGGCAGTATGGTGGAGGAGCAGTATGGTAAAAGGGCAGTATGATGGAGGGACAGTATAGTAGAGGGGCTATCTGAAAAACATTACTCAGGTGTCACTGGCCCGGACATTCACTGGCCCGGACATGAAGGATATTCCCACCTGCTGTTCTGCAGGATGCCGAGAAGTAAATTACCTTTATATTGGGCACTTAGGTATATGTGGAGGGTGAAGAACAAACATAGTTAGGATAGTTAAATATATCAATGGCAGACATAACGGGCATTAATCTAAATTGTGTGTCCGGACGAGAAATTTGGACATTTTTCATGGAAATTACTCATAACACCCTCAGGAAAATGATTACAGAGAAATTCCTTATTTTTTTAACTACACATATAGTACAACCTATGTCTAATTTTTAGTGGCAAATTTGAAGCAAAATGCGTTTTGGGTAATAAGGGAGGGGGTGATATGCTACTGAATTATCGCCCGGACATACCTGTTTACCAAATTTGAATTTTCTCAAAAATGTAGAAAAAATACCTCCACTGAGACAATATTTAGTCCATATTGACCGTGAGACCTCACACTATAGGCGGTAAATAGGAAAACACATATATCTAGTGCCATTTTTCAAGAATTATATCAATTATGTCACTTTTATTCATTTGTTTGTCATTTTCGGGTCATTTTTAGCCTATTTTAGGCCCCTAGAATCTAAAATATGGATATTCGACCATCAAAACCTTATATAACATCAAGAACTCATCGACCTGGATGATATGAGAAAAACAAAATCATAGAAAAGTGGATATCCTAAAAATGGCGGCCAGCGGAAGTCCAAAAATGTCAAAAGCTCCCTTTCTGTGATTTATAACCGAAATACTTTATTTACACGAAAAAAATTATGTCCTGAAATAATTATTTCGTTAAGCAAATGACTTTCTTCATTCACGAAATAAATTTTGTAATTCACAAAATCACTTTCGTCATTCACAAAATAGATTTCGTCATTCACAAAAGTTATTTCATTAACTTCCTTCTCCCTACACAAGGGGTTGACACTGTGCTGGTTTCGGCACGATACTTTAATGATATATTCTGTAATTGCTCAAGTCAATCATATAAGTAGTTGGAGGTGTAGCGTTATGGTGCTTTTTTTAATCTGAAGGTCTGGGGTTCGATCCCTGGACTCGACTATAGTTTTATAGTTTTTCGTTTTTAAAGAGGCCGTTTACACAAAAATAGACTTTGACTCCATGCAGAGAATAATCTCAAAAATTTTATTATGTATGTCACTTACATTGTTCGGAATAAAACCACCCACGATTTTTTTAAACGAGTGACGTGAGTGGCGTGGGTGGCGTGGGTGGCGTGGGTGGCGTGGGTGGCGTGGGTGGCGTGGGTGGCGTGGGTGGCGTGGGTGGCGTGGGTGGCGTGGGTGGCGTGGGTGGCGTGGGTGGCGTGGGTGGCGTGGGTGGCGTGGGTGGCGTGGGTGGCGTGGGTGGCGTGGGTGGCGTGGGTGGCGTGGGTGGCGTGGGTGGCGTGGGTGGCGTGGGTGGCGTGGGTGGCGTGGGTGGCGTGGGTGGCGTGGGTGGCGTGGGTGGCGTGGGTGGCGTGGGTGGCGTGGGTGGCGTGGGTGGCGTGGGTGGCGTGGGTGGCGTGGGTGGCGTGGGTGGCGTGGGTGGCGTGGGTGGCGTGGGTGGCGTGGGTGGCGTGGGTGGCGTGGGTGGCGTGGGTGGCGTGGGTGGCGTGGGTGGCGTGGGTGGCGTGGGTGGCGTGGGTGGCGTGGGTGGCGTGGGTGGCGTGGGTGGCGTGGGTGGCGTGGGTGGCGTGGGTGGCGTGGGTGGCGTGGGTGGCGTGGGTGAGGTTGGACCAACTTAAACCAACATGTCAGGCTGCTACTGGGATTCGTACCCATGCAGACAAACAACCTCTGACTACAAGTCAACTGCCCTAACCACTGGGCCACCAAGTTGAGCTATATGAGAGGCAAGAATGGACAAATTTCCTTGTGACTGGCAATGCTGTGGGGATGTTCTGTGTGACAAAATTATTGTATGAATCATTATTCAATGGGTCGTTGTAAGCGGTGTCTTTGTAAGCTGTAGATGACGACACCAAACCCCCTGAATTTATCTTTTTTTGCTGTTAAAAATGTGGGATAATATGGAATATGATAGTAGAAACTGCACTATGAAATTATGAAATTTTCAGAACATCTGGAATATATAATGATAATGCTGCTTCGCAATTATGGTGAAATTTGATAATAGATAAATATCTCAAATTGATTATTTCATACTTTAAATTGAAACAAATTTTTTCATTAAATAGCATTATGATATTTTTTCTTTTTTCAACAATTTTATTAGGGCTTATAGTATTTTACATCCACCGAATTCAGCACTTGTGCCGTTCTTCCATTCGGGCCCATTGAAGTGTAAGTTACATCAGGTCTTATCAGTTATATCATATACTATGTTTTGTATCTACAGATAGATTATCGATCATAAATATGCATTATTTCTGGAATTATAAAAGAAAAATGGTTGATTACGCTGGTTGCAACTAGAGCTATATCGGGGTGTATCGGGACCATGGCGCCTTTTTAACCCTTTCCTTACCGCGCCTAGCGTAGCACACAGTGCGTTAACGACCACGCCCCTGCGGTGAACTATCCCGCTAGTACCGCACGTCGCACGTTGTACAGACGTCTAAATACTGGCCTATTCTGCAAGCCATAGAAAATTACTCAAAGTGCAGAGGGGTGCTTCGCAAATTAGCCAATTTAGATAACTTAGGAAGATAATTAGATAATTTTAATGATACCGAAAAGACGAAGAGACTTCAGGCTTTATTTCCATTCCATTAATTATGAATTCGATCAATATTTGGTAATTATATTGATATTCCCAATTGCAGGAAGAATTTGATACTCTTTTTTGCTCCGTTGACAAAAGCCTGTACATAGGCCAAATATAGCACTGCACCTACAAAGATGTGTATCTATTTTTTCATCACAATGACATTATGTTATTTTTACATTAATAGTTATAAAAAGACATGGAGAACACATCTGGGGAGTTGTTTTGTATTTAGAATTAATATATTATGGAGAAATCATGAAAATGTGATATGCCTGATAGGTCGCGCCAACCGCACTCTGTCTTATAGTTGGCCTAAAGCTAAGACTTATGCTTTATATAATCAAGTATCAACATCGCCATAGTAAGCCATTCATCTGAATTAGACACTAATCATAGGTATAATATTATTTTCTATATATACTGAATTTTAAAAGAAATCTGTCCATTATTTACTGATATAATAGAAAATATTTAATAATATAAATCAGCTGCCTCAAGGCAGCATCGGTATTCCCCTGGTGCTGCCTTAAGGCAGCATTGGTACTCTCATGGTGCTGCCTTGAGGCAGCATTGGTATTCTCTTGGTGCTGCCTTAAGGCAGCATTGGTAAGGAAAGGGTTAAATAAAAAGGAAAAACGCCAGTGCAGAGAGGTGCAGTACAAAATAGGTAAACAAATTAAAAATCTATGCTGGATTATATTAGGTTTATGTGAAAGGGTTAAGTTGGTCCGTCTCTTTAAGATTCTGAATGAAAATAGAAATAATTCAGAAAGAGGGAAAATGGCAACTTACAATAGAAATTATAGAGTGACTAGTGTAGTGGAACTAAAATTGGTTCCTTAAAGAATCTTTATGACTGAGGAAAGAAAAAGAAAGGTTCTGCATGAAGGGGAATTGAACTCTCAGCATGAGGTTTCTCTTGCAGACACTCTACTTCTAGACTACTTAAACTGACTTGTAGAGGGAACGTTTCAGGGATTCCTGAATGCATGGACAAATCTAGTTCCTCACAATACACCAGGTGGCAGGCACTGAAATGAAAATGCTAGTTCTGTTCATATCCACCCAGTGTCAGTGCTGTGCTTAGTCTATACCAGTACGGCCAAGGGATAAGATAAGGGATAAGATAACCATACTTTTGGTCATTTCCAATCAGTGTCAGTGTTAACTGTGATAAAGTTGTGATAAAGGAATACGACAAGATGACTTCAGCTTGTGCATACTGGCAACAGAACAGAATTCTTGACTGCATTATGATATCAGTATACACAGCCTGAAACTATCTTGCCTGATTCTAAGAGATTATTCTACGAAGTGACTAGTGCAGTAGAACTTTCATTACTTCCTGAACCAAATTCAATGACTCTGTAAACAAAGACACGTTCTGGATGGGTTTATGTTGTGCATACTGATAACAGAAGAGAATTACTGCCGACTTACTGTTATAACTATGCATAAACTGAAGCTTTCTTGCCTTCATTATACACCCTAGAATACAAGTATTTTACCCTGAATAGATGTAGAAGGTTGTCAAAATACTAATGTCTCCATTCTAAGACATCACATGTTGACCATGTGTTGATATCTTTTTCTGCCCAAGCCCTGCAGTAAGCTATGATTACTGCACACGTGTGCTGTACACAGTTTATACTGCATGCCCCAGAATGTGAAGTAGAGTAGAACCCCTTGTAAACATAGACACTCCAAGGGGGGCCAAAGTGTCTGCCTACATAGGGGAGGGGGAGGCACTTGCATATTTATTAGAAAGAACTGTTCTGAGGAAAGGTGTCAGTTAACCCTTTCACTGTCACATGATGCCTCCAGGCATTCCTGGGTGAACCGCTGCATGATGCCTGGAGGCATTCCCATGGCTACCGCCGCATGATGCCTCCAGGTATTCCTGTGTGAACCGCCACATGATGCCTTGAGGCATCATGAACTCTGATATTTTTTAATTCAAGGGGACACACTTTGAGGCAGTATATAGCTTCAGTGGGGCAGAAATCTGTGAAAACCTGAGAAATCCCATTGAAATGATCTTGTAATTATGTGAAATGTCACTCGGACGGACATTTTTCCGTTTATATACCATTTAGCCCCATAGAGGTTAAGGGAGTGGTTCAAAATAAGTTTAATGTTATGTGGCTTGTTATATTTGACAATATAAAATCTCCAGGGGACACACTTTGAGGCAGTATATAGCTTTAGTGGGGCAGAAATCTGTGAAAACCTGAGAAATCCCATTGAAAAGACCTTGTAATTATGTGAAATGTCACTCGGACGGAAATTTTTCCGTTTATATACCATTTAGCCCCATAGGGGTTAGGGGAGTGGTTCAAAATAAGTTTACTGTTATGTGGCTTGTTATATTTGACTAAGAAATACTGCCCCTCCACCATACTGCCCCTTTACCATATTGTCCCTCTACAATACAGCCCCTCACCCATACTGCCCCTCACCCATACTGCCCCTTAACTGTGCCATACTGCCCCTCCACTATACTGCCCCCTTACAATACTGTCCCTCCACCATACTGTCCTTCTATAAAACTGCCCCTCAACCATACTTCCCCTCTACTATGATGTCCCTCTGTCATACTGCCCCTCCACCAAACTGCCCCTCTAACATACTGCCCCTGTACCATACTGAACCTCCACTATACTGCCCCCTTACAATACTGTCCCTCCACCATACTGCCCACCTACAATACTGCCCCTCCACCATACTGCCCCTTAACCATATTGTCCCTCTACCATACAGCCCCTCGCCCATACTGCCCCTCACCCATACTGTCCCTCAACTGTGCCATACTGCCCCTCCACTATACTGCCCCCTTACAATACTGTCCCTCACCCATACTGACCCTCAACCATACTGTCCTTCAGCATACTGCCCCTAAATGATACTGTCCCTCACCGATGCTGCCCCTTTAACATACTGCCCCTCTACAATACTGTCCCTCCACCATACTGTCCCTCTATAATACTGTCCCTCTGTAATACTGCCCCTCCATCCTACTACACACCCTCTACTATAATGTCCCTCTGTCATACTGACCCTCCACCAAACTGCCCCTCTAACATACTGCCCCTGTACCATACTGACCCTCCATTATACTGCCCCTTTAAAATACTGTCCCTCCAAATTTCTGCCCATCTACAATACTGCCCCTCCACCATACTGCCCCTTTATCATATTGTCCCTATACCATACAGCCCCTCACCTATACTGCCCCTCACCCATACTGCCCCTCAACTGTACCATACTGCCCCTCCACTATACTGCCCCTTACAAAACTGTCCCTTCACCATACTGCCCATCTACAATACTGCTCCTCCACCATACTGCCCCTCTACAATACTGTCCCTCCACCATACTGTCCCTCTATAATACTGTCCCTCTGTAATACTGCCCCTCCATCCTACTACACACCCTCTACTATAATGTCCCTCTGTCATACTGACCCTCCACCAAACTGCCCCTCTAACATACTGCCCCTGTACCATACTGACCCTCCATTATACTGCCCCTTTAAAATACTGTCCCTCCAAATTTCTGCCCATCTACAATACTGCCCCTCCACCATACTGCCCCTTTATCATATTGTCCCTATACCATACAGCCCCTCACCTATACTGCCCCTCACCCATACTGCGTCTCAACTGTACCATACTGCCCCTCCACTATACTGCCCCTTACAAAACTGTCCCTTCACCATACTGCCCATCTACAATACTGCTCCTCCACCATACTGCCCCTTTACCATACTGCCCCTCTACCATACATCCTCTCACCCATACTGACCCTCACCGATACTGACCCTCATCTGTACTGCCCATCACCCATACTGCCCCTCAACCATCATACTGTCCTGCAGCAATACTCCCTCTCAACGTTACTGCCACTACACCGAATTGCTCCTCTACCATACTGCCTCTAAACCATACTACCCTTAATCCATACTGCCCATAAACCATACTGCCCCTCAACCTCACTGCCCTGAACTATACTGACTCAAACCATACTGTACCTTATAGGGACATTATAGTACAGGGGTAGTATGGTGGAGGGGCAGTATTGTAGAGGGACAGTATGGTGGAGGGACAGCATTGTAGAGGGGCAGCATGTTAAAGGGGCAGTATTGGTGAGGGACAGTATCAAGTTGGAGGGGCAGTATGGTGGAGGAGCAGTATGGTAAAAGGGCAGTATGGTGGAAGGGACAGTATAGTAGAGGGGCAGTATGGTGAAAGGGCAGTATGGTTGAGGGGCAGTATGGTGGAGGAACAGTATAGTAGAGGGGCAGTATGGTGGAGGCGCAGTATAGTGGAGGGGCAGTAGGGTAGAGGGGCAGTATGGTGGAGGGGCAGTATAGTAGAGGGGAAGTTATGTTGAGGGGCAGTATGGTGGAGGAGCAGTATGGTAAAGGGGTAGCATTGGTGAGGGGCAGTATCATGGTGGAGGGGCAGTATGGTGGAGGAGCAGTATGGTAAAAGGGCAGTATGGTGGAGGGACAGTATAGTAGAGGGGCAGTATGGTGAAAGGGCAGTATGGTGGAGGGGCAGTATGGTGGAGGGACAGTATAGTAGAGGGGTTGTATGGTAGAGGAGCAGTATGGTGGAGGGGGAGTATGGTAGAGGGGTAATATGGTGGAGCGGCAGTATGGTGAAAGGGCAGTATGGTGGAGGGACAGTATAGTAGAGGGGCCGTATGTTGAAAGGGCAGTATGGTGGAGGAGCAGTATGGTAAAGGGGCAGTATGGTGGAGGGACAGTATTTTAGAGGGACAGTATGGTGGAGGGACAGCATTGTAGAGGGGCAGCATGTTAAAGGGGCAGCATTGGTGAGGGACAGTATCATGGTGGAGGGGCAGTATGGTGGAGGTGCAGTATGGTAAAAGGGCAGTATGCTGGAGGGACAGTATAGTAGAGGGGCAGTATGGTGAAAGGGTAGTATGGTGGAGGGGCAGTATGGTGGAGGGACAGTATAGTATAGGGACAGTATGGTGGAGGGGCAGTATGGTAGAGAGGCAGTATGGTGGAGGGGCAGTATAGTAGAGGGGAAATTATGTTGAGGGGCAGTCTGGTGGAGGAGCAGTATGGTAAAGGGGTAGCATTGGTGAGGGGCAGTATCATGGTGGAGCTGCAGTATGGTAAAAGGGCAGTATGGTGGAGGGACAGTATAGTAGAGGGGCAGTATGGTGAAAGGGCAGTATGGTGGAGGGGCAGTATGGTGGAGGGACAGTATAGTAGAGGGGCAGTATGGTAGATGAGCAGTATGGTGGAGGGGCAGTATGGTAGAGGGGCAGTATGGTGGAGGGGCAGTATGGTGAAAGGGCAGTATTGTGGAGGGGCAGTATGGTGGAGGGACAGTATAGTAGAGGGGCAGTATGGTGGAGGAGCATAATGGTGGAGGGGTAGTATGGTAGAGGGGCAGTATAGTAGAGGGAAAGTTATGTTGAGGGGAAGTATGGTGGAGGAGCAGTATGGTAAAGGGGTAGCATTGGTGAGGGGCAGTATCATGGTGGAGGGGCAGTATGGTGGAGGAGCTTTTATTTATCCTGGAGCTCAGGTTAGGTGTCTAGCACCTATCTTCCACCTTCTCCAGCAAAAAGATTCTGTGGTCTCGTATTACCCAACTAGTGGGTTTACATAAACGAGCATGGTTGTAATACAATTCCCAAGATAACATAAAGTACATAGTAGGGTTAGATTTAGTAATTTGTACAAGTTACATATAGAGTAAAAGAGGTATTCCAAATGAATTACTTTAGTTTACGCTACGTCGTGGGATTTGGCAGATGTTTGGCCCACTTAAGCAATTCAGTTCATAGAAAGGTAATAAATATAGCAAGTTATAATAATAAACATAGGCAAGGTTGGTAAAGGTGGTATGCGACTTATAAATTCCGCACTTGGTAGTAGTCAAGTCAGTTTATTAGGGGTTTGTATACAACGCAAGTTGGCTTAAAAGTTTAGCCTTGGTATACGCCTTAAAACTATCATACGACTGCAAATTCCTTACTTCAGGGCCTAGCACGTTCCATAACTTACTGGTTTTATACTCTACTGATGCCTTATAGGCATTCGACTCTATCTTATTTACACTTTTCAGGACTGGGCCCTCAAATAGTCTAGTGTTCAATTTTCTTTGGTCTAAATATTGTTCCTTATGAGCTCGTATGTAGGCTAGGTTTAATAAATGAGCCTCTCGTCTTTCATGTAATTTGTTGATCTTACAAGTTCTATGTAGATAATTCGTCCTAGTGCGTGCTACACTCTGCGTGCAGATGCGCAAACCTCTGTTTTGACATTTCTGCAGTTTGCTTAAAAGCACATTGTCGGTAGCATGGAGTATGGAGTCACCATATTCCAGGTATGGTAATACCATGGTTTTGTAGATTGTGATTGCCTGATTAACATTAAGAAATTTCCTAATATAAGATAATATCCTTAGCTTGTTTGCAACAATGCCCATAGTTTTCTTTAAATGACTTTTAAAATTTAGTTGACTATCCAAGGTTAAGCTTGACTTCCCCTTTATCGTTCAACCATGACCTATCATTTCTGTATATTGTATAGTTAGGGATGGCAAACAGGTTTGAGGGGAGATTGGCAGTCAACTAGGTCTCCGAGAAGGTCACTATATCTGCTTGGAGTTGAATAACTGCTTGTTTTACTAAGTCAGCTTTATTTTTGAGACTCTGTAAATTTTGATGTATAATGTGCAGGCCTTTACCTAACTTGTTCGGATTATCCATTTAGGAAATTAGAATTATTTATCATGGGGCTACAGCATCTGCCCAGGGTCCCAGACATCAAAACAAGGGTACCCATAGCTCTCTATAAGAATTTTCAGTGAATCAGATTGGTATGAGTGTTGGGATAATCGTTCCATTTGTGGGATACTTACCATTGGGCAGTAAGCTGAATAAAGGATGATACAATTTATAGAGGGAGGTATAAATATATTGGTTTACTTACAGTTGTTGTATACATGTGTAAGTGGCTGTCAATAGTTGTTCCTTGTGTTGCGTAAGTAGCGTTCTGGTGATGAGAGTGGGGGGGGGGTGTGTGGAGTTCAGATTTGCTAGATAATTTGAGAAAAAGTCCACCAGAATTTGCAGGGTGTGAGTCCACAGTCCCATGTTCTTGAGATTACATAGAATAAACAAATTGTTAAGTACATAGGAATGCTAAAGCATAAGAAAAGTTTGGACAAGTTACTGGGTCGACAAATATGATTTAATACGATACCAACATTAGGTTGGGAGATGTGCATCCACAGTCTCCTATCGGCAATGAATTGATATATATATATCAAAGCATTTACAAAAAGGCTAGTGGAGAATGTGAGACCACAGTTCCCCACTGTCGTAGTAAATAAAATATTCCATTTTGGGGTATAACAGGCATCAAATTTACTGGTAAGTTAATTGATAGGTGTCACAGCAATTAAATAAAACATAATATCCATAATACATGTAACTAGTCTACTACCCCGATACCCATATTTTCAGAGACGTGGCGAGGTTATGTCTCTAACTTTTTTCTTTTTTTTTTGGGACGACTCTAGAGTTGTGGCTAGGTTACGACTCTATACAGGAATTCGTGGCGAGGTTACGACTCCATACGAAACATGATGTTGTATCTTGACTAGGTGCTCCCTGTTGGAGCTAAAACAATGATATTGAGACGTGGCCAGGTTATGTCTCGATTGGTGTAGTGTATGTAATTTT
Source organism: Alentia gelatinosa (assembly GCA_950022655.1). Classification (NCBI taxonomy): domain Eukaryota; kingdom Metazoa; phylum Annelida; class Polychaeta; order Phyllodocida; family Polynoidae; genus Alentia; species Alentia gelatinosa. Next base: position 18,167,227 of record OX465584.1, on the reverse strand, counting down.
GCAAGCACTCTCAGTTCAGTCTATGTTATGTATCCTACCCTGATTAAATGTGTTATTTACCTGTATTTTTTGTATCTCTCTAATCTAGTTAGACGATGTACACATCCATCGAAGGGGTAAGTTGAAATTTTCTATTCTTGTTTTGAACGATTCAAGCAGTTGATGGGGAAGGGCTAGGGGTGCATGGTCGGAAACACCTGGTTGTGTTCATACATCTTCCTTTGGAAGACAAGGATAAAGACAAGTAAACAGAGTCCTAGCTACTATTTATAGATGTGGAGGAGTATAGGTTATGATTGCCACCAGATCCTGTATGATCTAGTAGAATACTCCGTGAAATGTAATAGCTAATTTGCAGACAGATCTAGGTAAAGGCTTCCACATCCTCCACCAAAACTTACAAAGTCTTAAAAATAAATCTGATTTGGTATCCTTGTCAATCAAATATTCCAATATTCATATTGCCTCATTCTCCGAAACATGGTTGACAACAAGCCAAGACAAAGTAACTTATATAATATTGACAACTACCATCTTATACGAAATGACAGAAAATGGTTGACTGTAAAAGGGGAGGTGAAAACTGGGGGAGGGTTATGCATCTATATAAGGGATAATCTTGAGTATGAACATATGAAAGATCTGGATCAAAGCACCAAAGACCTGGAGGTGATGTGGCTTAAGGTCAATCTCCCGAACCAGAAAATTCAAGTGATAGGCAACGTATATCGACCAAATGAAGGGAATCACATGGAAGCGATAGACTTGTTAAACAGCAGCGTGACAAATATCAGAACGAGATTTAAATGTGAAATCACAGTGTTGGGTGACTTTAATTGGAAATTTAATAAAAAGGATAGCCAGGACTACAACAGTATTTCATTTCTAGAAACGGTTACAGGGTTAAAACAGGTTATAAACACTAACACAAGATACAATTATATCATCGACCTAGCTTTTTCTGAATGGGAGTATGTGAAAGATAGCGGAGTATTAAGCATGAATCAGAGCGACCATAGTGCAATATTTATTTCAAAAAAGAAGGCCAAAAGTTATAAAGAAACCAAAAAATTTCAGGCACGATCGTATCGGAAATACGACAAAACAACACTTCAAGAACAACTAAACACACACGACTGGGAAAATTATTTTGAACCAAGAGACCCCACTAGTGCCTGGCAAACCCTGTACAATACGATTACCTATTACTTAGACAAATCCTGTCCCATTAAGAACCAACAGATAAAATTTAAAGAAGAACCATGGCTTAATAACACCATCATTGAAGCTATAGGAGAAAAGGATAGGGCATGGAAACGAGCCAGACAAAGCAACCTGAATGAGGATTAGGATTATGCTAAAAGAAAAAGAAACCTTACCAAAAAACTTATACAGGATGCTAAGCGAAATTACATCAAAGAAAAAAGTGACCAGGCGCCTAACAAGTTTTGGGAGCTTATGAATGACCTGATACCCAATAAAGGCAAAGATTCAAAAATTACACTAAAAGACTCGGACACTGACTCATCAGTCCCTGATGATGCAGTACCGGACTACATCAATGAATATTTTGCCACCATAGGCGGCAAACTAGCTAGGAAGTTTAGTAACCCATGGTATGATGACTGTAGCCCAACGAGAGCTATCATGAACGACTTTTTAATCACACATGATACTGTAGCTGATGCGGTCAAAAGTATAGATGTGAAAAAATCATCGGCAGTAGCACATATTTCGTCTACGGTCCTAAAAGACAGTTTTGAGGTCCTTATTTCATACTTTAAATTGGAACAAATTTTTTCATTAAATAGCATTATGATATATCATATACAATGTTTTGTATCTACAGATAGATTATCAATCATAAATATGCATTATTTCTGGAATTATAAAAGAAAAATGGTTGATTACGCTGGTTGCAACTAGAGCTATATCGGGGTGTATCGGGACCATGGCACCTTTTTAACCCTTTCCTTGCCGCGCCTAGCGTAGCACGCAGTGCGTTAACGACCTCGCCCCCTGCGGTGAATTATCCCGCTAGTACCGATCGTCGCAAGTTGTACAGACGTCTAAATACCGGCCTGTTCTGCAAGCCATAGAAAATTACTCAAAGTGCAGAGGGGTGCTTCGCAAATTAGCCAATTTAGATAACTTAGGGAGATAATTAGATAATTTTAGTGATACCGAAAAGATGCAGAGACTTCAGGCTTTATTTCCATTCCATTAATTATGAATTCGATCAATATTTGATAATTATATTGATATTCCCAATTGCAGGAAGAATTTGATACTCTTTTTTGCTCCGTTGACAAAAGCCTGTACATAGGCCAAATATAGCACTGCACCTACAGAGATGTGTATCTATTTTTTCATCACAATGACATTATGTTATTTTTACATTAATAATCTTAAAAAGACATGGAGAACACATCTGGGGAGTTGTTTTGTATTTAGAATTAATATATTATGGAGAATTCATGAAAATGTGATATGCCTGATAGGTGGCGCCAACCGCACTCTGTCTTATAGTTGGCCTAAAGCTAAGACTTATGCTTTATATAATCAAGTATCAACATCGCCATAGTAAGCCATTCATCTGAATTCGACTCTAATCATAGGTACAATATTGTTTTCTATATATACTGAATTTTAAAAGAAATCTGTCCATTATTTACTGATATAATATAAAATATTTAATAATATAAATCAGCTGCCTCAAGGCAGCATCGGTATTCCCATGGTGCTGCCTTAAGGCAGCATTGGTACTCTCACGGTGCTGCATTGAGGCAGCATTGGTATTCTCTTGGTGCTGCCTTAAGGCAGCATTGGTAAGGAAAGGGTTAGATAAAAAGGAAAAACGCCAGTGCAGAGAGGTGCAGTACAAAATAGGTAAACAAATTAAAAATCTATGCTGGATTATATTAGGTTTATGTGAAAGGGTTAAGTTGGTCTGTCTCTTTAAGATTCTGAATGAAAATAGAAATAGTTCAGAAAGAGGGAAAATGGCAACGTACAATAGAAATTATAGACTGACTAGTGTAGTGGAACTAAAATTGGTTCCTAAAAGAATCTTTTTGACTGAGGAAAGAAAAAGAAAGGTTCTGCATGGAGGGGAATTGAACTCTCAGCATGAGGTTTCTTTTGCAGACACTCTACTTCTAGACTACTTAAACTGACTTGTGGAGGGAACGTTTCAGGGATTCCTGAATGCATGGACAAATCTAGTTCCTCACAATACACCAGGTGGCAGGCACTGTAATGAAAATGCTAGCTCTGTTCATATCCACCCAGTGTCAGTGCTGTGCTTAGACTATACCAGTAGAGCCAAGGGATAAGATAAGGGATAAGATAACCATACTCTTGGTCATTTCCAAACAGTGTCAGTGCTGTACTGTGATAAAGTTGTGATAAAGGAATATGACAAGATGACTTCAGCTTGTCCATACTGGCAACAGAACAGAATTCTTGACTGCAGTATGATATCAGTATACACAGCCTGAAACTATCTTGCCTGATTCTAAGAGATTATTCTACGAAGTGACTAGTGCAGTAGAACTTTCATTACTTCCTGAACCAAATTCAATGACTCTGTAAACAAAGACACGTTCTGGATGGGTTTATGTTGTGCATACTGATAACAGAAGAGAATTACTGCCGACTTACTGTTATAACTATGCATAAACTGAAGCTTTCTTGCCTTCATTATACACCCTAGAATACAAGTATTTTACCCTGAATAGATGTAGAAGGTTGTCGAAATACTAATGTCTCCATTCTAAGACATCACATGTTGACCATGTGTTGATATCTATTTCTGCCAAAGCCCTGCAGTAAGCTATGATTACTGCACACGTGTGCTGTACACAGTTTATACTGCATGCCCCAGAATGTGAAATAGAGTAGAACCCCTTGTAAACATACACACTCCAAGGGGGGCCAAATTGTCTGCCTACATAGGGGAGGGGGAGGCACTTGCATATTTATTAGAAAGAACTGTTCTGAGGAAAGTTGTCAGTTAACGCTGTTCTGCAAACCAGGTTGCCATTAGGTGGTGGTCTACTGTAACTGGTGCATGAGAAAGGGCTTAAATGAATGCTCAAATCCAATTTGATTCATAGGCAATGATAACTCAATGCGATAGGTCTGTCATTCCAGTGTCATTATTCAATGGGTCGTTGTAAGCTGTGTCTTTGTAAGCTGTAGATGACGACACCAAACCCCCTGAATTTCTTTTTTTTTTGCTGTTAAAAATGTGGGATAATATGGAATATGATAGTAGAAACTGCACTGTGATTTTATGAAATTTTCAAAACATCTGGAATATATAATGATAATGCTGCTCCGCAATTATGGTGAAATTTGATAATAGATAAATATCTCAAATTGATTATTTCATACTTTAAATTGGAACAAATTTTGTCATTAAATAGCATTATGATATATCATATACTATGTTTTGTATCTACAGATAGATTATCAATCATAAATATGCATTATTTCTGGAATTATAAAAGAAAAATGGTTGATTACGCTGGTTGCAACTAGAGCTATATCGGGGTCTATCGGGACCATGGCACCTTTTTAACCCTTTCCTTACCGCGCCTAGCGTAGCACGCAGTGCGTTAACGACCGCACCCCCTGCGGTGAATTATCCTGCTAGTACCGATCGTCACACGTTGTACAGACGTCTAAATACCGGCCTATTCTGCAAGCCATAGAAAATTACTCAAAGTGCAGAGGGGTGCTTCGCAAATTAGCCAATTCAGATAACCTAGGGAGATAATTAGATAATTTTAATGATACCGAAAAGACGAAGAGACTTCAGGCTTTATTTCCATTCCATTAATTATGAATTCGATCAATATTTGATAATTATATTGATATTCCCAATTGCAGGAAGAATTTGATACTCTTTTTTGCTCCATTGACAAAAGCCTGTACATAGGCCAAATATAGCACTGCACCTACAAAGATGTGTATCTATTTTTTCATCACAATGACATTATGTTATTTTTACATTAATAATCATAAAAAGACATGGAGAACACATCTGGGGAGTTGTTTTGTATTTAGAATTAATATATTATGGAGAAATCATGAAAATGTGATATGCCTGATAGGTGGCACCAACCGCACTCTGTCTTATAGTTGGCCTAAAGCTAAGACTTATGCTTTATATAATCAAGTATCAACATCGCCATAGTAAGCCATTCATCTGAATTCGACTCTAATCATAAGTACAAAATTGTTTTCTATATATACTGAATTTTAAAAGAAATCTGTCCATTATTTACTGATATAATATAAAATATTTAATAATATAAATCAGCTGCCTCAAGGCAGCATCGGTATTCCCATGGTGCTGCCTTAAGGCAGCATTGGTACTCTCACGGTGCTGCCTTGAGGCAGCATTGGTATTCTCTTGGTGCTGCCTTAAGGCAGCATTGGTAAGGAAAGGGTTAGATAAAAAGGAAAAACGCCAGTGCAGAGAGGTGCAGTACAAAATAGGTAAACAAATTAAAAATCTATGCCGGATTATATTAGGTTTATGTGGAAGGGTTAAGTTGGTCTGTCTGTTTAAGATTCTGAATGAAAATAGAAATAATTCAGAAAGAGGAAAAATGGCAACTTACAATAGAAATTATAGAGTGACTAGTGTAGTGGAACTAAAATTGGTTCCTTAAAGAATCTTTATGACTGAGGAAAGAAAAAGAAAGGTTCTGTATGGAGGGGAATTGAACTCTCAGCATGAGGTTTCTTTTGCAGACACTCTACTTCTAGACTACTTAAACTGACTTGTAGAGGGAACGTTTCAGAGATTCCTGAATGCATGGACACATCTAATTCCTCACAATACACCAGGTGGCAGGCACTGTAATGAAAATGCTAGTTCTGTTCATATCCACCCAGTGTCAGTGCTACGCTTAGACTATACCAGTAGAGCCAAGGGATAAGATAAGGGATAAGATAACCATACTCTTGGTCATTTCCAAACAGTGTCAGTGCTGTACTGTGATAAAGTTGTGATAAAGGAATATGACAAGATGACTTCAGCTTGTGCATACTGGCAACAGAACAGAATTCTTGACTGCATTATGATATCAGTATACACAGCCTGAAACTATCTTGCCTGATTCTAAGAGATTATTCTAAGAAGTGACTAGTGCAGTAGAACTTTCATTACTTCCTGAACCAAATTCAATGACTCTGTAAACAAAGACACGTTCTGGATGGGTTTATGTTGTGCATACTGATAACAGAAGAGAATTACTGCCGACTTACTGTTATAACTATGCATAAACTGAAGCTTTCTTGCCTTCATTATACACCCTAGAATACAAGTATTTTACCCTGAATAGATGTAGAAGGTTGTCGAAATACTAATGTCTCCATTCTAAGACATCACATGTTGACCATGTGTTGATATCTATTTCTGCCAAAGCCCTGCAGTAAGCTATGATTACTGCACACGTGTGCTGTACACAGTTTATACTGCATGCCCCAGAATGTGAAATAGAGTAGAACCCCTTGTAAACATACACACTCCAAGGGGGGCCAAATTGTCTGCCTACATAGGGGAGGGGGAGGCACTTGCATATTTATTAGAAAGAACTGTTCTGAGGAAAGTTGTCAGTTAACGCTGTTCTGCAAACCAGGTTGCCATTAGGTGGTGGTCTACTGTAACTGGTGCATGAGAAAGGGCTTAAATGAATGCTCAAATCCAATTTGATTCATAGGCAATGATAACTCAATGCGATAGGTCTGTCATTCCAGTGTCATTATTCAATGGGTCGTTGTAAGCTGTGTCTTTGTAAGCTGTAGATGACGACACCAAACCCCCTGAATTTCTTTTTTTTTTGCTGTTAAAAATGTGGGATAATATGGAATATGATAGTAGAAACTGCACTGTGATTTTATGAAATTTTCAAAACATCTGGAATATATAATGATAATGCTGCTCCGCAATTATGGTGAAATTTGATAATAGATAAATATCTCAAATTGATTATTTCATACTTTAAATTGGAACAAATTTTGTCATTAAATAGCATTATGATATATCATATACTATGTTTTGTATCTACTACAGATAGATTATCAATCATAAATATGCATTATTTCTGGAATTATAAAAGAAAAATGGTTGATTACGCTGGTTGCAACTAGAGCTATATCGGGGTCTATCGGGACCATGGCACCTTTTTAACCCTTTCCTTACCGCGCCTAGCGTAGCACGCAGTGCGTTAACGACCGCACCCCCTGCGGTGAATTATCCTGCTAGTACCGATCGTCACACGTTGTACAGACGTCTAAATACCGGCCTGTTCTGCAAGCCATAGAAAATTACTCAAAGTGCAGAGGGGTGCTTCGCAAATTAGCCAATTTAGATAACTTAGGGAGATAATTAGATAATTTTAGTGATACCGAAAAGATGCAGAGACTTCAGGCTTTATTTCCATTCCATTAATTATGAATTCGATCAATATTTGATAATTATATTGATATTCCCAATTGCAGGAAGAATTTGATACTCTTTTTTGCTCCGTTGACAAAAGCCTGTACATAGGCCAAATATAGCACTGCACCTACAGAGATGTGTATCTATTTTTTCATCACAATGACATTATGTTATTTTTACATTAATAATCTTAAAAAGACATGGAGAACACATCTGGGGAGTTGTTTTGTATTTAGAATTAATATATTATGGAGAATTCATGAAAATGTGATATGCCTGATAGGTGGCGCCAACCGCACTCTGTCTTATAGTTGGCCTAAAGCTAAGACTTATGCTTTATATAATCAAGTATCAACATCGCCATAGTAAGCCATTCATCTGAATTCGACTCTAATCATAGGTACAATATTGTTTTCTATATATACTGAATTTTAAAAGAAATCTGTCCATTATTTACTGATATAATATAAAATATTTAATAATATAAATCAGCTGCCTCAAGGCAGCATCGGTATTCCCATGGTGCTGCCTTAAGGCAGCATTGGTACTCTCACGGTGCTGCATTGAGGCAGCATTGGTATTCTCTTGGTGCTGCCTTAAGGCAGCATTGGTAAGGAAAGGGTTAGATAAAAAGGAAAAACGCCAGTGCAGAGAGGTGCAGTACAAAATAGGTAAACAAATTAAAAATCTATGCTGGATTATATTAGGTTTATGTGAAAGGGTTAAGTTGGTCTGTCTCTTTAAGATTCTGAATGAAAATAGAAATAGTTCAGAAAGAGGGAAAATGGCAACGTACAATAGAAATTATAGACTGACTAGTGTAGTGGAACTAAAATTGGTTCCTAAAAGAATCTTTTTGACTGAGGAAAGAAAAAGAAAGGTTCTGCATGGAGGGGAATTGAACTCTCAGCATGAGGTTTCTTTTGCAGACACTCTACTTCTAGACTACTTAAACTGACTTGTGGAGGGAACGTTTCAGGGATTCCTGAATGCATGGACAAATCTAGTTCCTCACAATACACCAGGTGGCAGGCACTGTAATGAAAATGCTAGCTCTGTTCATATCCACCCAGTGTCAGTGCTGTGCTTAGACTATACCAGTAGAGCCAAGGGATAAGATAAGGGATAAGATAACCATACTCTTGGTCATTTCCAAACAGTGTCAGTGCTGTACTGTGATAAAGTTGTGATAAAGGAATATGACAAGATGACTTCAGCTTGTGCATACTGGCAACATAACAGAATTCTTGACTGCAGTATGATATCAGTATACACAGCCTGAAACTATCTTGCCTGATTCTAAGAGATTATTCTACGAAGTGACTAGTGCAGTAGAACTTTCATTACTTCCTGAACCAAATTCAATGACTCTGTAAACAAAGACACGTTCTGGATGGGTTTATGTTGTGCATACTGATAACAGAAGAGAATTACTGCCGACTTACTGTTATAACTATGCATAAACTGAAGCTTTCTTGCCTTCATTATACACCCTAGAATACAAGTATTTTACCCTGAATAGATGTAGAAGGTTGTCGAAATACTAATGTCTCCATTCTAAGACATCACATGTTGACCATGTGTTGATATCTATTTCTGCCAAAGCCCTGCAGTAAGCTATGATTACTGCACACGTGTGCTGTACACAGTTTATACTGCATGCCCCAGAATGTGAAATAGAGTAGAACCCCTTGTAAACATACACACTCCAAGGGGGGCCAAATTGTCTGCCTACATAGGGGAGGGGGAGGCACTTGCATATTTATTAGAAAGAACTGTTCTGAGGAAAGTTGTCAGTTAACGCTGTTCTGCAAACCAGGTTGCCATTAGGTGGTGGTCTACTGTAACTGGTGCATGAGAAAGGGCTTAAATGAATGCTCAAATCCAATTTGATTCATAGGCAATGATAACTCAATGCGATAGGTCTGTCATTCCAGTGTCATTATTCAATGGGTCGTTGTAAGCTGTGTCTTTGTAAGCTGTAGATGACGACACCAAACCCCCTGAATTTCTTTTTTTTTTGCTGTTAAAAATGTGGGATAATATGGAATATGATAGTAGAAACTGCACTGTGATTTTATGAAATTTTCAAAACATCTGGAATATATAATGATAATGCTGCTCCGCAATTATGGTGAAATTTGATAATAGATAAATATCTCAAATTGATTATTTCATACTTTAAATTGGAACAAATTTTGTCATTAAATAGCATTATGATATATCATATACTATGTTTTGTATCTACAGATAGATTATCAATCATAAATATGCATTATTTCTGGAATTATAAAAGAAAAATGGTTGATTACGCTGGTTGCAACTAGAGCTATATCGGGGTCTATCGGGACCATGGCACCTTTTTAACCCTTTCCTTACCGCGCCTAGCGTAGCACGCAGTGCGTTAACGACCGCACCCCCTGCGGTGAATTATCCTGCTAGTACCGATCGTCACACGTTGTACAGACGTCTAAATACCGGCCTATTCTGCAAGCCATAGAAAATTACTCAAAGTGCAGAGGGGTGCTTCGCAAATTAGCCAATTCAGATAACCTAGGGAGATAATTAGATAATTTTAATGATACCGAAAAGACGAAGAGACTTCAGGCTTTATTTCCATTCCATTAATTATGAATTCGATCAATATTTGATAATTATATTGATATTCCCAATTGCAGGAAGAATTTGATACTCTTTTTTGCTCCATTGACAAAAGCCTGTACATAGGCCAAATATAGCACTGCACCTACAAAGATGTGTATCTATTTTTTCATCACAATGACATTATGTTATTTTTACATTAATAATCATAAAAAGACATGGAGAACACATCTGGGGAGTTGTTTTGTATTTAGAATTAATATATTATGGAGAAATCATGAAAATGTGATATGCCTGATAGGTGGCGCCAACCGCACTCTGTCTTATAGTTGGCCTAAAGCTAAGACTTATGCTTTATATAATCAAGTATCAACATCGCCATAGTAAGCCATTCATCTGAATTCGACTCTAATCATAAGTACAAAATTGTTTTCTATATATACTGAATTTTAAAAGAAATCTGTCCATTATTTACTGATATAATATAAAATATTTAATAATATAAATCAGCTGCCTCAAGGCAGCATCGGTATTCCCATGGTGCTGCCTTAAGGCAGCATTGGTACTCTCACGGTGCTGCCTTGAGGCAGCATTGGTATTCTCTTGGTGCTGCCTTAAGGCAGCATTGGTAAGGAAAGGGTTAGATAAAAAGGAAAAACGCCAGTGCAGAGAGGTGCAGTACAAAATAGGTAAACAAATTAAAAATCTATGCCGGATTATATTAGGTTTATGTGGAAGGGTTAAGTTGGTCTGTCTGTTTAAGATTCTGAATGAAAATAGAAATAATTCAGAAAGAGGAAAAATGGCAACTTACAATAGAAATTATAGAGTGACTAGTGTAGTGGAACTAAAATTGGTTCCTTAAAGAATCTTTATGACTGAGGAAAGAAAAAGAAAGGTTCTGTATGGAGGGGAATTGAACTCTCAGCATGAGGTTTCTTTTGCAGACACTCTACTTCTAGACTACTTAAACTGACTTGTAGAGGGAACGTTTCAGAGATTCCTGAATGCATGGACACATCTAATTCCTCACAATACACCAGGTGGCAGGCACTGTAATGAAAATGCTAGTTCTGTTCATATCCACCCAGTGTCAGTGCTACGCTTAGACTATACCAGTAGAGCCAAGGGATAAGATAAGGGATAAGATAACCATACTCTTGGTCATTTCCAAACAGTGTCAGTGCTGTACTGTGATAAAGTTGTGATAAAGGAATATGACAAGATGACTTCAGCTTGTGCATACTGGCAACAGAACAGAATTCTTGACTGCATTATGATATCAGTATACACAGCCTGAAACTATCTTGCCTGATTCTAAGAGATTATTCTAAGAAGTGACTAGTGCAGTAGAACTTTCATTACTTCCTGAACCAAATTCAATGACTCTGTAAACAAAGACACGTTCTGGATGGGTTTATGTTGTGCATACTGATAACAGAAGAGAATTACTGCCGACTTACTGTTATAACTATGCATAAACTGAAGCTTTCTTGCCTTCATTATACACCCTAGAATACAAGTATTTTACCCTGAATAGATGTAGAAGGTTGTCAAAATACTAATGTCTCCATTCTAAGACATCACATGTTGACCATGTGTTGATATCTATTTCTGCCCAAGCCCTGCAGTAAGCTATGATTACTGCACACGTGTGCTGTACACAGTTTATACTGCATGCCCCAGAATGTGAAGTAGAGTAGAACCCCTTGTAAACATACACACTCCAAGGGGGGCCAAAGTGTCTGCCTACATAGGGGAGGGGGAGGAACTTGCATATTTATTAGAAAGAACTGTTCTGAGGAAAGGTGTCAGTTAACCCTTTCACTGTCACATGATGCCTCCAGGCATTCCCGGGTGAACCGCTGCATGATGCCTGGAGGCATTCCCATGGCTACCGCCGCATGATGCCTCCAGGTATTCCCGTGTGAACCGCCACATGATGCCTTGAGGCATCATAAAGTCAGATTTTTTTTAATTCATTTTTTCAGTCGATTTAAGCACAAAAGGGTTAGAAATTTTCCATTTTAAATAAAACAGTTTGAAAACAATGTATCTGTGTTTTGAGTATATATAGTGCCATGGAGATGTTGATTTGCGAGTAGAACTTGGAGAAAACCAAAATAATTCACAGATCGAGTGAGGCATATGGACGGGTTGGGCCGGCATTTCAGGGGTGCATCTGCTAGAAGCCTGCAGTGGTAGTATAAAGGAAAAGTGTAGGGGGTGTGGCGGTACTATTCCCGATACATTTTGGCGTGCGGCGGTTTAAGGGTTAACGCTGTTCTGCTACCCAGGTTGCCATTAGGCGGTGGTCTACTGTAAATGGTGCATGAGAAAGGGCTTAAATGAATGCTCAAATCCAATTTGATTCATAGTCAATGATAACTCAATGAGATAGGTCTGTCATTCCAGTGGATAAGTTTTGTAAGATTCAAAAGCGGAAATAAAAGCAATTTAAAAGGAGAAATAGAGATTATTCTAGTGTGGAAGAACTGACATTATTTGTTCAAGGAATATTTATTACTTTCAAAAAAGAAAAAAAAGCTGGATTGAGGAGATTTGAACTCTCAAGCTTAGGGTTTCCTTGCAGACACTCTACCTCTAGACTACAGAAAAGACATGAAGAAGGAATGTTTAAGTCGGTCTGTCTCTGTAAGATTCTGAATGAAAATAGAAATAATTCAGAAAGAGAAAAAATGACAACTTAGAATAGCAAATATACGATTAGTGATAAGATAATCATATTTTCGGTCATTTCCGAACAGTCAGTGCTGTACTGTGATAAAGTTGTGATAAAGGAATACAACAAGATGACTTCAGCTTGTGCATACTGATAACCGAACAGAATTCTTGACTGCATTATGATATCAGTATACACAGCCTGAAACTTATGGGGCGCCCTTCTGCACAAACCCATTTCATCAATATTTTCTTCATACAGCTTACCTTTCGTTCTACGGAATGTGTTTCATCCATGAAAAACACCACAAAACCTATATTTCATACCCAATTTTTTTCACCCAATATTGTATGAAATGGTCATAAATCACAGAAAGTGTGCATATGGGGGTCTGGGGTGAAATGAGGGGTCTGTGAATAAACCTCGGAATATCTCAAAGTTCTTTCTTGTGGGTAATGTATAGGTTTTGGGTTACCTGCTCATGAAGTCTTATGAGTTAAATATTAAAACCATTGCCATGGCAAGTCAGTGAACCTATACACCCTCAAAACGATGTCCGGGCAAGTGACATTTGGGTGTTTTCCTTTTGAGGGGCAGCCATAAAATTTGTGATATGATTTTACTGCCCAATTCTATTATTTCTTGTTGAAGTGTGTCTAAGGGTTAGGTTTTGAGTGTTCTGGTGAGTGTTAATGAGTATCTTCCTTTGCACTGAGTTGTTTCATACAGGGGTATGACAAGTATTTTACCTTAATTCTAGGTCCCTAAATATACATTACTTGTCGTTTAGGTTAGTAGGAGTACAGAGTTAGGTAGGCACTATCAATTATATGGAGGAAAATCCCAAGGGGACACACTTTGAGGCAGTATATATATTTTTCCGTTTATATACCATTTAGCCCCATAGAGGTTAAGGGAGTGGTTCAAAATAAGTTTAATGTTATGTGGCTTGTTATATTTGACAATATAAAATCTCCAGGGGACACACTTTGAGGCAGTATATAGCTTTAGTGGGGCAGAAATCTGTGAAAACCTGAGAAATCCCATTGAAAAGACCTTGTAATTATGTGAAATGTCACTCGGACGGACATTTTTCCGTTTATATACCATTTAGCCCCAAAGGGGTTAGGGGAGTGGTTCAAAATAAGTTTACTGTTTTGTAGCTTGTTATATTTGACTAAGAAATACTGCCCCTCCACCATACTGCCCCTTTACCATATTGTCCCTCTACAATACAGCCCCTCACCCATACTGCCCCTCACCCATACTGCCCCTCAACTGTGCCATACTGCCCCTCCACTATACTGCCCCCTTACAATACTGTCCCGCCACCATACTGTCCCTCTATAATACTGCCCCTCAACCATACTTCCCCTCTACTATGATGTCCCTCTGTCATACTGCCCCTCCACAGAACTGCCCCTCTAACATACTGCCCCTGTACCATATTGACCCTCCACTATACTGCCCCCTTACAATACTGTCCCTCCACCATACTGCCCATCTACAATATTGCCCCTCCACCATACTGCCCCTTAACCATATTGTCCCTCTACCATACAGCCCCTCGCCCATACTGCCCCTCACCCATACTGTCCCTCAACTGTGCCATACTGCCCCTCCACTATACGGCCCCCTTACATTACTGTCCCTCCCCCATACTGTCCATCTACAATACTGCTCCTCCACCATACTGCCCCTTTACCATACTGCCCCTCTACCATACAGCCCCTCACCCATACTGACCCTCACCGATACTGACCCTCATCTGTACTGCCCATCACCCATACTGACCCTCAACCATCATACTGTCCTGCAGCAATACTCCCTCTCAACGTAACTGCCACTACACCGAATTGCTCCTCTACCATACTGCCTCTCAACCATACTACCCTTAATCAATACTTCCCATAAATCATACTGCCCCTCAACCTCACTGCCCTGAACTATACTGACTCAAACCATAATGTACCTTATAAGGACATTATAGTACAGGGGTAGTATGGTGGAGGGGCAGTATTGTAGAGGGACAGTATGGTGAAGGGACAGCATTGTAGAGGGGCAGCATGTTAAAGGGGCAGTATTGGTGAGGGACAGTATCATGTTGGAGGGGCAGTATGGTGGAGGAGCAGTATGGTAAAAGGGCAGTATGGTGGAGGGACAGTATAGTAGAGGGGCAGTATGGTGAAAGGGCAGTATGGTGGAGGGGCAGTATGGTGGGGGAACAGTATAGTAGAGGGGCAGTATGGTGGAGGCGCAGTATGGTGGAGGGGCAGTATGGTAGAGGGGCAGTATGGTGGAGGGGCAGTATAGTAGAGGGGAAGTTATGTTGAGGGGCAGTATGGTGGAGGAGCAGTATGGTAAAGGGGTAGCATTGGTGAGGGGCAGTATCATGGTGGAGGGGCAGTATGGTGGAGGAGCAGTATGGTAAAAGGGCAGTATGGTGGAGGGACAGTATAGTAGAGGGGCAGTATGGTGAAAGGGCAGTATGGTGGAGGGGCAGTATGGTGGAGGGACAGTATAGTAGAGGGGTTGTATGGTAGAGGAGCAGTATGGTGGAGGGGGAGTATGGTAGAGGGGTAATATGGTGGAGCGGCAGTATGGTGAAAGGGCAGTATGGTGGAGGGACAGTATAGTAGAGGGGCCGTATGTTGAAAGGGCAGTATGGTGGAGGAGCAGTATGGTAAAGGGGCAGTATGGTGGAGTGACAGTATTTTAGAGGGACAGTATGGTGGAGGGACAGCATTGTAGAGGGGCAGCATGTTAAAGGGGCAGCATTGGTGAGGGATAGTATCATGGTGGAGGGGCAGTATGGTGGAGGTGCAGTATGGTAAAAGGGCAGTATGCTGGAGGGACAGTATAGTAGAGGGGCAGTATGGTGAAAGGGTAGTATGGTGGAGGGGCAGTATGGTGGAGGGACAGTATAGTATAGGGACAGTATGGTGGAGGGACAGTATGGTGGAGGGGCAGTATGGTAGAGGGGCAGTATGGTAGAGGGGCAGTATGGTGGAGGGGCAGTATGGTGAAAGGGCAGTATGCTTGAGGGGCAGTATGGTGGAGGGACAGTATAGTAGAGGGGCAGTATGGTGGAGGAGCAGTATGGTGGAGGGGCAGTATGGTAGAGGGGCAGTATAGTAGAGGGGAAGTTATGTTGAGGGGAAGTATGGTGGAGGAGCAGTATGGTAAAGGGGTAGCATTGGTGAGGGGCAGTATCATGGTGGAGGGGCAGTATGGTGGAGGAGCAGTATGGTAAAAGGGCAGTATGATGGAGGGACAGTATAGTAGAGGGGCTATCTGAAAAACATTACTCAGGTGTCACTCGCCCGGACATTCACTGGCCCGGACATGAAGGATATTCCCACCTGCTGTTCTGCAGGATGCCGAGAAGTAAATTACCTTTATATTGGGCACTTAGGTATATGTGGAGGGTGAAGAACAAACATAGTTAGGATAGTTAAATATATCAATGGCAGACATAACGGGCATTAATCTAAATTGTGTGTCCGGACGAGAAATTTGGACATTTTTCATGGAAATTACTCATAACACCCTCAGAAAATGATTACAGAGAAATTCCTTTTTTTTTTAACTACACATATAGTACAACCTATGTCTAATTTTTAGTGGCAAATTTGAAGCAAAATGCGTTTTGGGTAATAAGGGAGGGGGTGATATGCTACTGAATTATTGCCCGGACATACCTGTTTACCAAATTTGAATTTTCTCAAAAATGTAGAAAAAATACCTCCACTGAGACAATATTTAGTCCATATTGACCGTGAGACCTCACACTATAGGCGGTAAATAGGAAAACACATATATCTAGTGCCATTTTTCAAGAATTATATCAATTATGTCACTTTTATTCATTTGTTTGTCATTTTCGGGTCATTTTTAGCCTATTTTAGGCCCCTAGAATCTAAAATATGGATATTCGACCATCAAAACCTTATATAACATCAAGAACTCATCGACCTGGATGATATGAGAAAAACAAAATCATAGAAAAGTGGATATCCTAAAAATGGCGGCCAGCGGAAGTCCAAAAATGTCAAAAGCTCCCTTTCTGTGATTTATAACCGAAATACTTTATTTACACGAAAAAAATTATGTCCTGAAATAATTATTTCGTTAAGCAAATGACTTTCTTCATTCACGAAATAAATTTTGTAATTCACAAAATCACTTTTGTCATTCACAAAATAGATTTCGTCATTCACAAAAGTTATTTCATTAACTTCCTTCTCCCTACACAAGGGGTTGACACTGTGCTGGTTTCGGCACGATACTTTAATGATATATTCTGTAATTGCTCAAGTCAATCATATAAGTAGTTGGAGGTGTAGCGTTATGGTGCTTTTTTTAATCTGAAGGTCTGGGGTTCGATCCCTGGACTCGACTATAGTTTTATAGTTTTTCGTTTTTAAAGAGGCCGTTTACACAAAAATAGACTTTGACTCCATGCAGAGAATAATCTCAAAAATTTCATTATGTAAGTCACTTACATTGTTCGGAATAAAACCACCCACGATTTTTGTAAGTGAGTGGCGTGGGTGGCGTGGGTGGCGTGGGTGGCGTGGGTGGCGTGGGTGGCGTGGGTGGCGTGGGTGGCGTGGGTGGCGTGGGTGGCGTGGGTGGCGTGGGTGGCGTGGGTGGCGTGGGTGGCGTGGGTGGCGTGGGTGGCGTGGGTGGCGTGGGTGGCGTGGGTGGCGTGGGTGGCGTGGGTGGCGTGGGTGGCGTGGGTGGCGTGGGTGGCGTGGGTGGCGTGGGTGGCGTGGGTGGCGTGGGTGGCGTGGGTGGCGTGGGTGGCGTGGGTGGCGTGGGTGGCGTGGGTGGCGTGGGTGGCGTGGGTGGCGTGGGTGGCGTGGGTGGCGTGGGTGGCGTGGGTGGCGTGGGTGGCGTGGGTGGCGTGGGTGGCGTGGGTGGCGTGGGTGGCGTGGGTGGCGTGGGTGAGGTTGGACCAACTTAAACCAACATGTCAGGCTGCTACTGGGATTCGTACCCATGCAGACAAACTACCTCTGACTACAAGTCAACTGCCCTAACCACTGGGCCACCAAGTTGAGCTATATGAGAGGCAAGAATGGACAAATTTCCTTGTGACTGGCAATGCTGTGGGGATGTTCTGTGTGACAAAATTATTGTATGAATCATTATTCAATGGGTCGTTGTAAGCGGTGTCTTTGTAAGCTGTAGATGACGACACCAAACCCCCTGAATTTATCTTTTTTTGCTGTTAAAAATGTGGGATAATATGGAATATGATAGTAGAAACTGCACTATGAAATTATGAAATTTTCAGAACATCTGGAATATATAATGATAATGCTGCTCCGCAATTACGGTGAAATTTGATAATAGATAAATATCTCAAATTGATTATTTCATACTTTAAATTGGAACAAATTTTTTCATGAAATAGCATTATGATATTTTTTTTTTTTTCAACAATTTTATTAGGGCTTATAGTATTTTACATCCACCGAATTCAGCACTTGTGCCGTTCTTCCATTCGGGCCCATTGAAGTGTAAGTTACATCAGGTCTTATCAGTTATATCATATACTATGTTTTGTATCTACAGATAGATTATCGATCATAAATATGCATTATTTCTGGAATTATAAAAGAAAAATGGTTGATTACGCTGGTTGCAACTAGAGCTATATCGGGGTGTATCGGGACCATGGCGCCTTTTTAACCCTTTCCTTACCGCGCCTAGCGTAGCACACAGTGCGTTAACGACCGCGCCCCCTGCGGTGAACTATCCCGCTAGTACCGCACGTTGCACGTTGTACAGACGTCTAAATACTGGCCTATTCTGCAAGCCATAGAAAATTACTCAAAGTGCAGAGGGGTGCTTCGCAAATTAGCCAATTTAGATAACTTAGGAAGATAATTAGATAATTTTAATGATACCGAAAAGACGAAGAGACTTCAGGCTTTATTTCCATTCCATTAATTATGAATTCGATCAATATTTGATAATTATATTGATATTCCCAATTGCAGGAAGAATTTGATACTCTTTTTTGCTCCGTTGACAAAAGCCTGTACATAGGCCAAATATAGCACTGCACCTACAAAGATGTGTATCTATTTTTTCATCACAATGACATTATGTTATTTTTACATTAATAATTATAAAAAGACATGGAGAACACATCTGGGGAGTTGTTTTGTATTTAGAATTAATATATTATGGAGAAATCATGAAAATGTGATATGCCTGATAGGTGGCGCCAACCACACTCTGTCTTATAGTTGGCCTAAAGCTAAGACTTATGCTTTATATAATCAAGTATCAACATCGCCATAGTAAGCCATTCATCTGAATTAGACACTAATCATAGGTACAATATTATTTTCTATATATACTGAATTTTAAAAGAAATCTGTCCATTATTTACTGATATAATATAAAATATTTAATAATATAAATCAGCTGCCTCAAGGCAGCATCGGTATTCCCCTGGTGCTGCCTTAAGGCAGCATTGGTACTCTGACGGTGCTGCCTTGAGGCAGCATTGGTATTCTCTTGGTGCTGCCTTAAGGCAGCATTGGTAAGGAAAGGGTTAAATAAAAAGGAAAAACGCCAGTGCAGAGAGGTGCAGTACAAAATAGGTAAACAAATTAAAAATCTATGCTGGATTATATAAGGTTTATGTGAAAGGGTTAAGTTGGTCCGTCTCTTTAAGATTCTGAATGAAAATAGAAATAATTCAGAAAGAGGGAAAATGGCAACTTACAATAGAAATTATAGAGTGACTAGTGTAGTGGAACTAAAATTGGTTCCTTAAAGAATCTTTATGACTGAGGAAAGAAAAAGAAAGGTTCTGCATGAAGGGGAATTAAACTCTCAGCATGAGGTTTCTCTTGCAGACACTCTACTTCTAGACTACTTAAACTGACTTGTAGAGGGAACGTTTCAGGGATTCCTGAATGCATGGACAAATCTAGTTCCTCACAATACACCAGGTGGCAGGCACTGTAATGAAAATGCTAGTTCTGTTCATATCCACCCAGTGTCAGTGCTGTGCTTAGTCTATACCAGTACGGCCAAGGGCTAAGATAAGGGATAAGATAACCATACTTTTGGTCATTTCCAATCAGTGTCAGTGTTAACTGTGATAAAGTTGTGATAAAGGAATACGACAAGATGACTTCAGCTTGTGCATACTGGCAACAGAACAGAATTCTTGACAGCATTATGATATCAGTATACACAGCCTGAAACTATCTTGCCTGATTCTAAGAGATTATTCTACGAAGTGACTAGTGCAGTAGAACTTTCATTACTTCCTGAACCAAATTCAATGACTCTGTAAACAAAGACACGTTCTGGATGGGTTTATGTTGTGCATACTGATAACAGAAGAGAATTACTGCCGACTTACTGTTATAACTATGCATAAACTGAAGCTTTCTTGCCTTCATTATACACCCTAGAATACAAGTATTTTACCCTGAATAGATGTAGAAGGTTGTCAAAATACTAATGTCTCCATTCTAAGACATCACATGTTGACCATGTGTTGATATCTTTTTCTGCCCAAGCCCTGCAGTAAGCTATGATTACTGCACACGTGTGCTGTACACAGTTTATACTGCATGCCCCAGAATGTGAAGTAGAGTAGAACCCCTTATAAACATAGACACTCCAAGGGGGGCCAAAGTGTCTGCCTACATAGGGGAGGGGGAGGCACTTGCATATTTATTAGAAAGAACTGTTCTGAGGAAAGGTGTCAGTTAACCCTTTCACTGTCACATGATGCCTCCAGGCATTCCCGGGTGAACCGCCGCATGATGCCTGGAGGCATTCCCATGGCTACCGCCGCATGATGCCTCCAGGTATTCCCGTGTGAACCGCCACATGATGCCTTGAGGCATCATGAACTCTGATTTTTTTTAATTCAAGGGGACACACTTTGAGGCAGTATATAGCTTCAGTGGGGCAGAAATCTGTGAAAACCTGAGAAATCCCATTGAAATGATCTTGTAATTATGTGAAATGTCACTCGGACGGACATTTTTCCGTTTATATACCATTTAGCCCCATAGAGGTTAAGGGAGTGGTTCAAAATAAGTTTAATGTTATGTGGCTTGTTATATTTGACAATATAAAATCTCCAGGGGACACACTTTGAGGCAGTATATAGCTTTAGTGGGGCAGAAATCTGTGAAAACCTGAGAAATCCCATTGAAAAGACCTTGTAATTATGTGAAATGTCACTCGGACGGACATTTTTCCGTTTATATACCATTTAGCCCCATAGGGGTTAGGGGAGTGGTTCAAAATAAGTTTACTGTTATGTGGCTTGTTATATTTGACTAAGAAATACTGCCCCTCCACCATACTGCCCCTTTACCATATTGTCCCTCTACAATACAGCCCCTCACCCATACTGCCCCTCACCCATACTGCCCCTAAACTGTGCCATACTGCCCCTCCACTATACTGCCCCCTTACAATACTGTCCCTCCACCATACTGTCCTTCTATAATACTGCCCCTCAACCATACTTCCCCTCTACTATGATGTCCCTCTGTCATACTGCCCCTCCACCAAACTGCCCCTCTAACATACTGCCCCTGTACCATACTGAACCTCCACTATACTGCCCCCTTACAATACTGTCCCTCCACCATACTGCCCACCTACAATACTGCCCCTCCACCATACTGCCCCTTAACCATATTGTCCCTCTACCATACAACCCCTCGCCCATACTGCCCCTCACCCATACTGTCCCTCAACTGTGCCATACTGCCCCTCCACTATACTGCCCCCTCACAATACTGTCCCTCCCCCATACTGTCCATCTACAATACTGCTCCTCCACCATACTGCCCCTTTACCATACTGCCCCTCTACCATACAGCCCCTCGCCCATACTGACCCTCACCCATACTGACACTCAACCATACTGTCCTTCAGCATACTGCCCCTAAATGATACTGTCCCTCACCGATGCTGCCCCTTTAACATACTGCCCCTCTACAATACTGTCCCTCCACCATACTGTCCCTCTATAATACTGTCCCTCTATAATACTGCCCCTCCATCCTACTACACACCCTCTACTATAATGTCCCTCTGTCATACTGCCCCTCCACCAAACTGCCCCTCTAACATACTGCCCCTGTACCATACTGACCCTCCATTATACTGCCCCTTTAAAATACTGTCCCTCCAAATTTCTGCCCATCTACAATACTGCCCCTCCACCATACTGCCCCTTTACCATATTGTCCCTATACCATACAGCCCCTCACCTATACTGCCCCTCACCCATACTGCCCCTCAACTGTACCATGCTGCCCTCCACTATACTGCCCCTTACAAAACTGTCCCTTCACCATACTGCCCATCTACAATACTGCTCCTCCACCATACTGCCCCTTTACCATACTGCCCCTCTACCATACAGCCCCTCACCCATACTGACCCTCACCGATACTGACCCTCATCTGTACTGCCCATCACCCATACTGCCCCTCAACCATCATACTGTCCTGCAGCAATACTCCCTCTCAACGTAACTGCCACTACACCGAATTGCTCCTCTACCATACTGCCTCTTAACCATACTACCCTTAATCCATACTGCCCATAAATCATACTGCCCCTCAACCTCACTGCCCTGAACTATACTGACTCAAACCATACTGTACCTTATAGGAACATTATAGTACAGGGATAGTATGGTGGAGGGGCAGTATTGTAGAGGGACAGTATGGTGGAGGGACAGCATTGTAGAGGGGCAGCATGTTAAAGGGGCAGTATTGGTAAGGGACAGTATCATGTTGGAGGGGCAGTATGGTGGAGGAGCAGTATGGTAAAAGGGCAGTATGGTGGAGGGACAGTATAGTAGAGGGGCAGTATGGTGAAAGGGCAGTATGGTGGAGGGGCAGTATGGTGGGGGAACAGTATAGTAGAGGGGCAGTATGGTGGAGGCGCAGTATGGTGGAGGGGCAGTATGGTAGAGGGGCAGTATGGTGGAGGGGCAGTATAGTAGAGGGGAAGTTATGTTGAGGGGCAGTATGGTGGAGGAGCAGTATGGTAAAGGGGTAGCATTGGTGAGGGGCAGTATCATGGTGGAGGGGCAGTATGGTGGAGGAGCAGTATGGTAAAAGGGCACTATGGTGGAGGGACAGTATAGTAGAGGGGCAGTATGGTGAAAGGGCAGTATGGTGGAAGGGCAGTATGGTGGAGGGACAGTATAGTAGAGGGGTTGTATGGTAGAGGAGCAGTATGGTGGAGGGGGAGTATGGTAGAGGGGTAATATGGTGGAGCGGCAGTATGGTGAAAGGGCAGTATGGTGGAGGGACAGTATAGTAGAGGGGCCGTATGTTGAAAGGGCAGTATGGTGGAGGAGCAGTATGGTAAAGGGGCAGTATGGTGGAGTGACAGTATTTTAGAGGGACAGTATGGTGGAGGGACAGCATTGTAGAGGGGCAGCATGTTAAAGGGGCAGCATTGGTGAGGGATAGTATCATGGTGGAGGGGCAGTATGGTGGAGGTGCAGTATGGTAAAAGGGCAGTATGCTGGAGGGACAGTATAGTAGAGGGGCAGTATGGTGAAAGGGTAGTATGGTGGAGGGGCAGTATGGTGGAGGGACAGTATAGTATAGGGACAGTATGGTGGAGGGACAGTATGGTGGAGGGGCAGTATGGTAGAGGGGCAGTATTGTAGAGGGGCAGTATGGTGGAGGGGCAGTATGGTGAAAGGGCAGTATGCTTGAGGGGCAGTATGGTGGAGGGACAGTATAGTAGAGGGGCAGTATGGTGGAGGAGAAGTATGGTGGAGGGGCAGTATGGTAGAGGGGCAGTATAGTAGAGGGGAAGTTATGTTGAGGGGAAGTATGGTGGAGGAGCAGTATGGTAAAGGGGTAGCATTGGTGAGGGGCCGTATCATGGTGGAGGGGCAGTATGGTGGAGGAGCAGTATGGTAAAAGGGCAGTATGATGGAGGGACAGTATAGTAGAGGGGCTATCTGAAAAACATTACTCAGGTGTCACTTGCCCGGACATTCACTGGCCCGGACATGAAGGATATTCCCACCTGCTGTTCTGCAGGATGCCGAGAAGTAAATTACCTTTATATTGGGCACTTAGGTATATGTGGAGGGTGAAGAACAAACATAGTTAGGATAGTTAAATATATCAATGGCAGACATAACGGGCATTAATCTAAATTGTGTGTCCGGACGAGAAATTTGGACATTTTTCATGGAAATTACTCATAACACCCTCAGGAAAATGATTACAGAGAAATTCCTTATTTTTTTAACTACACATATAGTACAACCTATGTCTAATTTTTAGTGGCAAATTTGAAGCAAAATGCGTTTTGGGTAATAAGGGAGGGGGTGATATGCTACTGAATTATCGCCCGGACATACCTGTTTACCAAATTTGAATTTTCTCAAAAATGTAGAAAAAATACCTCCACTGAGACAATATTTAGTCCATATTGACCGTGAGACCTCACACTATAGGCGGTAAATAGGAAAACACATATATCTAGTGCCATTTTTCAAGAATTATATCAATTATGTCACTTTTATTCATTTGTTTGTCATTTTCGGGTCATTTTTAGCCTATTTTAGGCCCCTAGAATCTAAAATATGGATATTCGACCATCAAAACCTTATATAACATCAAGAACTCATCGACCTGGATGATATGAGAAAAACAAAATCATAGAAAAGTGGATATCCTAAAAATGGCGGCCAGCGGAAGTCCAAAAATGTCAAAAGCTCCCTTTCTGTGATTTATAACCGAAATACTTTATTTACACGAAAAAAATTATGTCCTGAAATAATTATTTCGTTAAGCAAATGACTTTCTTCATTCACGAAATAAATTTTGTAATTCACAAAATCACTTTCGTCATTCACAAAATAGATTTCGTCATTCACAAAAGTTATTTCATTAACTTCCTTCTCCCTACACAAGGGGTTGACACTGTGCTGGTTTCGGCACGATACTTTAATGATATATTCTGTAATTGCTCAAGTCAATCATATAAGTAGTTGGAGGTGTAGCGTTATGGTGCTTTTTTTAATCTGAAGGTCTGGGGTTCGATCCCTGGACTCGACTATAGTTTTATAGTTTTTCGTTTTTAAAGAGGCCGTTTACACAAAAATAGACTTTGACTCCATGCAGAGAATAATCTCAAAAATTTAATTATGTATGTCACATACATTGTTCGGAATAAAACCACCCACGATTTTTTTAAGTGAGTGACGTGAGTGACGTGGGTGACGTGGGTGGCGTGGGTGGCGTGGGTGGCGTGGGTGGCGTGGGTGGCGTGGGTGGCGTGGGTGGCGTGGGTGGCGTGGGTGGCGTGGGTGGCGTGGGTGGCGTGGGTGGCGTGGGTGGCGTGGGTGGCGTGGGTGGCGTGGGTGGCGTGGGTGGCGTGGGTGGCGTGGGTGGCGTGGGTGGCGTGGGTGGCGTGGGTGGCGTGGGTGGCGTGGGTGGCGTGGGTGGCGTGGGTGGCGTGGGTGGCGTGGGTGGCGTGGGTGGCGTGGGTGGCGTGGGTGGCGTGGGTGGCGTGGGTGGCGTGGGTGGCGTGGGTGGCGTGGGTGGCGTGGGTGGCGTGGGTGGCGTGGGTGGCGTGGGTGGCGTGGGTGGCGTGGGTGGCGTGGGTGGCGTGGGTGGCGTGGGTGGCGTGGGTGGCGTGGGTGGCGTGGGTGGCGTGGGTGGCGTGGGTGGCGTGGGTGGCGTGGGTGAGGTTGGACCAACTTAAACCAACATGTCAGGCTGCTACTGGGATTCGTACCCATGCAGACAAACAACCTCTGACTACAAGTCAACTGCCCTAACCACTGGGCCACCAAGTTGAGCTATATGAGAGGCAAGAATGGACAAATTTCCTTGTGACTGGCAATGCTGTGGGGATGTTCTGTGTGACAAAATTATTGTATGAATCATTATTCAATGGGTCGTTGTAAGCGGTGTCTTTGTAAGCTGTAGATGACGACACCAAACCCCCTGAATTTATCTTTTTTTGCTGTTAAAAATGTGGGATAATATGGAATATGATAGTAGAAACTGCACTATGAAATTATGAAATTTTCAGAACATCTGGAATATATAATGATAATGCTGCTTCGCAATTATGGTGAAATTTGATAATAGATAAATATCTCAAATTGATTATTTCATACTTTAAATTGAAACAAATTTTTTCATTAAATAGCATTATGATATTTTTTCTTTTTTCAACAATTTTATTAGGGCTTATAGTATTTTACATCCACCGAATTCAGCACTTGTGCCGTTCTTCCATTCGGGCCCATTGAAGTGTAAGTTACATCAGGTCTTATCAGTTATATCATATACTATGTTTTGTATCTACAGATAGATTATCGATCATAAATATGCATTATTTCTGGAATTATAAAAGAAAAATGGTTGATTACGCTGGTTGCAACTAGAGCTATATCGGGGTGTATCGGGACCATGGCGCCTTTTTAACCCTTTCCTTACCGCGCCTAGCGTAGCACACAGTGCGTTAACGACCACGCCCCTGCGGTGAACTATCCCGCTAGTACCGCACGTCGCACGTTGTACAGACGTCTAAATACTGGCCTATTCTGCAAGCCATAGAAAATTACTCAAAGTGCAGAGGGGTGCTTCGCAAATTAGCCAATTTAGATAACTTAGGAAGATAATTAGATAATTTTAATGATACCGAAAAGACGAAGAGACTTCAGGCTTTATTTCCATTCCATTAATTATGAATTCGATCAATATTTGGTAATTATATTGATATTCCCAATTGCAGGAAGAATTTGATACTCTTTTTTGCTCCGTTGACAAAAGCCTGTACATAGGCCAAATATAGCACTGCACCTACAAAGATGTGTATCTATTTTTTCATCACAATGACATTATGTTATTTTTACATTAATAGTTATAAAAAGACATGGAGAACACATCTGGGGAGTTGTTTTGTATTTAGAATTAATATATTATGGAGAAATCATGAAAATGTGATATGCCTGATAGGTCGCGCCAACCGCACTCTGTCTTATAGTTGGCCTAAAGCTAAGACTTATGCTTTATATAATCAAGTATCAACATCGCCATAGTAAGCCATTCATCTGAATTAGACACTAATCATAGGTACAATATTATTTTCTATATATACTGAATTTTAAAAGAAATCTGTCCATTATTTACTGATATAATAGAAAATATTTAATAATATAAATCAGCTGCCTCAAGGCAGCATCGGTATTCCCCTGGTGCTGCCTTAAGGCAGCATTGGTACTCTCATGGTGCTGCCTTGAGGCAGCATTGGTATTCTCTTGGTGCTGCCTTAAGGCAGCATTGGTAAGGAAAGGGTTAAATAAAAAGGAAAAACGCCAGTGCAGAGAGGTGCAGTACAAAATAGGTAAACAAATTAAAAATCTATGCTGGATTATATTAGGTTTATGTGAAAGGGTTAAGTTGGTCCGTCTCTTTAAGATTCTGAATGAAAATAGAAATAATTCAGAAAGAGGGAAAATGGCAACTTACAATAGAAATTATAGAGTGACTAGTGTAGTGGAACTAAAATTGGTTCCTTAAAGAATCTTTATGACTGAGGAAAGAAAAAGAAAGGTTCTGCATGAAGGGGAATTGAACTCTCAGCATGAGGTTTCTCTTGCAGACACTCTACTTCTAGACTACTTAAACTGACTTGTAGAGGGAACGTTTCAGGGATTCCTGGGCCCTGTTTTTTAGTGACGACAATCGTTATCGGCGATATCTTCCAGGCGGCAGTGTGCTAGAGAGCTACGATCGTAGAACCAACGACAAATGGCGTGGGCCTACGACACCTAGAGAGCTCAAATGTATTTTTTAGTCACGACAGTCGGTGCCTTGCCAAGCGGAAAGTGTCGCGAACTATGTCGTAGGTCTAAGACCATTTTGGACATGTCGTACCGAATGCGCAACTTCACTTCCCGTGGGAATTAAGCAATGAAATGTTAACACGAGTAAGGTATACATATGACCTATAATCGTACCAAATATGAAGAAGAACGGCCGTATAGTTATGAAGTTATCGGCGTGTGAAATTCGTCATACCAAATGTTGCTCTGGTGGCCAGTGTACCCCTACCATCACGTGATCTAATTTATGCGGCGACCTTGACATCGACTGCGCTTACTTCACTCTCCCAGCAGAGATTCCGCGCGCTACACCGCGGAAGATCTGCTAGAAGAGTGCGTGTACGATATCCGATCGATAGCTCAATGTTTCATATTGAAACGCCGATAACTTCATAACTATACGGCCGTTCTTCTTCATATATGGTACGATTATAGGTCATATGTATCCCTTACTCGTGTTAAAATTTCAGCACTTAATTCCATCGGGAAGTGGAAAAATCCTCTATATACGCACAGTGATGTGTTATAGAACCTAAGACAGTTCTATACTTGTTGTCAGGGCCGACAATTTGAGCTCAGATCGTAGGCTGCAGGCTACGACATCGTCTATAGCACGGCGGCCATTTTGTATCATCAAATAATGTCTTGGTCTCAAGGGACGATCTTAGGCCATCGTGGATCCACGATATCGTGACTAAAAAACAGGGCCCTGAATGCATGGACAAATCTAGTTCCTCACAATACACCAGGTGGCAGGCACTGAAATGAAAATGCTAGTTCTGTTCATATCCACCCAGTGTCAGTGCTGTGCTTAGTCTATACCATTACGGCCAAGGGATAAGATAAGGGATAAGATAACCATACTTTTGGTCATTTCCAATCAGTGTCAGTGTTAACTGTGATAAAGTTGTGATAAAGGAATACGACAAGATGACTTCAGCTTGTGCATACTGGCAACAGAACAGAATTCTTGACTGCATTATGATATCAGTATACACAGCCTGAAACTATCTTGCCTGATTCTAAGAGATTATTCTACGAAGTGACTAGTGCAGTAGAACTTTCATTACTTCCTGAACCAAATTCAATGACTCTGTAAACAAAGACACGTTCTGGATGGGTTTATGTTGTGCATACTGATAACAGAAGAGAATTACTGCCGACTTACTGTTATAACTATGCATAAACTGAAGCTTTCTTGCCTTCATTATACACCCTAGAATACAAGTATTTTACCCTGAATAGATGTAGAAGGTTGTCAAAATACTAATGTCTCCATTCTAAGACATCACATGTTGACCATGTGTTGATATCTTTTTCTGCCCAAGCCCTGCAGTAAGCTATGATTACTGCACACGTGTGCTGTACACAGTTTATACTGCATGCCCCAGAATGTGAAGTAGAGTAGAACCCCTTGTAAACATAGACACTCCAAGGGGGGCCAAAGTGTCTGCCTACATAGGGGAGGGGGAGGCACTTGCATATTTATTAGAAAGAACTGTTCTGAGGAAAGGTGTCAGTTAACCCTTTCACTGTCACATGATGCCTCCAGGCATTCCCGGGTGAACCGCTGCATGATGCCTGGAGGCATTCCCATGGCTACCGCCGCATGATGCCTCCAGGT
This sequence comes from Alentia gelatinosa, assembly GCA_950022655.1. NCBI lineage: Eukaryota > Metazoa > Annelida > Polychaeta > Phyllodocida > Polynoidae > Alentia > Alentia gelatinosa. The sequence goes on along the minus strand of OX465584.1, from coordinate 18,137,973 downwards.
ATTCCTGTGTGAACCGCCACATGATGCCTTGAGGCATCATGAACTCTGATATTTTTTAATTCAAGGGGACACACTTTGAGGCAGTATATAGCTTCAGTGGGGCAGAAATCTGTGAAAACCTGAGAAATCCCATTGAAATGATCTTGTAATTATGTGAAATGTCACTCGGACGGACATTTTTCCGTTTATATACCATTTAGCCCCATAGAGGTTAAGGGAGTGGTTCAAAATAAGTTTAATGTTATGTGGCTTGTTATATTTGACAATATAAAATCTCCAGGGGACACACTTTGAGGCAGTATATAGCTTTAGTGGGGCAGAAATCTGTGAAAACCTGAGAAATCCCATTGAAAAGACCTTGTAATTATGTGAAATGTCACTCGGACGGAAATTTTTCCGTTTATATACCATTTAGCCCCATAGGGGTTAGGGGAGTGGTTCAAAATAAGTTTACTGTTATGTGGCTTGTTATATTTGACTAAGAAATACTGCCCCTCCACCATACTGCCCCTTTACCATATTGTCCCTCTACAATACAGCCCCTCACCCATACTGCCCCTCACCCATACTGCCCCTTAACTGTGCCATACTGCCCCTCCACTATACTGCCCCCTTACAATACTGTCCCTCCACCATACTGTCCTTCTATAAAACTGCCCCTCAACCATACTTCCCCTCTACTATGATGTCCCTCTGTCATACTGCCCCTCCACCAAACTGCCCCTCTAACATACTGCCCCTGTACCATACTGAACCTCCACTATACTGCCCCCTTACAATACTGTCCCTCCACCATACTGCCCACCTACAATACTGCCCCTCCACCATACTGCCCCTTAACCATATTGTCCCTCTACCATACAGCCGCTCGCCCATACTGCCCCTCACCCATACTGTCCCTCAACTGTGCCATACTGCCCCTCCACTATACTGCCCCCTTACAATACTGTCCCTCACCCATACTGACCCTCAACCATACTGTCCTTCAGCATACTGCCCCTAAATGATACTGTCCCTCACCGATGCTGCCCCTTTAACATACTGCCCCTCTACAATACTGTCCCTCCACCATACTGTCCCTCTATAATACTGTCCCTCTGTAATACTGCCCCTCCATCCTACTACACACCCTCTACTATAATGTCCCTCTGTCATACTGACCCTCCACCAAACTGCCCCTCTAACATACTGCCCCTGTACCATACTGACCCTCCGTTATACTGCCCCTTTAAAATACTGTCCCTCCAAATTTCTGCCCATCTACAATACTGCCCCTCCACCATACTGCCCCTTTATCATATTGTCCCTATACCATACAGCCCCTCACCTATACTGCCCCTCACCCATACTGCCCCTCAACTGTACCATACTGCCCCTCCACTATACTGCCCCTTACAAAACTGTCCCTTCACCATACTGCCCATCTACAATACTGCTCCTCCACCATACTGCCCCTCTACAATACTGTTCCTCCACCATACTGTCCCTCTATAATACTGTCCCTCTGTAATACTGCCCCTCCATCCTACTACACACCCTCTACTATAATGTCCCTCTGTCATACTGACCCTCCACCAAACTGCCCCTCTAACATACTGCCCCTGTACCATACTGACCCTCCATTATACTGCCCCTTTAAAATACTGTCCCTCCAAATTTCTGCCCATCTACAATACTGCCCCTCCACCATACTGCCCCTTTATCATATTGTCCCTATACCATACAGCCCCTCACCTATACTGCCCCTCACCCATACTGCCCCTCAACTGTACCATACTGCCCCTCCACTATACTGCCCCTTACAAAACTGTCCCTTCACCATACTGCCCATCTACAATACTGCTCCTCCACCATACTGCCCCTTTACCATACTGCCCCTCTACCATACATCCTCTCACCCATACTGACCCTCACCGATACTGACCCTCATCTGTACTGCCCATCACCCATACTGCCCCTCAACCATCATACTGTCCTGCAGCAATACTCCCTCTCAACGTTACTGCCACTACACCGAATTGCTCCTCTACCATACTGCCTCTAAACCATACTACCCTTAATCCATACTGCCCATAAACCATACTGCCCCTCAACCTCACTGCCCTGAACTATACTGACTCAAACCATACTGTACCTTATAGGGACATTATAGTACAGGGGTAGTATGGTGGAGGGGCAGTATTGTAGAGGGACAGTATGGTGGAGGGACAGCATTGTAGAGGGGCAGCATGTTAAAGGGGCAGTATTGGTGAGGGACAGTATCATGTTGGAGGGGCAGTATGGTGGAGGAGCAGTATGGTAAAAGGGCAGTATGGTGGAAGGGACAGTATAGTAGAGGGGCAGTATGGTGAAAGGGCAGTATGGTGGAGGGGCAGTATGGTGGAGGAACAGTATAGTAGAGGGGCAGTATGGTGGAGGCGCAGTATAGTGGAGGGGCAGTAGGGTAGAGGGGCAGTATGGTGGAGGGGCAGTATAGTAGAGGGGAAGTTATGTTGAGGGGCAGTATGGTGGAGGAGCAGTATGGTAAAGGGGTAGCATTGGTGAGGGGCAGTATCATGGTGGAGGGGCAGTATGGTGGAGGAGCAGTATGGTAAAAGGGCAGTATGGTGGAGGGACAGTATAGTAGAGGGGCAGTATGGTGAAAGGGCAGTATGGTGGAGGGGCAGTATGGTGGAGGGACAGTATAGTAGAGGGGTTGTATGGTAGAGGAGCAGTATGGTGGAGGGGGAGTATGGTAGAGGGGTAATATGGTGGAGCGGCAGTATGGTGAAAGGGCAGTATGGTGGAGGGACAGTATAGTAGAGGGGCCGTATGTTGAAAGGGCAGTATGGTGGAGGAGCAGTATGGTAAAGGGGCAGTATGGTGGAGGGACAGTATTTTAGAGGGACAGTATGGTGGAGGGACAGCATTGTAGAGGGGCAGCATGTTAAAGGGGCAGCATTGGTGAGGGACAGTATCATGGTGGAGGGGCAGTATGGTGGAGGTGCAGTATGGTAAAAGGGCAGTATGCTGGAGGGACAGTATAGTAGAGGGGCAGTATGGTGAAAGGGTAGTATGGTGGAGGGGCAGTATGGTGGAGGGACAGTATAGTATAGGGACAGTATGGTGGAGGGGCAGTATGGTAGAGAGGCAGTATGGTGGAGGGGCAGTATAGTAGAGGGGAAATTATGTTGAGGGGCAGTCTGGTGGAGGAGCAGTATGGTAAAGGGGTAGCATTGGTGAGGGGCAGTATCATGGTGGAGCTGCAGTATGGTAAAAGGGCAGTATGGTGGAGGGACAGTATAGTAGAGGGGCAGTATGGTGAAAGGGCAGTATGGTGGAGGGGCAGTATGGTGGAGGGACAGTATAGTAGAGGGGCAGTATGGTAGATGAGCAGTATGGTGGAGGGGCAGTATGGTAGAGGGGCAGTATGGTGGAGGGGCAGTATGGTGAAAGGGCAGTATTGTGGAGGGGCAGTATGGTGGAGGGACAGTATAGTAGAGGGGCAGTATGGTGGAGGAGCATAATGGTGGAGGGGTAGTATGGTAGAGGGGCAGTATAGTAGAGGGAAAGTTATGTTGAGGGGAAGTATGGTGGAGGAGCAGTATGGTAAAGGGGTAGCATTGGTGAGGGGCAGTATCATGGTGGAGGGGCAGTATGGTGGAGGAGCTTTTATTTATCCTGGAGCTCAGGTTAGGTGTCTAGCACCTATCTTCCACCTTCTCCAGCAAAAAGATTCTGTGGTCTCGTATTACCCAACTAGTGGGTTTACATAAACGAGCATGGTTGTAATACAATTCCCAAGATAACATAAAGTACATAGTAGGGTTAGATTTAGTAATTTGTACAAGTTACATATAGAGTAAAAGAGGTATTCCAAATGAATTACTTTAGTTTACGCTACGTCGTGGGATTTGGCAGATGTTTGGCCCACTTAAGCAATTCAGTTCATAGAAAGGTAATAAATATAGCAAGTTATAATAATAAACATAGGCAAGGTTGGTAAAGGTGGTATGCGACTTATAAATTCCGCACTTGGTAGTAGTCAAGTCAGTTTATTAGGGGTTTGTATACAACGCAAGTTGGCTTAAAAGTTTAGCCTTGGTATACGCCTTAAAACTATCATACGACTGCAAATTCCTTACTTCAGGGCCTAGCACGTTCCATAACTTACTGGTTTTATACTCTACCGATGCCTTATAGGCATTCGACTCTATCTTATTTACACTTTTCAGGACTGGGCCCTCAAATAGTCTAGTGTTCAATTTTCTTTGGTCTAAATATTGTTCCTTATGAGCTCGTATGTAGGCTAGGTTTAATAAATGAGCCTCTCGTCTTTCATGTAATTTGTTGATCTTACAAGTTCTATGTAGATAATTCGTCCTAGTGCGTGCTACACTCTGCGTGCAGATGCGCAAACCTCTGTTTTGACATTTCTGCAGTTTGCTTAAAAGCACATTGTCGGTAGCATGGAGTATGGAGTCACCATATTCCAGGTATGGTAATACCATGGTTTTGTAGATTGTGATTGCCTGATTAACATTAAGAAATTTCCTAATATAAGATAATATCCTTAGCTTGTTTGCAACAATGCCCATAGTTTTCTTTAAATGACTTTTAAAATTTAGTTGACTATCCAAGGTTAAGCTTGACTTCCCCTTTATCGTTCAACCATGACCTATCATTTCTGTATATTGTATAGTTAGGGATGGCAAACAGGTTTGAGGGGAGATTGGCAGTCAACTAGGTCTCCGAGAAGGTCACTATATCTGCTTGGAGTTGAATAACTGCTTGTTTTACTAAGTCAGCTTTATTTTTGAGACTCTGTAAATTTTGATGTATAATGTGCAGGCCTTTACCTAACTTGTTCGGATTATCCATTTAGGAAATTAGAATTATTTATCATGGGGCTACAGCATCTGCCCAGGGTCCCAGACATCAAAACAAGGGTACCCATAGCTCTCTATAAGAATTTTCAGTGAATCAGATTGGTATGAGTGTTGGGATAATCGTTCCATTTGTGGGATACTTACCATTGGGCAGTAAGCTGAATAAAGGATGATACAATTTATAGAGGGAGGTATAAATATATTGGTTTACTTACAGTTGTTGTATACATGTGTAAGTGGCTGTCAATAGTTGTTCCTTGTGTTGCGTAAGTAGCGTTCTGGTGATGAGAGTGGGGGGGGGTGTGTGGAGTTCAGATTTGCTAGATAATTTGAGAAAAAGTCCACCAGAATTTGCAGGGTGTGAGTCCACAGTCCCATGTTCTTGAGATTACATAGAATAAACAAATTGTTAAGTACATAGGAATGCTAAAGCATAAGAAAAGTTTGGACAAGTTACTGGGTCGACAAATATGATTTAATACGATACCAACATTAGGTTGGGAGATGTGCATCCACAGTCTCCTATCGGCAATGAATTGATATATATATATCACAGCATTTACAAAAAGGCTAGTGGAGAATGTGAGACCACAGTTCCCCACTGTCGTAGTAAATAAAATATTCCATTTTGGGGTATAACAGGCATCAAATTTACTGGTAAGTTAATTGATAGGTGTCACAGCAATTAAATAAAACATAATATCCATAATACATGTAACTAGTCTACTACCCCGATACCCATATTTTCAGAGACGTGGCGAGGTTATGTCTCTAACTTTTTTCTTTTTTTTTTGGGACGACTCTAGAGTTGTGGCTAGGTTACGACTCTATACAGGAATTCGTGGCGAGGTTACGACTCCATACGAAACATGATGTTGTATCTTGACTAGGTGCTCCCTGTTGGAGCTAAAACAATGATATTGAGACGTGGCCAGGTTATGTCTCGATTGGTGTAGTGTATGTAATTTTGCAAGCACTCTCAGTTCAGTCTATGTTATGTATCCTACCCTGATTAAATGTGTTATTTACCTGTATTTTTTGTATCTCTCTAATCTAGTTAGACGATGTACACATCCATCGAAGGGGTAAGTTGAAATTTTCTATTCTTGTTTTGAACGATTCAAGCAGTTGATGGGGAAGGGCTAGGGGTGCATGGTCGGAAACACCTGGTTGTGTTCATACATCTTCCTTTGGAAGACAAGGATAAAGACAAGTAAACAGAGTCCTAGCTACTATTTATAGATGTGGAGGAGTATAGGTTATGATTGCCACCAGATCCTGTATGATCTAGTAGAATACTCCGTGAAATGTAATAGCTAATTTGCAGACAGATCTAGGTAAAGGCTTCCACATCCTCCACCAAAACTTACAAAGTCTTAAAAATAAATCTGATTTGGTATCCTTGTCAATCAAATATTCCAATATTCATATTGCCTCATTCTCCGAAACATGGTTGACAACAAGCCAAGACAAAGTAACTTATATAATATTGACAACTACCATCTTATACGAAATGACAGAAAATGGTTGACTGTAAAAGGGGAGGTGAAAACTGGGGGAGGGTTATGCATCTATATAAGGGATAATCTTGAGTATGAACATATGAAAGATCTGGATCAAAGCACCAAAGACCTGGAGGTGATGTGGCTTAAGGTCAATCTCCCGAACCAGAAAATTCAAGTGATAGGCAACGTATATCGACCAAATGAAGGGAATCACATGGAAGCGATAGACTTGTTAAACAGCAGCGTGACAAATATCAGAACGAGATTTAAATGTGAAATCACAGTGTTGGGTGACTTTAATTGGAAATTTAATAAAAAGGATAGCCAGGACTACAACAGTATTTCATTTCTAGAAACGGTTACAGGGTTAAAACAGGTTATAAACACTAACACAAGATACAATTATATCATCGACCTAGCTTTTTCTGAATGGGAGTATGTGAAAGATAGCGGAGTATTAAGCATGAATCAGAGCGACCATAGTGCAATATTTATTTCAAAAAAGAAGGCCAAAAGTTATAAAGAAACCAAAAAATTTCAGGCACGATCGTATCGGAAATACGACAAAACAACACTTCAAGAACAACTAAACACACACGACTGGGAAAATTATTTTGAACCAAGAGACCCCACTAGTGCCTGGCAAACCCTGTACAATACGATTACCTATTACTTAGACAAATCCTGTCCCATTAAGAACCAACAGATAAAATTTAAAGAAGAACCATGGCTTAATAACACCATCATTGAAGCTATAGGAGAAAAGGATAGGGCATGGAAACGAGCCAGACAAAGCAACCTGAATGAGGATTAGGATTATGCTAAAAGAAAAAGAAACCTTACCAAAAAACTTATACAGGATGCTAAGCGAAATTACATCAAAGAAAAAAGTGACCAGGCGCCTAACAAGTTTTGGGAGCTTATGAATGACCTGATACCCAATAAAGGCAAAGATTCAAAAATTACACTAAAAGACTCGGACACTGACTCATCAGTCCCTGATGATGCAGTACCGGACTACATCAATGAATATTTTGCCACCATAGGCGGCAAACTAGCTAGGAAGTTTAGTAACCCATGGTATGATGACTGTAGCCCAACGAGAGCTATCATGAACGACTTTTTAATCACACATGATACTGTAGCTGATGCGGTCAAAAGTATAGATGTGAAAAAATCATCGGCAGTAGCACATATTTCGTCTACGGTCCTAAAAGACAGTTTTGAGGTCCTTATTTCATACTTTAAATTGGAACAAATTTTTTCATTAAATAGCATTATGATATATCATATACAATGTTTTGTATCTACAGATAGATTATCAATCATAAATATGCATTATTTCTGGAATTATAAAAGAAAAATGGTTGATTACGCTGGTTGCAACTAGAGCTATATCGGGGTGTATCGGGACCATGGCACCTTTTTAACCCTTTCCTTGCCGCGCCTAGCGTAGCACGCAGTGCGTTAACGACCTCGCCCCCTGCGGTGAATTATCCCGCTAGTACCGATCGTCGCAAGTTGTACAGACGTCTAAATACCGGCCTGTTCTGCAAGCCATAGAAAATTACTCAAAGTGCAGAGGGGTGCTTCGCAAATTAGCCAATTTAGATAACTTAGGGAGATAATTAGATAATTTTAGTGATACCGAAAAGATGCAGAGACTTCAGGCTTTATTTCCATTCCATTAATTATGAATTCGATCAATATTTGATAATTATATTGATATTCCCAATTGCAGGAAGAATTTGATACTCTTTTTTGCTCCGTTGACAAAAGCCTGTACATAGGCCAAATATAGCACTGCACCTACAGAGATGTGTATCTATTTTTTCATCACAATGACATTATGTTATTTTTACATTAATAATCTTAAAAAGACATGGAGAACACATCTGGGGAGTTGTTTTGTATTTAGAATTAATATATTATGGAGAATTCATGAAAATGTGATATGCCTGATAGGTGGCGCCAACCGCACTCTGTCTTATAGTTGGCCTAAAGCTAAGACTTATGCTTTATATAATCAAGTATCAACATCGCCATAGTAAGCCATTCATCTGAATTCGACTCTAATCATAGGTACAATATTGTTTTCTATATATACTGAATTTTAAAAGAAATCTGTCCATTATTTACTGATATAATATAAAATATTTAATAATATAAATCAGCTGCCTCAAGGCAGCATCGGTATTCCCATGGTGCTGCCTTAAGGCAGCATTGGTACTCTCACGGTGCTGCATTGAGGCAGCATTGGTATTCTCTTGGTGCTGCCTTAAGGCAGCATTGGTAAGGAAAGGGTTAGATAAAAAGGAAAAACGCCAGTGCAGAGAGGTGCAGTACAAAATAGGTAAACAAATTAAAAATCTATGCTGGATTATATTAGGTTTATGTGAAAGGGTTAAGTTGGTCTGTCTCTTTAAGATTCTGAATGAAAATAGAAATAGTTCAGAAAGAGGGAAAATGGCAACGTACAATAGAAATTATAGACTGACTAGTGTAGTGGAACTAAAATTGGTTCCTAAAAGAATCTTTTTGACTGAGGAAAGAAAAAGAAAGGTTCTGCATGGAGGGGAATTGAACTCTCAGCATGAGGTTTCTTTTGCAGACACTCTACTTCTAGACTACTTAAACTGACTTGTGGAGGGAACGTTTCAGGGATTCCTGAATGCATGGACAAATCTAGTTCCTCACAATACACCAGGTGGCAGGCACTGTAATGAAAATGCTAGCTCTGTTCATATCCACCCAGTGTCAGTGCTGTGCTTAGACTATACCAGTAGAGCCAAGGGATAAGATAAGGGATAAGATAACCATACTCTTGGTCATTTCCAAACAGTGTCAGTGCTGTACTGTGATAAAGTTGTGATAAAGGAATATGACAAGATGACTTCAGCTTGTGCATACTGGCAACATAACAGAATTCTTGACTGCAGTATGATATCAGTATACACAGCCTGAAACTATCTTGCCTGATTCTAAGAGATTATTCTACGAAGTGACTAGTGCAGTAGAACTTTCATTACTTCCTGAACCAAATTCAATGACTCTGTAAACAAAGACACGTTCTGGATGGGTTTATGTTGTGCATACTGATAACAGAAGAGAATTACTGCCGACTTACTGTTATAACTATGCATAAACTGAAGCTTTCTTGCCTTCATTATACACCCTAGAATACAAGTATTTTACCCTGAATAGATGTAGAAGGTTGTCGAAATACTAATGTCTCCATTCTAAGACATCACATGTTGACCATGTGTTGATATCTATTTCTGCCAAAGCCCTGCAGTAAGCTATGATTACTGCACACGTGTGCTGTACACAGTTTATACTGCATGCCCCAGAATGTGAAATAGAGTAGAACCCCTTGTAAACATACACACTCCAAGGGGGGCCAAATTGTCTGCCTACATAGGGGAGGGGGAGGCACTTGCATATTTATTAGAAAGAACTGTTCTGAGGAAAGTTGTCAGTTAACGCTGTTCTGCAAACCAGGTTGCCATTAGGTGGTGGTCTACTGTAACTGGTGCATGAGAAAGGGCTTAAATGAATGCTCAAATCCAATTTGATTCATAGGCAATGATAACTCAATGCGATAGGTCTGTCATTCCAGTGTCATTATTCAATGGGTCGTTGTAAGCTGTGTCTTTGTAAGCTGTAGATGACGACACCAAACCCCCTGAATTTCTTTTTTTTTTGCTGTTAAAAATGTGGGATAATATGGAATATGATAGTAGAAACTGCACTGTGATTTTATGAAATTTTCAAAACATCTGGAATATATAATGATAATGCTGCTCCGCAATTATGGTGAAATTTGATAATAGATAAATATCTCAAATTGATTATTTCATACTTTAAATTGGAACAAATTTTGTCATTAAATAGCATTATGATATATCATATACTATGTTTTGTATCTACAGATAGATTATCAATCATAAATATGCATTATTTCTGGAATTATAAAAGAAAAATGGTTGATTACGCTGGTTGCAACTAGAGCTATATCGGGGTCTATCGGGACCATGGCACCTTTTTAACCCTTTCCTTACCGCGCCTAGCGTAGCACGCAGTGCGTTAACGACCGCACCCCCTGCGGTGAATTATCCTGCTAGTACCGATCGTCACACGTTGTACAGACGTCTAAATACCGGCCTATTCTGCAAGCCATAGAAAATTACTCAAAGTGCAGAGGGGTGCTTCGCAAATTAGCCAATTCAGATAACCTAGGGAGATAATTAGATAATTTTAATGATACCGAAAAGACGAAGAGACTTCAGGCTTTATTTCCATTCCATTAATTATGAATTCGATCAATATTTGATAATTATATTGATATTCCCAATTGCAGGAAGAATTTGATACTCTTTTTTGCTCCATTGACAAAAGCCTGTACATAGGCCAAATATAGCACTGCACCTACAAAGATGTGTATCTATTTTTTCATCACAATGACATTATGTTATTTTTACATTAATAATCATAAAAAGACATGGAGAACACATCTGGGGAGTTGTTTTGTATTTAGAATTAATATATTATGGAGAAATCATGAAAATGTGATATGCCTGATAGGTGGCGCCAACCGCACTCTGTCTTATAGTTGGCCTAAAGCTAAGACTTATGCTTTATATAATCAAGTATCAACATCGCCATAGTAAGCCATTCATCTGAATTCGACTCTAATCATAGGTACAATATTGTTTTCTATATATACTGAATTTTAAAAGAAATCTGTCCATTATTTACTGATATAATATAAAATATTTAATAATATAAATCAGCTGCCTCAAGGCAGCATCGGTATTCCCATGGTGCTGCCTTAAGGCAGCATTGGTACTCTCACGGTGCTGCATTGAGGCAGCATTGGTATTCTCTTGGTGCTGCCTTAAGGCAGCATTGGTAAGGAAAGGGTTAGATAAAAAGGAAAAACGCCAGTGCAGAGAGGTGCAGTACAAAATAGGTAAACAAATTAAAAATCTATGCTGGATTATATTAGGTTTATGTGAAAGGGTTAAGTTGGTCTGTCTCTTTAAGATTCTGAATGAAAATAGAAATAGTTCAGAAAGAGGGAAAATGGCAACGTACAATAGAAATTATAGACTGACTAGTGTAGTGGAACTAAAATTGGTTCCTAAAAGAATCTTTTTGACTGAGGAAAGAAAAAGAAAGGTTCTGCATGGAGGGGAATTGAACTCTCAGCATGAGGTTTCTTTTGCAGACACTCTACTTCTAGACTACTTAAACTGACTTGTGGAGGGAACGTTTCAGGGATTCCTGAATGCATGGACAAATCTAGTTCCTCACAATACACCAGGTGGCAGGCACTGTAATGAAAATGCTAGCTCTGTTCATATCCACCCAGTGTCAGTGCTGTGCTTAGACTATACCAGTAGAGCCAAGGGATAAGATAAGGGATAAGATAACCATACTCTTGGTCATTTCCAAACAGTGTCAGTGCTGTACTGTGATAAAGTTGTGATAAAGGAATATGACAAGATGACTTCAGCTTGTCCATACTGGCAACAGAACAGAATTCTTGACTGCAGTATGATATCAGTATACACAGCCTGAAACTATCTTGCCTGATTCTAAGAGATTATTCTACGAAGTGACTAGTGCAGTAGAACTTTCATTACTTCCTGAACCAAATTCAATGACTCTGTAAACAAAGACACGTTCTGGATGGGTTTATGTTGTGCATACTGATAACAGAAGAGAATTACTGCCGACTTACTGTTATAACTATGCATAAACTGAAGCTTTCTTGCCTTCATTATACACCCTAGAATACAAGTATTTTACCCTGAATAGATGTAGAAGGTTGTCGAAATACTAATGTCTCCATTCTAAGACATCACATGTTGACCATGTGTTGATATCTATTTCTGCCAAAGCCCTGCAGTAAGCTATGATTACTGCACACGTGTGCTGTACACAGTTTATACTGCATGCCCCAGAATGTGAAATAGAGTAGAACCCCTTGTAAACATAGACACTCCAAGGGGGGCCAAATTGTCTGCCTACATAGGGGAGGGGGAGGCACTTGCATATTTATTAGAAAGAACTGTTCTGAGGAAAGTTGTCAGTTAACGCTGTACTGCAAACCAGGTTGCCATTAGGTGGTGGTCTACTGTAACTGGTGCATGAGAAAGGGCTTAAATGAATGCTCAAATCCAATTTGATTCATAGGCAATGATAACTCAATGCGATAGGTCTGTCATTCCAGTGTCATTATTCAATGGGTCGTTGTAAGCTGTGTCTTTGTAAGCTGTAGATGACGACACCAAACCCCCTGAATTTCTTTTTTTTTTGCTGTTAAAAATGTGGGATAATATGGAATATGATAGTAGAAACTGCACTGTGATTTTATGAAATTTTCAAAACATCTGGAATATATAATGATAATGCTGCTCCGCAATTATGGTGAAATTTGATAATAGATAAATATCTCAAATTGATTATTTCATACTTTAAATTGGAACAAATTTTGTCATTAAATAGCATTATGATATATCATATACTATGTTTTGTATCTACAGATAGATTATCAATCATAAATATGCATTATTTCTGGAATTATAAAAGAAAAATGGTTGATTACGCTGGTTGCAACTAGAGCTATATCGGGGTCTATCGGGACCATGGCACCTTTTTAACCCTTTCCTTACCGCGCCTAGCGTAGCACGCAGTGCGTTAACGACCGCACCCCCTGCGGTGAATTATCCTGCTAGTACCGATCGTCACACGTTGTACAGACGTCTAAATACCGGCCTATTCTGCAAGCCATAGAAAATTACTCAAAGTGCAGAGGGGTGCTTCGCAAATTAGCCAATTCAGATAACCTAGGGAGATAATTAGATAATTTTAATGATACCGAAAAGACGAAGAGACTTCAGGCTTTATTTCCATTCCATTAATTATGAATTCGATCAATATTTGATAATTATATTGATATTCCCAATTGCAGGAAGAATTTGATACTCTTTTTTGCTCCATTGACAAAAGCCTGTACATAGGCCAAATATAGCACTGCACCTACAAAGATGTGTATCTATTTTTTCATCACAATGACATTATGTTATTTTTACATTAATAATCATAAAAAGACATGGAGAACACATCTGGGGAGTTGTTTTGTATTTAGAATTAATATATTATGGAGAAATCATGAAAATGTGATATGCCTGATAGGTGGCGCCAACCGCACTCTGTCTTATAGTTGGCCTAAAGCTAAGACTTATGCTTTATATAATCAAGTATCAACATCGCCATAGTAAGCCATTCATCTGAATTCGACTCTAATCATAAGTACAATATTGTTTTCTATATATACTGAATTTTAAAAGAAATCTGTCCATTATTTACTGATATAATATAAAATATTTAATAATATAAATCAGCTGCCTCAAGGCAGCATCGGTATTCCCATGGTGCTGCCTTAAGGCAGCATTGGTACTCTCACGGTGCTGCCTTGAGGCAGCATTGGTATTCTCTTGGTGCTGCCTTAAGGCAGCATTGGTAAGGAAAGGGTTAGATAAAAAGGAAAAACGCCAGTGCAGAGAGGTGCAGTACAAAATAGGTAAACAAATTAAAAATCTATGCCGGATTATATTAGGTTTATGTGGAAGGGTTAAGTTGGTCTGTCTGTTTAAGATTCTGAATGAAAATAGAAATAATTCAGAAAGAGGAAAAATGGCAACTTACAATAGAAATTATAGAGTGACTAGTGTAGTGGAACTAAAATTGGTTCCTTAAAGAATCTTTATGACTGAGGAAAGAAAAAGAAAGGTTCTGTATGGAGGGGAATTGAACTCTCAGCATGAGGTTTCTTTTGCAGACACTCTACTTCTAGACTACTTAAACTGACTTGTAGAGGGAACGTTTCAGAGATTCCTGAATGCATGGACATATCTAATTCCTCACAATACACCAGGTGGCAGGCACTGTAATGAAAATGCTAGTTCTGTTCATATCCACCCAGTGTCAGTGCTACGCTTAGACTATACCAGTAGAGCCAAGGGATAAGATAAGGGATAAGATAACCATACTCTTGGTCATTTCCAAACAGTGTCAGTGCTGTACTGTGATAAAGTTGTGATAAAGGAATATGACAAGATGACTTCAGCTTGTGCATACTGGCAACAGAACAGAATTCTTGACTGCATTATGATATCAGTATACACAGCCTGAAACTATCTTGCCTGATTCTAAGAGATTATTCTAAGAAGTGACTAGTGCAGTAGAACTTTCATTACTTCCTGAACCAAATTCAATGACTCTGTAAACAAAGACACGTTCTGGATGGGTTTATGTTGTGCATACTGATAACAGAAGAGAATTACTGCCGACTTACTGTTATAACTATGCATAAACTGAAGCTTTCTTGCCTTCATTATACACCCTAGAATACAAGTATTTTACCCTGAATAGATGTAGAAGGTTGTCAAAATACTAATGTCTCCATTCTAAGACATCACATGTTGACCATGTGTTGATATCTATTTCTGCCCAAGCCCTGCAGTAAGCTATGATTACTGCACACGTGTGCTGTACACAGTTTATACTGCATGCCCCAGAATGTGAAGTAGAGTAGAACCCCTTGTAAACATACACACTCCAAGGGGGGCCAAAGTGTCTGCCTACATAGGGGAGGGGGAGGAACTTGCATATTTATTAGAAAGAACTGTTCTGAGGAAAGGTGTCAGTTAACCCTTTCACTGTCACATGATGCCTCCAGGCATTCCCGGGTGAACCGCTGCATGATGCCTGGAGGCATTCCCATGGCTACCGCCGCATGATGCCTCCAGGTATTCCCGTGTGAACCGCCACATGATGCCTTGAGGCATCATAAAGTCAGATTTTTTTAAATTCATTTTTTCAGTCGATTTAAGCACAAAAGGGTTAGAAATTTTCCATTTTAAATAAAACAGTTTGAAAACAATGTATCTGTGTTTTGAGTATATATAGTGCCATGGAGATGTTGATTTGCGAGTAGAACTTGGAGAAAACCAAAATAATTCACAGATCGAGTGAGGCATATGGACGGGTTGGGCCGGCATTTCAGGGGTGCATCTGCTAGAAGCCTGCAGTGGTAGTATAAAGGAAAAGTGTAGGGGGTGTGGCGGTACTATTCCCGATACATTTTGGCGTGCGGCGGTTTAAGGGTTAACGCTGTTCTGCTACCCAGGTTGCCATTAGGCGGTGGTCTACTGTAAATGGTGCATGAGAAAGGGCTTAAATGAATGCTCAAATCCAATTTGATTCATAGTCAATGATAACTCAATGAGATAGGTCTGTCATTCCAGTGGATAAGTTTTGTAAGATTCAAAAGCGGAAATAAAAGCAATTTAAAAGGAGAAATAGAGATTATTCTAGTGTGGAAGAACTGACATTATTTGTTCAAGGAATATTTATTACTTTCAAAAAAGAAAAAAAAGCTGGATTGAGGAGATTTGAACTCTCAAGCTTAGGGTTTCCTTGCAGACACTCTACCTCTAGACTACAGAAAAGACATGAAGAAGGAATGTTTAAGTCGGTCTGTCTCTGTAAGATTCTGAATGAAAATAGAAATAATTCAGAAAGAGAAAAAATGACAACTTAGAATAGCAAATATACGATTAGTGATAAGATAATCATATTTTCGGTCATTTCCGAACAGTCAGTGCTGTACTGTGATAAAGTTGTGATAAAGGAATACAACAAGATGACTTCAGCTTGTGCATACTGATAACCGAACAGAATTCTTGACTGCATTATGATATCAGTATACACAGCCTGAAACTTATGGGGCGCCCTTCTGCACAAACCCATTTCATCAATATTTTCTTCATACAGCTTACCTTTCGTTCTACGGAATGTGTTTCATCCATGAAAAACACCACAAAACCTATATTTCATACCCAATTTTTTTCACCCAATATTGTATGAAATGGTCATAAATCACAGAAAGTGTGCATATGGGGGTCTGGGGTGAAATGAGGGGTCTGTGAATAAACCTCGGAATATCTCAAAGTTCTTTCTTGTGGGTAATGTATAGGTTTTGGGTTACCTGCTCATGAAGTCTTATGAGTTAAATATTAAAACCATTGCCATGGCAAGTCAGTGAACCTATACACCCTCAAAACGATGTCCGGGCAAGTGACATTTGGGTGTTTTCCTTTTGAGGGGCAGCCATAAAATTTGTGATATGATTTTACTGCCCAATTCTATTATTTCTTGTTGAAGTGTGTCTAAGGGTTAGGTTTTGAGTGTTCTGGTGAGTGTTAATGAGTATCTTCCTTTGCACTGAGTTGTTTCATACAGGGGTATGACAAGTATTTTACCTTAATTCTAGGTCCCTAAATATACATTACTTGTCGTTTAGGTTAGTAGGAGTACAGAGTTAGGTAGGCACTATCAATTATATGGAGGAAAATCCCAAGGGGACACACTTTGAGGCAGTATATATATTTTTCCGTTTATATACCATTTAGCCCCATAGAGGTTAAGGGAGTGGTTCAAAATAAGTTTAATGTTATGTGGCTTGTTATATTTGACAATATAAAATCTCCAGGGGACACACTTTGAGGCAGTATATAGCTTTAGTGGGGCAGAAATCTGTGAAAACCTGAGAAATCCCATTGAAAAGACCTTGTAATTATGTGAAATGTCACTCGGACGGACATTTTTCCGTTTATATACCATTTAGCCCCAAAGGGGTTAGGGGAGTGGTTCAAAATAAGTTTACTGTTTTGTAGCTTGTTATATTTGACTAAGAAATACTGCCCCTCCACCATACTGCCCCTTTACCATATTGTCCCTCTACAATACAGCCCCTCACCCATACTGCCCCTCACCCATACTGCCCCTCAACTGTGCCATACTGCCCCTCCACTATACTGCCCCCTTACAATACTGTCCCTCCACCATACTGTCCCTCTATAATACTGCCCCTCAACCATACTTCCCCTCTACTATGATGTCCCTCTGTCATACTGCCCCTCCACCAAACTGCCCCTCTAACATACTGCCCCTGTACCATATTGACCCTCCACTATACTGCCCCCTTACAATACTGTCCCTCCACCATACTGCCCATCTACAATATTGCCCCTCCACCATACTGCCCCTTAACCATATTGTCCCTCTACCATACAGCCCCTCGCCCATACTGCCCCTCACCCATACTGTCCCTCAACTGTGCCATACTGCCCCTCCACTATACTGCCCCCTTACAATACTGTCCCTCCCCCATACTGTCCATCTACAATACTGCTCCTCCACCATACTGCCCCTTTACCATACTGCCCCTCTACCATACAGCCCCTCACCCATACTGACCCTCACCGATACTGACCCTCATCTGTACTGCCCATCACCCATACTGACCCTCAACCATCATACTGTCCTGCAGCAATACTCCCTCTCAACGTAACTGCCACTACACCGAATTGCTCCTCTACCATACTGCCTCTCAACCATACTACCCTTAATCAATACTTCCCATAAATCATACTGCCCCTCAACCTCACTGCCCTGAACTATACTGACTCAAACCATAATGTACCTTATAAGGACATTATAGTACAGGGGTAGTATGGTGGAGGGGCAGTATTGTAGAGGGACAGTATGGTGGAGGGACAGCATTGTAGAGGGGCAGCATGTTAAAGGGGCAGTATTGGTGAGGGACAGTATCATGTTGGAGGGGCAGTATGGTGGAGGAGCAGTATGGTAAAAGGGCAGTATGGTGGAGGGACAGTATAGTAGAGGGGCAGTATGGTGAAAGGGCAGTATGGTGGAGGGGCAGTATGGTAGAGGGGCAGTATGGTGGAGGGGCAGTATAGTAGAGGGGAAGTTATGTTGAGGGGCAGTATGGTGGAGGAGCAGTATGGTAAAGGGGTAGCATTGGTGAGGGGCAGTATCATGGTGGAGGGGCAGTATGGTGGAGGAGCAGTATGGTAAAAGGGCAGTATGGTGGAGGGACAGTATAGTAGAGGGGCAGTATGGTGAAAGGGCAGTATGGTGGAGGGGCAGTATGGTGGAGGGACAGTATAGTAGAGGGGTTGTATGGTAGAGGAGCAGTATGGTGGAGGGGGAGTATGGTAGAGGGGTAATATGGTGGAGCGGCAGTATGGTGAAAGGGCAGTATGGTGGAGGGACAGTATAGTAGAGGGGCCGTATGTTGAAAGGGCAGTATGGTGGAGGAGCAGTATGGTAAAGGGGCAGTATGGTGGAGTGACAGTATTTTAGAGGGACAGTATGGTGGAGGGACAGCATTGTAGAGGGGCAGCATGTTAAAGGGGCAGCATTGGTGAGGGATAGTATCATGGTGGAGGGGCAGTATGGTGGAGGTGCAGTATGGTAAAAGGGCAGTATGCTGGAGGGACAGTATAGTAGAGGGGCAGTATGGTGAAAGGGTAGTATGGTGGAGGGGCAGTATGGTGGAGGGACAGTATAGTATAGGGACAGTATGGTGGAGGGACAGTATGGTGGAGGGGCAGTATGGTAGAGGGGCAGTATGGTAGAGGGGCAGTATGGTGGAGGGGCAGTATGGTGAAAGGGCAGTATGCTTGAGGGGCAGTATGGTGGAGGGACAGTATAGTAGAGGGGCAGTATGGTGGAGGGGCAGTATGGTGGAGGGGCAGTATGGTAGAGGGGCAGTATAGTAGAGGGGAAGTTATGTTGAGGGGAAGTATGGTGGAGGAGCAGTATGGTAAAGGGGTAGCATTGGTGAGGGGCAGTATCATGGTGGAGGGGCAGTATGGTGGAGGAGCAGTATGGTAAAAGGGCAGTATGATGGAGGGACAGTATAGTAGAGGGGCTATCTGAAAAACATTACTCAGGTGTCACTCGCCCGGACATTCACTGGCCCGGACATGAAGGATATTCCCACCTGCTGTTCTGCAGGATGCCGAGAAGTAAATTACCTTTATATTGGGCACTTAGGTATATGTGGAGGGTGAAGAACAAACATAGTTAGGATAGTTAAATATATCAATGGCAGACATAACGGGCATTAATCTAAATTGTGTGTCCGGACGAGAAATTTGGACATTTTTCATGGAAATTACTCATAACACCCTCAGAAAATGATTACAGAGAAATTCCTTTTTTTTTTAACTACACATATAGTACAACCTATGTCTAATTTTTAGTGGCAAATTTGAAGCAAAATGCGTTTTGGGTAATAAGGGAGGGGGTGATATGCTACTGAATTATTGCCCGGACATACCTGTTTACCAAATTTGAATTTTCTCAAAAATGTAGAAAAAATACCTCCACTGAGACAATATTTAGTCCATATTGACCGTGAGACCTCACACTATAGGCGGTAAATAGGAAAACACATATATCTAGTGCCATTTTTCAAGAATTATATCAATTATGTCACTTTTATTCATTTGTTTGTCATTTTCGGGTCATTTTTAGCCTATTTTAGGCCCCTAGAATCTAAAATATGGATATTCGACCATCAAAACCTTATATAACATCAAGAACTCATCGACCTGGATGATATGAGAAAAACAAAATCATAGAAAAGTGGATATCCTAAAAATGGCGGCCAGCGGAAGTCCAAAAATGTCAAAAGCTCCCTTTCTGTGATTTATAACCGAAATACTTTATTTACACGAAAAAAATTATGTCCTGAAATAATTATTTCGTTAAGCAAATGACTTTCTTCATTCACGAAATAAATTTTGTAATTCACAAAATCACTTTTGTCATTCACAAAATAGATTTCGTCATTCACAAAAGTTATTTCATTAACTTCCTTCTCCCTACACAAGGGGTTGACACTGTGCTGGTTTCGGCACGATACTTTAATGATATATTCTGTAATTGCTCAAGTCAATCATATAAGTAGTTGGAGGTGTAGCGTTATGGTGCTTTTTTTAATCTGAAGGTCTGGGGTTCGATCCCTGGACTCGACTATAGTTTTATAGTTTTTCGTTTTTAAAGAGGCCGTTTACACAAAAATAGACTTTGACTCCATGCAGAGAATAATCTCAAAAATTTCATTATGTAAGTCACTTACATTGTTCGGAATAAAACCACCCACGATTTTTGTAAGTGGGTGGCGTGGGTGGCGTGGGTGGCGTGGGTGGCGTGGGTGGCGTGGGTGGCGTGGGTGGCGTGGGTGGCGTGGGTGGCGTGGGTGGCGTGGGTGGCGTGGGTGGCGTGGGTGGCGTGGGTGGCGTGGGTGGCGTGGGTGGCGTGGGTGGCGTGGGTGGCGTGGGTGGCGTGGGTGGCGTGGGTGGCGTGGGTGGCGTGGGTGGCGTGGGTGGCGTGGGTGGCGTGGGTGGCGTGGGTGGCGTGGGTGGCGTGGGTGGCGTGGGTGGCGTGGGTGGCGTGGGTGGCGTGGGTGGCGTGGGTGAGGTTGGACCAACTTAAACCAACATGTCAGGCTGCTACTGGGATTCGTACCCATGCAGACAAACTACCTCTGACTACAAGTCAACTGCCCTAACCACTGGGCCACCAAGTTGAGCTACATGAGAGGCAAGAATGGACAAATTTCCTTGTGACTGGCAATGCTGTGGGGATGTTCTGTGTGACAAAATTATTGTATGAATCATTATTCAATGGGTCGTTGTAAGCGGTGTCTTTGTAAGCTGTAGATGACGACACCAAACCCCCTGAATTTATCTTTTTTTGCTGTTAAAAATGTGGGATAATATGGAATATGATAGTAGAAACTGCACTATGAAATTATGAAATTTTCAGAACATCTGGAATATATAATGATAATGCTGCTCCGCAATTACGGTGAAATTTGATAATAGATAAATATCTCAAATTGATTATTTCATACTTTAAATTGGAACAAATTTTTTCATGAAATAGCATTATGATATTTTTTTTTTTTTCAACAATTTTATTAGGGCTTATAGTATTTTACATCCATTGAATTCAGCACTTGTGCCGTTCTTCCATTCGGGCCCATTGAAGTGTAAGTTACATCAGGTCTTATCAGTTATATCATATACTATGTTTTGTATCTACAGATAGATTATCGATCATAAATATGCATTATTTCTGGAATTATAAAAGAAAAATGGTTGATTACGCTGGTTGCAACTAGAGCTATATCGGGGTGTATCGGGACCATGGCGCCTTTTTAACCCTTTCCTTACCGCGCCTAGCGTAGCACACAGTGCGTTAACGACCGCGCCCCCTGCGGTGAACTATCCCGCTAGTACCGCACGTTGCACGTTGTACAGACGTCTAAATACTGGCCTATTCTGCAAGCCATAGAAAATTACTCAAAGTGCAGAGGGGTGCTTCGCAAATAAGCCAATTTAGATAACTTAGGAAGATAATTAGATAATTTTAATGATACCGAAAAGACGAAGAGACTTCAGGCTTTATTTCCATTCCATTAATTATGAATTCGATCAATATTTGATAATTATATTGATATTCCCAATTGCAGGAAGAATTTGATACTCTTTTTTGCTCCGTTGACAAAAGCCTGTACATAGGCCAAATATAGCACTGCACCTACAAAGATGTGTATCTATTTTTTCATCACAATGACATTATGTTATTTTTACATTAATAATTATAAAAAGACATGGAGAACACATCTGGGGAGTTGTTTTGTATTTAGAATTAATATATTATGGAGAAATCATGAAAATGTGATATGCCTGATAGGTGGCGCCAACCACACTCTGTCTTATAGTTGGCCTAAAGCTAAGACTTATGCTTTATATAATCAAGTATCAACATCGCCATAGTAAGCCATTCATCTGAATTAGACACTAATCATAGGTACAATATTATTTTCTATATATACTGAATTTTAAAAGAAATCTGTCCATTATTTACTGATATAATATAAAATATTTAATAATATAAATCAGCTGCCTCAAGGCAGCATCGGTATTCCCCTGGTGCTGCCTTAAGGCAGCATTGGTACTCTCACGGTGCTGCCTTGAGGCAGCATTGGTATTCTCTTGGTGCTGCCTTAAGGCAGCATTGGTAAGGAAAGGGTTAAATAAAAAGGAAAAACGCCAGTGCAGAGAGGTGCAGTACAAAATAGGTAAACAAATTAAAAATCTATGCTGGATTATATAAGGTTTATGTGAAAGGGTTAAGTTGGTCCGTCTCTTTAAGATTCTGAATGAAAATAGAAATAATTCAGAAAGAGGGAAAATGGCAACTTACAATAGAAATTATAGAGTGACTAGTGTAGTGGAACTAAAATTGGTTCCTTAAAGAATCTTTATGACTGAGGAAAGAAAAAGAAAGGTTCTGCATGAAGGGGAATTAAACTCTCAGCATGAGGTTTCTCTTGCAGACACTCTACTTCTAGACTACTTAAACTGACTTGTAGAGGGAACGTTTCAGGGATTCCTGAATGCATGGACAAATCTAGTTCCTCACAATACACCAGGTGGCAGGCACTGTAATGAAAATGCTAGTTCTGTTCATATCCACCCAGTGTCAGTGCTGTGCTTAGTCTATACCAGTACGGCCAAGGGCTAAGATAAGGGATAAGATAACCATACTTTTGGTCATTTCCAATCAGTGTCAGTGTTAACTGTGATAAAGTTGTGATAAAGGAATACGACAAGATGACTTCAGCTTGTGCATACTGGCAACAGAACAGAATTCTTGACAGCATTATGATATCAGTATACACAGCCTGAAACTATCTTGCCTGATTCTAAGAGATTATTCTACGAAGTGACTAGTGCAGTAGAACTTTCATTACTTCCTGAACCAAATTCAATGACTCTGTAAACAAAGACACGTTCTGGATGGGTTTATGTTGTGCATACTGATAACAGAAGAGAATTACTGCCGACTTACTGTTATAACTATGCATAAACTGAAGCTTTCTTGCCTTCATTATACACCCTAGAATACAAGTATTTTACCCTGAATAGATGTAGAAGGTTGTCAAAATACTAATGTCTCCATTCTAAGACATCACATGTTGACCATGTGTTGATATCTTTTTCTGCCCAAGCCCTGCAGTAAGCTATGATTACTGCACACGTGTGCTGTACACAGTTTATACTGCATGCCCCAGAATGTGAAGTAGAGTAGAACCCCTTATAAACATAGACACTCCAAGGGGGGCCAAAGTGTCTGCCTACATAGGGGAGGGGGAGGCACTTGCATATTTATTAGAAAGAACTGTTCTGAGGAAAGGTGTCAGTTAACCCTTTCACTGTCACATGATGCCTCCAGGCATTCCCGGGTGAACCGCCGCATGATGCCTGGAGGCATTCCCATGGCTACCGCCGCATGATGCCTCCAGGTATTCCCGTGTGAACCGCCACATGATGCCTTGAGGCATCATGAACTCTGATTTTTTTTAATTCAAGGGGACACACTTTGAGGCAGTATATAGCTTCAGTGGGGCAGAAATCTGTGAAAACCTGAGAAATCCCATTGAAATGATCTTGTAATTATGTGAAATGTCACTCGGACGGACATTTTTCCGTTTATATACCATTTAGCCCCATAGAGGTTAAGGGAGTGGTTCAAAATAAGTTTAATGTTATGTGGCTTGTTATATTTGACAATATAAAATCTCCAGGGGACACACTTTGAGGCAGTATATAGCTTTAGTGGGGCAGAAATCTGTGAAAACCTGAGAAATCCCATTGAAAAGACCTTGTAATTATGTGAAATGTCACTCGGACGGACATTTTTCCGTTTATATACCATTTAGCCCCATAGGGGTTAGGGGAGTGGTTCAAAATAAGTTTACTGTTATGTGGCTTGTTATATTTGACTAAGAAATACTGCCCCTCCACCATACTGCCCCTTTACCATATTGTCCCTCTACAATACAGCCCCTCACCCATACTGCCCCTCACCCATACTGCCCCTAAACTGTGCCATACTGCCCCTCCACTATACTGCCCCCTTACAATACTGTCCCTCCACCATACTGTCCTTCTATAATACTGCCCCTCAACCATACTTCCCCTCTACTATGATGTCCCTCTGTCATACTGCCCCTCCACCAAACTGCCCCTCTAACATACTGCCCCTGTACCATACTGAACCTCCACTATACTGCCCCCTTACAATACTGTCCCTCCACCATACTGCCCACCTACAATACTGCCCCTCCACCATACTGCCCCTTAACCATATTGTCCCTCTACCATACAACCCCTCGCCCATACTGCCCCTCACCCATACTGTCCCTCAACTGTGCCATACTGCCCCTCCACTATACTGCCCCCTCACAATACTGTCCCTCCCCCATACTGTCCATCTACAATACTGCTCCTCCACCATACTGCCCCTTTACCATACTGCCCCTCTACCATACAGCCCCTCGCCCATACTGACCCTCACCCATACTGACACTCAACCATACTGTCCTTCAGCATACTGCCCCTAAATGATACTGTCCCTCACCGATGCTGCCCCTTTAACATACTGCCCCTCTACAATACTGTCCCTCCACCATACTGTCCCTCTATAATACTGTCCCTCTATAATACTGCCCCTCCATCCTACTACACACCCTCTACTATAATGTCCCTCTGTCATACTGCCCCTCCACCAAACTGCCCCTCTAACATACTGCCCCTGTACCATACTGACCCTCCATTATACTGCCCCTTTAAAATACTGTCCCTCCAAATTTCTGCCCATCTACAATACTGCCCCTCCACCATACTGCCCCTTTACCATATTGTCCCTATACCATACAGCCCCTCACCTATACTGCCCCTCACCCATACTGCCCCTCAACTGTACCATGCTGCCCCTCCACTATACTGCCCCTTACAAAACTGTCCCTTCACCATACTGCCCATCTACAATACTGCTCCTCCACCATACTGCCCCTTTACCATACTGCCCCTCTACCATACAGCCCCTCACCCATACTGACCCTCACCGATACTGACCCTCATCTGTACTGCCCATCACCCATACTGCCCCTCAACCATCATACTGTCCTGCAGCAATACTCCCTCTCAACGTAACTGCCACTACACCGAATTGCTCCTCTACCATACTGCCTCTCAACCATACTACCCTTAATCCATACTGCCCATAAATCATACTGCCCCTCAACCTCACTGCCCTGAACTATACTGACTCAAACCATACTGTACCTTATAGGAACATTATAGTACAGGGATAGTATGGTGGAGGGGCAGTATTGTAGAGGGACAGTATGGTGGAGGGACAGCATTGTAGAGGGGCAGCATGTTAAAGGGGCAGTATTGGTAAGGGACAGTATCATGTTGGAGGGGCAGTATGGTGGAGGAGCAGTATGGTAAAAGGGCAGTATGGTGGAGGGACAGTATAGTAGAGGGGCAGTATGGTGAAAGGGCAGTATGGTGGAGGGGCAGTATGGTGGGGGAACAGTATAGTAGAGGGGCAGTATGGTGGAGGCGCAGTATGGTGGAGGGGCAGTATGGTAGAGGGGCAGTATGGTGGAGGGGCAGTATAGTAGAGGGGAAGTTATGTTGAGGGGCAGTATGGTGGAGGAGCAGTATGGTAAAGGGGTAGCATTGGTGAGGGGCAGTATCATGGTGGAGGGGCAGTATGGTGGAGGAGCAGTATGGTAAAAGGGCACTATGGTGGAGGGACAGTATAGTAGAGGGGCAGTATGGTGAAAGGGCAGTATGGTGGAAGGGCAGTATGGTGGAGGGACAGTATAGTAGAGGGGTTGTATGGTAGAGGAGCAGTATGGTGGAGGGGGAGTATGGTAGAGGGGTAATATGGTGGAGCGGCAGTATGGTGAAAGGGCAGTATGGTGGAGGGACAGTATAGTAGAGGGGCCGTATGTTGAAAGGGCAGTATGGTGGAGGAGCAGTATGGTAAAGGGGCAGTATGGTGGAGTGACAGTATTTTAGAGGGACAGTATGGTGGAGGGACAGCATTGTAGAGGGGCAGCATGTTAAAGGGGCAGCATTGGTGAGGGATAGTATCATGGTGGAGGGGCAGTATGGTGGAGGTGCAGTATGGTAAAAGGGCAGTATGCTGGAGGGACAGTATAGTAGAGGGGCAGTATGGTGAAAGGGTAGTATGGTGGAGGGGCAGTATGGTGGAGGGACAGTATAGTATAGGGACAGTATGGTGGAGGGACAGTATGGTGGAGGGGCAGTATGGTAGAGGGGCAGTATTGTAGAGGGGCAGTATGGTGGAGGGGCAGTATGGTGAAAGGGCAGTATGCTTGAGGGGCAGTATGGTGGAGGGACAGTATAGTAGAGGGGCAGTATGGTGGAGGAGCAGTATGGTGGAGGGGCAGTATGGTAGAGGGGCAGTATAGTAGAGGGGAAGTTATGTTGAGGGGAAGTATGGTGGAGGAGCAGTATGGTAAAGGGGTAGCATTGGTGAGGGGCCGTATCATGGTGGAGGGGCAGTATGGTGGAGGAGCAGTATGGTAAAAGGGCAGTATGATGGAGGGACAGTATAGTAGAGGGGCTATCTGAAAAACATTACTCAGGTGTCACTGGCCCGGACATTCACTGGCCCGGACATGAAGGATATTCCCACCTGCTGTTCTGCAGGATGCCGAGAAGTAAATTACCTTTATATTGGGCACTTAGGTATATGTGGAGGGTGAAGAACAAACATAGTTAGGATAGTTAAATATATCAATGGCAGACATAACGGGCATTAATCTAAATTGTGTGTCCGGACGAGAAATTTGGACATTTTTCATGGAAATTACTCATAACACCCTCAGGAAAATGATTACAGAGAAATTCCTTATTTTTTTAACTACACATATAGTACAACCTATGTCTAATTTTTAGTGGCAAATTTGAAGCAAAATGCGTTTTGGGTAATAAGGGAGGGGGTGATATGCTACTGAATTATCGCCCGGACATACCTGTTTACCAAATTTGAATTTTCTCAAAAATGTAGAAAAAATACCTCCACTGAGACAATATTTAGTCCATATTGACCGTGAGACCTCACACTATAGGCGGTAAATAGGAAAACACATATATCTAGTGCCATTTTTCAAGAATTATATCAATTATGTCACTTTTATTCATTTGTTTGTCATTTTCGGGTCATTTTTAGCCTATTTTAGGCCCCTAGAATCTAAAATATGGATATTCGACCATCAAAACCTTATATAACATCAAGAACTCATCGACCTGGATGATATGAGAAAAACAAAATCATAGAAAAGTGGATATCCTAAAAATGGCGGCCAGCGGAAGTCCAAAAATGTCAAAAGCTCCCTTTCTGTGATTTATAACCGAAATACTTTATTTACACGAAAAAAATTATGTCCTGAAATAATTATTTCGTTAAGCAAATGACTTTCTTCATTCACGAAATAAATTTTGTAATTCACAATATCACTTTCGTCATTCACAAAATAGATTTCGTCATTCACAAAAGTTATTTCATTAACTTCCTTCTCCCTACACAAGGGGTTGACACTGTGCTGGTTTCGGCACGATACTTTAATGATATATTCTGTAATTGCTCAAGTCAATCATATAAGTAGTTGGAGGTGTAGCGTTATGGTGCTTTTTTTAATCTGAAGGTCTGGGGTTCGATCCCTGGACTCGACTATAGTTTTATAGTTTTTCGTTTTTAAAGAGGCCGTTTACACAAAAATAGACTTTGACTCCATGCAGAGAATAATCTCAAAAATTTTATTATGTATGTCACTTACATTGTTCGGAATAAAACCACCCACGATTTTTTTAAGTGAGTGACGTGAGTGACGTGAGTGGCGTGGGTGGCGTGGGTGGCGTGGGTGGCGTGGGTGGCGTGGGTGGCGTGGGTGGCGTGGGTGGCGTGGGTGGCGTGGGTGGCGTGGGTGGCGTGGGTGGCGTGGGTGGCGTGGGTGGCGTGGGTGGCGTGGGTGGCGTGGGTGGCGTGGGTGGCGTGGGTGGCGTGGGTGGCGTGGGTGGCGTGGGTGGCGTGGGTGGCGTGGGTGGCGTGGGTGGCGTGGGTGGCGTGGGTGGCGTGGGTGGCGTGGGTGGCGTGGGTGGCGTGGGTGGCGTGGGTGGCGTGGGTGGCGTGGGTGGCGTGGGTGAGGTTGGACCAACTTAAACCAACATGTCAGGCTGCTACTGGGATTCGTACCCATGCAGACAAACAACCTCTGACTACAAGTCAACTGCCCTAACCACTGGGCCACCAAGTTGAGCTATATGAGAGGCAAGAATGGACAAATTTCCTTGTGACTGGCAATGCTGTGGGGATGTTCTGTGTGACAAAATTATTGTATGAATCATTATTCAATGGGTCGTTGTAAGCGGTGTCTTTGTAAGCTGTAGATGACGACACCAAACCCCCTGAATTTATCTTTTTTTGCTGTTAAAAATGTGGGATAATATGGAATATGATAGTAGAAACTGCACTATGAAATTATGAAATTTTCAGAACATCTGGAATATATAATGATAATGCTGCTTCGCAATTATGGTGAAATTTGATAATAGATAAATATCTCAAATTGATTATTTCATACTTTAAATTGAAACAAATTTTTTCATTAAATAGCATTATGATATTTTTTCTTTTTTCAACAATTTTATTAGGGCTTATAGTATTTTACATCCACCGAATTCAGCACTTGTGCCGTTCTTCCATTCGGGCCCATTGAAGTGTAAGTTACATCAGGTCTTATCAGTTATATCATATACTATGTTTTGTATCTACAGATAGATTATCGATCATAAATATGCATTATTTCTGGAATTATAAAAGAAAAATGGTTGATTACGCTGGTTGCAACTAGAGCTATATCGGGGTGTATCGGGACCATGGCGCCTTTTTAACCCTTTCCTTACCGCGCCTAGCGTAGCACACAGTGCGTTAACGACCACGCCCCTGCGGTGAACTATCCCGCTAGTACCGCACGTCGCACGTTGTACAGACGTCTAAATACTGGCCTATTCTGCAAGCCATAGAAAATTACTCAAAGTGCAGAGGGGTGCTTCGCAAATTAGCCAATTTAGATAACTTAGGAAGATAATTAGATAATTTTAATGATACCGAAAAGACGAAGAGACTTCAGGCTTTATTTCCATTCCATTAATTATGAATTCGATCAATATTTGGTAATTATATTGATATTCCCAATTGCAGGAAGAATTTGATACTCTTTTTTGCTCCGTTGACAAAAGCCTGTACATAGGCCAAATATAGCACTGCACCTACAAAGATGTGTATCTATTTTTTCATCACAATGACATTATGTTATTTTTACATTAATAGTTATAAAAAGACATGGAGAACACATCTGGGGAGTTGTTTTGTATTTAGAATTAATATATTATGGAGAAATCATGAAAATGTGATATGCCTGATAGGTCGCGCCAACCGCACTCTGTCTTATAGTTGGCCTAAAGCTAAGACTTATGCTTTATATAATCAAGTATCAACATCGCCATAGTAAGCCATTCATCTGAATTAGACACTAATCATAGGTACAATATTATTTTCTATATATACTGAATTTTAAAAGAAATCTGTCAATTATTTACTGATATAATAGAAAATATTTAATAATATAAATCAGCTGCCTCAAGGCAGCATCGGTATTCCCCTGGTGCTGCCTTAAGGCAGCATTGGTACTCTCATGGTGCTGCCTTGAGGCAGCATTGGTATTCTCTTGGTGCTGCCTTAAGGCAGCATTGGTAAGGAAAGGGTTAAATAAAAAGGAAAAACGCCAGTGCAGAGAGGTGCAGTACAAAATAGGTAAACAAATTAAAAATCTATGCTGGATTATATTAGGTTTATGTGAAAGGGTTAAGTTGGTCCGTCTCTTTAAGATTCTGAATGAAAATAGAAATAATTCAGAAAGAGGGAAAATGGCAACTTACAATAGAAATTATAGAGTGACTAGTGTAGTGGAACTAAAATTGGTTCCTTAAAGAATCTTTATGACTGAGGAAAGAAAAAGAAAGGTTCTGCATGAAGGGGAATTGAACTCTCAGCATGAGGTTTCTCTTGCAGACACTCTACTTCTAGACTACTTAAACTGACTTGTAGAGGGAACGTTTCAGGGATTCCTGAATGCATGGACAAATCTAGTTCCTCACAATACACCAGGTGGCAGGCACTGAAATGAAAATGCTAGTTCTGTTCATATCCACCCAGTGTCAGTGCTGTGCTTAGTCTATACCAGTACGGCCAAGGGATAAGATAAGGGATAAGATAACCATACTTTTGGTCATTTCCAATCAGTGTCAGTGTTAACTGTGATAAAGTTGTGATAAAGGAATACGACAAGATGACTTCAGCTTGTGCATACTGGCAACAGAACAGAATTCTTGACTGCATTATGATATCAGTATACACAGCCTGAAACTATCTTGCCTGATTCTAAGAGATTATTCTACGAAGTGACTAGTGCAGTAGAACTTTCATTACTTCCTGAACCAAATTCAATGACTCTGTAAACAAAGACACGTTCTGGATGGGTTTATGTTGTGCATACTGATAACAGAAGAGAATTACTGCCGACTTACTGTTATAACTATGCATAAACTGAAGCTTTCTTGCCTTCATTATACACCCTAGAATACAAGTATTTTACCCTGAATAGATGTAGAAGGTTGTCAAAATACTAATGTCTCCATTCTAAGACATCACATGTTGACCATGTGTTGATATCTTTTTCTGCCCAAGCCCTGCAGTAAGCTATGATTACTGCACACGTGTGCTGTACACAGTTTATACTGCATGCCCCAGAATGTGAAGTAGAGTAGAACCCCTTGTAAACATAGACACTCCAAGGGGGGCCAAAGTGTCTGCCTACATAGGGGAGGGGGAGGCACTTGCATATTTATTAGAAAGAACTGTTCTGAGGAAAGGTGTCAGTTAACCCTTTCACTGTCACATGATGCCTCCAGGCATTCCCGGGTGAACCGCTGCATGATGCCTGGAGGCATTCCCATGGCTACCGCCGCATGATGCCTCCAGGTATTCCTGTGTGAACCGCCACATGATGCCTTGAGGCATCATGAACTCTGATATTTTTTAATTCAAGGGGACACACTTTGAGGCAGTATATAGCTTCAGTGGGGCAGAAATCTGTGAAAACCTGAGAAATCCCATTGAAATGATCTTGTAATTATGTGAAATGTCACTCGGACGGACATTTTTCCGTTTATATACCATTTAGCCCCATAGAGGTTAAGGGAGTGGTTCAAAATAAGTTTAATGTTATGTGGCTTGTTATATTTGACAATATAAAATCTCCAGGGGACACACTTTGAGGCAGTATATAGCTTTAGTGGGGCAGAAATCTGTGAAAACCTGAGAAATCCCATTGAAAAGACCTTGTAATTATGTGAAATGTCACTCGGACGGAAATTTTTCCGTTTATATACCATTTAGCCCCATAGGGGTTAGGGGAGTGGTTCAAAATAAGTTTACTGTTATGTGGCTTGTTATATTTGACTAAGAAATACTGCCCCTCCACCATACTGCCCCTTTACCATATTGTCCCTCTACAATACAGCCCCTCACCCATACTGCCCCTCACCCATACTGCCCCTTAACTGTGCCATACTGCCCCTCCACTATACTGCCCCCTTACAATACTGTCCCTCCACCATACTGTCCTTCTATAAAACTGCCCCTCAACCATACTTCCCCTCTACTATGATGTCCCTCTGTCATACTGCCCCTCCACCAAACTGCCCCTCTAACATACTGCCCCTGTACCATACTGAACCTCCACTATACTGCCCCCTTACAATACTGTCCCTCCACCATACTGCCCACCTACAATACTGCCCCTCCACCATACTGCCCCTTAACCATATTGTCCCTCTACCATACAGCCCCTCGCCCATACTGCCCCTCACCCATACTGTCCCTCAACTGTGCCATACTGCCCCTCCACTATACTGCCCCCTTACAATACTGTCCCTCACCCATACTGACCCTCAACCATACTGTCCTTCAGCATACTGCCCCTAAATGATACTGTCCCTCACCGATGCTGCCCCTTTAACATACTGCCCCTCTACAATACTGTCCCTCCACCATACTGTCCCTCTATAATACTGTCCCTCTGTAATACTGCCCCTCCATCCTACTACACACCCTCTACTATAATGTCCCTCTGTCATACTGACCCTCCACCAAACTGCCCCTCTAACATACTGCCCCTGTACCATACTGACCCTCCATTATACTGCCCCTTTAAAATACTGTCCCTCCAAATTTCTGCCCATCTACAATACTGCCCCTCCACCATACTGCCCCTTTATCATATTGTCCCTATACCATACAGCCCCTCACCTATACTGCCCCTCACCCATACTGCCCCTCAACTGTACCATACTGCCCCTCCACTATACTGCCCCTTACAAAACTGTCCCTTCACCATACTGCCCATCTACAATACTGCTCCTCCACCATACTGCCCCTCTACAATACTGTCCCTCCACCATACTGTCCCTCTATAATACTGTCCCTCTGTAATACTGCCCCTCCATCCTACTACACACCCTCTACTATAATGTCCCTCTGTCATACTGACCCTCCACCAAACTGCCCCTCTAACATACTGCCCCTGTACCATACTGACCCTCCATTATACTGCCCCTTTAAAATACTGTCCCTCCAAATTTCTGCCCATCTACAATACTGCCCCTCCACCATACTGCCCCTTTATCATATTGTCCCTATACCATACAGCCCCTCACCTATACTGCCCCTCACCCATACTGCCCCTCAACTGTACCATACTGCCCCTCCACTATACTGCCCCTTACAAAACTGTCCCTTCACCATACTGCCCATCTACAATACTGCTCCTCCACCATACTGCCCCTTTACCATACTGCCCCTCTACCATACATCCTCTCACCCATACTGACCCTCACCGATACTGACCCTCATCTGTACTGCCCATCACCCATACTGCCCCTCAACCATCATACTGTCCTGCAGCAATACTCCCTCTCAACGTTACTGCCACTACACCGAATTGCTCCTCTACCATACTGCCTCTAAACCATACTACCCTTAATCCATACTGCCCATAAACCATACTGCCCCTCAACCTCACTGCCCTGAACTATACTGACTCAAACCATACTGTACCTTATAGGGACATTATAGTACAGGGGTAGTATGGTGGAGGGGCAGTATTGTAGAGGGACAGTATGGTGGAGGGACAGCATTGTAGAGGGGCAGCATGTTAAAGGGGCAGTATTGGTGAGGGACAGTATCATGTTGGAGGGGCAGTATGGTGGAGGAGCAGTATGGTAAAAGGGCAGTATGGTGGAAGGGACAGTATAGTAGAGGGGCAGTATGGTGAAAGGGCAGTATGGTGGAGGGGCAGTATGGTGGAGGAACAGTATAGTAGAGGGGCAGTATGGTGGAGGCGCAGTATAGTGGAGGGGCAGTAGGGTAGAGGGGCAGTATGGTGGAGGGGCAGTATAGTAGAGGGGAAGTTATGTTGAGGGGCAGTATGGTGGAGGAGCAGTATGGTAAAGGGGTAGCATTGGTGAGGGGCAGTATCATGGTGGAGGGGCAGTATGGTGGAGGAGCAGTATGGTAAAAGGGCAGTATGGTGGAGGGACAGTATAGTAGAGGGGCAGTATGGTGAAAGGGCAGTATGGTGGAGGGGCAGTATGGTGGAGGGACAGTATAGTAGAGGGGTTGTATGGTAGAGGAGCAGTATGGTGGAGGGGGAGTATGGTAGAGGGGTAATATGGTGGAGCGGCAGTATGGTGAAAGGGCAGTATGGTGGAGGGACAGTATAGTAGAGGGGCCGTATGTTGAAAGGGCAGTATGGTGGAGGAGCAGTATGGTAAAGGGGCAGTATGGTGGAGGGACAGTATTTTAGAGGGACAGTATGGTGGAGGGACAGCATTGTAGAGGGGCAGCATGTTAAAGGGGCAGCATTGGTGAGGGACAGTATCATGGTGGAGGGGCAGTATGGTGGAGGTGCAGTATGGTAAAAGGGCAGTATGCTGGAGGGACAGTATAGTAGAGGGGCAGTATGGTGAAAGGGTAGTATGGTGGAGGGGCAGTATGGTGGAGGGACAGTATAGTATAGGGACAGTATGGTGGAGGGGCAGTATGGTAGAGAGGCAGTATGGTGGAGGGGCAGTATAGTAGAGGGGAAATTATGTTGAGGGGCAGTCTGGTGGAGGAGCAGTATGGTAAAGGGGTAGCATTGGTGAGGGGCAGTATCATGGTGGAGCTGCAGTATGGTAAAAGGGCAGTATGGTGGAGGGACAGTATAGTAGAGGGGCAGTATGGTGAAAGGGCAGTATGGTGGAGGGGCAGTATGGTGGAGGGACAGTATAGTAGAGGGGCAGTATGGTAGATGAGCAGTATGGTGGAGGGGCAGTATGGTAGAGGGGCAGTATGGTGGAGGGGCAGTATGGTGAAAGGGCAGTATTGTGGAGGGGCAGTATGGTGGAGGGACAGTATAGTAGAGGGGCAGTATGGTGGAGGAGCATAATGGTGGAGGGGTAGTATGGTAGAGGGGCAGTATAGTAGAGGGAAAGTTATGTTGAGGGGAAGTATGGTGGAGGAGCAGTATGGTAAAGGGGTAGCATTGGTGAGGGGCAGTATCATGGTGGAGGGGCAGTATGGTGGAGGAGCTTTTATTTATCCTGGAGCTCAGGTTAGGTGTCTAGCACCTATCTTCCACCTTCTCCAGCAAAAAGATTCTGTGGTCTCGTATTACCCAACTAGTGGGTTTACATAAACGAGCATGGTTGTAATACAATTCCCAAGATAACATAAAGTACATAGTAGGGTTAGATTTAGTAATTTGTACAAGTTACATATAGAGTAAAAGAGGTATTCCAAATGAATTACTTTAGTTTACGCTACGTCGTGGGATTTGGCAGATGTTTGGCCCACTTAAGCAATTCAGTTCATAGAAAGGTAATAAATATAGCAAGTTATAATAATAAACATAGGCAAGGTTGGTAAAGGTGGTATGCGACTTATAAATTCCGCACTTGGTAGTAGTCAAGTCAGTTTATTAGGGGTTTGTATACAACGCAAGTTGGCTTAAAAGTTTAGCCTTGGTATACGCCTTAAAACTATCATACGACTGCAAATTCCTTACTTCAGGGCCTAGCACGTT
This sequence comes from Alentia gelatinosa, assembly GCA_950022655.1. Taxonomy (NCBI): domain Eukaryota; kingdom Metazoa; phylum Annelida; class Polychaeta; order Phyllodocida; family Polynoidae; genus Alentia; species Alentia gelatinosa. The sequence goes on along the minus strand of OX465584.1, from coordinate 18,102,571 downwards.
CCATAACTTACTGGTTTTATACTCTACCGATGCCTTATAGGCATTCGACTCTATCTTATTTACACTTTTCAGGACTGGGCCCTCAAATAGTCTAGTGTTCAATTTTCTTTGGTCTAAATATTGTTCCTTATGAGCTCGTATGTAGGCTAGGTTTAATAAATGAGCCTCTCGTCTTTCATGTAATTTGTTGATCTTACAAGTTCTATGTAGATAATTCGTCCTAGTGCGTGCTACACTCTGCGTGCAGATGCGCAAACCTCTGTTTTGACATTTCTGCAGTTTGCTTAAAAGCACATTGTCGGTAGCATGGAGTATGGAGTCACCATATTCCAGGTATGGTAATACCATGGTTTTGTAGATTGTGATTGCCTGATTAACATTAAGAAATTTCCTAATATAAGATAATATCCTTAGCTTGTTTGCAACAATGCCCATAGTTTTCTTTAAATGACTTTTAAAATTTAGTTGACTATCCAAGGTTAAGCTTGACTTCCCCTTTATCGTTCAACCATGACCTATCATTTCTGTATATTGTATAGTTAGGGATGGCAAACAGGTTTGAGGGGAGATTGGCAGTCAACTAGGTCTCCGAGAAGGTCACTATATCTGCTTGGAGTTGAATAACTGCTTGTTTTACTAAGTCAGCTTTATTTTTGAGACTCTGTAAATTTTGATGTATAATGTGCAGGCCTTTACCTAACTTGTTCGGATTATCCATTTAGGAAATTAGAATTATTTATCATGGGGCTACAGCATCTGCCCAGGGTCCCAGACATCAAAACAAGGGTACCCATAGCTCTCTATAAGAATTTTCAGTGAATCAGATTGGTATGAGTGTTGGGATAATCGTTCCATTTGTGGGATACTTACCATTGGGCAGTAAGCTGAATAAAGGATGATACAATTTATAGAGGGAGGTATAAATATATTGGTTTACTTACAGTTGTTGTATACATGTGTAAGTGGCTGTCAATAGTTGTTCCTTGTGTTGCGTAAGTAGCGTTCTGGTGATGAGAGTGGGGGGGGGGTGTGTGGAGTTCAGATTTGCTAGATAATTTGAGAAAAAGTCCACCAGAATTTGCAGGGTGTGAGTCCACAGTCCCATGTTCTTGAGATTACATAGAATAAACAAATTGTTAAGTACATAGGAATGCTAAAGCATAAGAAAAGTTTGGACAAGTTACTGGGTCGACAAATATGATTTAATACGATACCAACATTAGGTTGGGAGATGTGCATCCACAGTCTCCTATCGGCAATGAATTGATATATATATATCACAGCATTTACAAAAAGGCTAGTGGAGAATGTGAGACCACAGTTCCCCACTGTCGTAGTAAATAAAATATTCCATTTTGGGGTATAACAGGCATCAAATTTACTGGTAAGTTAATTGATAGGTGTCACAGCAATTAAATAAAACATAATATCCATAATACATGTAACTAGTCTACTACCCCGATACCCATATTTTCAGAGACGTGGCGAGGTTATGTCTCTAACTTTTTTCTTTTTTTTTTGGGACGACTCTAGAGTTGTGGCTAGGTTACGACTCTATACAGGAATTCGTGGCGAGGTTACGACTCCATACGAAACATGATGTTGTATCTTGACTAGGTGCTCCCTGTTGGAGCTAAAACAATGATATTGAGACGTGGCCAGGTTATGTCTCGATTGGTGTAGTGTATGTAATTTTGCAAGCACTCTCAGTTCAGTCTATGTTATGTATCCTACCCTGATTAAATGTGTTATTTACCTGTATTTTTTGTATCTCTCTAATCTAGTTAGACGATGTACACATCCATCGAAGGGGTAAGTTGAAATTTTCTATTCTTGTTTTGAACGATTCAAGCAGTTGATGGGGAAGGGCTAGGGGTGCATGGTCGGAAACACCTGGTTGTGTTCATACATCTTCCTTTGGAAGACAAGGATAAAGACAAGTAAACAGAGTCCTAGCTACTATTTATAGATGTGGAGGAGTATAGGTTATGATTGCCACCAGATCCTGTATGATCTAGTAGAATACTCCGTGAAATGTAATAGCTAATTTGCAGACAGATCTAGGTAAAGGCTTCCACATCCTCCACCAAAACTTACAAAGTCTTAAAAATAAATCTGATTTGGTATCCTTGTCAATCAAATATTCCAATATTCATATTGCCTCATTCTCCGAAACATGGTTGACAACAAGCCAAGACAAAGTAACTTATATAATATTGACAACTACCATCTTATACGAAATGACAGAAAATGGTTGACTGTAAAAGGGGAGGTGAAAACTGGGGGAGGGTTATGCATCTATATAAGGGATAATCTTGAGTATGAACATATGAAAGATCTGGATCAAAGCACCAAAGACCTGGAGGTGATGTGGCTTAAGGTCAATCTCCCGAACCAGAAAATTCAAGTGATAGGCAACGTATATCGACCAAATGAAGGGAATCACATGGAAGCGATAGACTTGTTAAACAGCAGCGTGACAAATATCAGAACGAGATTTAAATGTGAAATCACAGTGTTGGGTGACTTTAATTGGAAATTTAATAAAAAGGATAGCCAGGACTACAACAGTATTTCATTTCTAGAAACGGTTACAGGGTTAAAACAGGTTATAAACACTAACACAAGATACAATTATATCATCGACCTAGCTTTTTCTGAATGGGAGTATGTGAAAGATAGCGGAGTATTAAGCATGAATCAGAGCGACCATAGTGCAATATTTATTTAAAAAAAGAAGGCCAAAAGTTATAAAGAAACCAAAAAATTTCAGGCACGATCGTATCGGAAATACGACAAAACAACACTTCAAGAACAACTAAACACACACGACTGGGAAAATTATTTTGAACCAAGAGACCCCACTAGTGCCTGGCAAACCCTGTACAATACGATTACCTATTACTTAGACAAATCCTGTCCCATTAAGAACCAACAGATAAAATTTAAAGAAGAACCATGGCTTAATAACACCATCATTGAAGCTATAGGAGAAAAGGATAGGGCATGGAAACGAGCCAGACAAAGCAACCTGAATGAGGATTAGGATTATGCTAAAAGAAAAAGAAACCTTACCAAAAAACTTATACAGGATGCTAAGCGAAATTACATCAAAGAAAAAAGTGACCAGGCGCCTAACAAGTTTTGGGAGCTTATGAATGACCTGATACCCAATAAAGGCAAAGATTCAAAAATTACACTAAAAGACTCGGACACTGACTCATCAGTCCCTGATGATGCAGTACCGGACTACATCAATGAATATTTTGCCACCATAGGCGGCAAACTAGCTAGGAAGTTTAGTAACCCATGGTATGATGACTGTAGCCCAACGAGAGCTATCATGAACGACTTTTTAATCACACATGATACTGTAGCTGATGCGGTCAAAAGTATAGATGTGAAAAAATCATCGGCAGTAGCACATATTTCGTCTACGGTCCTAAAAGACAGTTTTGAGGTCCTTATTTCATACTTTAAATTGGAACAAATTTTTTCATTAAATAGCATTATGATATATCATATACAATGTTTTGTATCTACAGATAGATTATCAATCATAAATATGCATTATTTCTGGAATTATAAAAGAAAAATGGTTGATTACGCTGGTTGCAACTAGAGCTATATCGGGGTGTATCGGGACCATGGCACCTTTTTAACCCTTTCCTTGCCGCGCCTAGCGTAGCACGCAGTGCGTTAACGACCTCGCCCCCTGCGGTGAATTATCCCGCTAGTACCGATCGTCGCAAGTTGTACAGACGTCTAAATACCGGCCTGTTCTGCAAGCCATAGAAAATTACTCAAAGTGCAGAGGGGTGCTTCGCAAATTAGCCAATTTAGATAACTTAGGGAGATAATTAGATAATTTTAGTGATACCGAAAAGATGCAGAGACTTCAGGCTTTATTTCCATTCCATTAATTATGAATTCGATCAATATTTGATAATTATATTGATATTCCCAATTGCAGGAAGAATTTGATACTCTTTTTTGCTCCGTTGACAAAAGCCTGTACATAGGCCAAATATAGCACTGCACCTACAGAGATGTGTATCTATTTTTTCATCACAATGACATTATGTTATTTTTACATTAATAATCTTAAAAAGACATGGAGAACACATCTGGGGAGTTGTTTTGTATTTAGAATTAATATATTATGGAGAATTCATGAAAATGTGATATGCCTGATAGGTGGCGCCAACCGCACTCTGTCTTATAGTTGGCCTAAAGCTAAGACTTATGCTTTATATAATCAAGTATCAACATCGCCATAGTAAGCCATTCATCTGAATTCGACTCTAATCATAGGTACAATATTGTTTTCTATATATACTGAATTTTAAAAGAAATCTGTCCATTATTTACTGATATAATATAAAATATTTAATAATATAAATCAGCTGCCTCAAGGCAGCATCGGTATTCCCATGGTGCTGCCTTAAGGCAGCATTGGTACTCTCACGGTGCTGCATTGAGGCAGCATTGGTATTCTCTTGGTGCTGCCTTAAGGCAGCATTGGTAAGGAAAGGGTTAGATAAAAAGGAAAAACGCCAGTGCAGAGAGGTGCAGTACAAAATAGGTAAACAAATTAAAAATCTATGCTGGATTATATTAGGTTTATGTGAAAGGGTTAAGTTGGTCTGTCTCTTTAAGATTCTGAATGAAAATAGAAATAGTTCAGAAAGAGGGAAAATGGCAACGTACAATAGAAATTATAGACTGACTAGTGTAGTGGAACTAAAATTGGTTCCTAAAAGAATCTTTTTGACTGAGGAAAGAAAAAGAAAGGTTCTGCATGGAGGGGAATTGAACTCTCAGCATGAGGTTTCTTTTGCAGACACTCTACTTCTAGACTACTTAAACTGACTTGTGGAGGGAACGTTTCAGGGATTCCTGAATGCATGGACAAATCTAGTTCCTCACAATACACCAGGTGGCAGGCACTGTAATGAAAATGCTAGCTCTGTTCATATCCACCCAGTGTCAGTGCTGTGCTTAGACTATACCAGTAGAGCCAAGGGATAAGATAAGGGATAAGATAACCATACTCTTGGTCATTTCCAAACAGTGTCAGTGCTGTACTGTGATAAAGTTGTGATAAAGGAATATGACAAGATGACTTCAGCTTGTGCATACTGGCAACATAACAGAATTCTTGACTGCAGTATGATATCAGTATACACAGCCTGAAACTATCTTGCCTGATTCTAAGAGATTATTCTACGAAGTGACTAGTGCAGTAGAACTTTCATTACTTCCTGAACCAAATTCAATGACTCTGTAAACAAAGACACGTTCTGGATGGGTTTATGTTGTGCATACTGATAACAGAAGAGAATTACTGCCGACTTACTGTTATAACTATGCATAAACTGAAGCTTTCTTGCCTTCATTATACACCCTAGAATACAAGTATTTTACCCTGAATAGATGTAGAAGGTTGTCGAAATACTAATGTCTCCATTCTAAGACATCACATGTTGACCATGTGTTGATATCTATTTCTGCCAAAGCCCTGCAGTAAGCTATGATTACTGCACACGTGTGCTGTACACAGTTTATACTGCATGCCCCAGAATGTGAAATAGAGTAGAACCCCTTGTAAACATACACACTCCAAGGGGGGCCAAATTGTCTGCCTACATAGGGGAGGGGGAGGCACTTGCATATTTATTAGAAAGAACTGTTCTGAGGAAAGTTGTCAGTTAACGCTGTTCTGCAAACCAGGTTGCCATTAGGTGGTGGTCTACTGTAACTGGTGCATGAGAAAGGGCTTAAATGAATGCTCAAATCCAATTTGATTCATAGGCAATGATAACTCAATGCGATAGGTCTGTCATTCCAGTGTCATTATTCAATGGGTCGTTGTAAGCTGTGTCTTTGTAAGCTGTAGATGACGACACCAAACCCCCTGAATTTCTTTTTTTTTTGCTGTTAAAAATGTGGGATAATATGGAATATGATAGTAGAAACTGCACTGTGATTTTATGAAATTTTCAAAACATCTGGAATATATAATGATAATGCTGCTCCGCAATTATGGTGAAATTTGATAATAGATAAATATCTCAAATTGATTTTTTCATACTTTAAATTGGAACAAATTTTGTCATTAAATAGCATTATGATATATCATATACTATGTTTTGTATCTACAGATAGATTATCAATCATAAATATGCATTATTTCTGGAATTATAAAAGAAAAATGGTTGATTACGCTGGTTGCAACTAGAGCTATATCGGGGTCTATCGGGACCATGGCACCTTTTTAACCCTTTCCTTACCGCGCCTAGCGTAGCACGCAGTGCGTTAACGACCGCACCCCCTGCGGTGAATTATCCTGCTAGTACCGATCGTCACACGTTGTACAGACGTCTAAATACCGGCCTATTCTGCAAGCCATAGAAAATTACTCAAAGTGCAGAGGGGTGCTTCGCAAATTAGCCAATTCAGATAACCTAGGGAGATAATTAGATAATTTTAATGATACCGAAAAGACGAAGAGACTTCAGGCTTTATTTCCATTCCATTAATTATGAATTGGATCAATATTTGATAATTATATTGACATTCCCAATTGCAGGAAGAATTTGATACTCTTTTTTGCTCCATTGACAAAAGCCTGTACATAGGCCAAATATAGCACTGCACCTACAAAGATGTGTATCTATTTTTTCATCACAATGACATTATGTTATTTTTACATTAATAATCATAAAAAGACATGGAGAACACATCTGGGGAGTTGTTTTGTATTTAGAATTAATATATTATGGAGAAATCATGAAAATGTGATATGCCTGATAGGTGGCGCCAACCGCACTCTGTCTTATAGTTGGCCTAAAGCTAAGACTTATGCTTTATATAATCAAGTATCAACATCGCCATAGTAAGCCATTCATCTGAATTCGACTCTAATCATAGGTACAATATTGTTTTCTATATATACTGAATTTTAAAAGAAATCTGTCCATTATTTACTGATATAATATAAAATATTTAATAATATAAATCAGCTGCCTCAAGGCAGCATCGGTATTCCCATGGTGCTGCCTTAAGGCAGCATTGGTACTCTCACGGTGCTGCATTGAGGCAGCATTGGTATTCTCTTGGTGCTGCCTTAAGGCAGCATTGGTAAGGAAAGGGTTAGATAAAAAGGAAAAACGCCAGTGCAGAGAGGTGCAGTACAAAATAGGTAAACAAATTAAAAATCTATGCTGGATTATATTAGGTTTATGTGAAAGGGTTAAGTTGGTCTGTCTCTTTAAGATTCTGAATGAAAATAGAAATAGTTCAGAAAGAGGGAAAATGGCAACGTACAATAGAAATTATAGACTGACTAGTGTAGTGGAACTAAAATTGGTTCCTAAAAGAATCTTTTTGACTGAGGAAAGAAAAAGAAAGGTTCTGCATGGAGGGGAATTGAACTCTCAGCATGAGGTTTCTTTTGCAGACACTCTACTTCTAGACTACTTAAACTGACTTGTGGAGGGAACGTTTCAGGGATTCCTGAATGCATGGACAAATCTAGTTCCTCACAATACACCAGGTGGCAGGCACTGTAATGAAAATGCTAGCTCTGTTCATATCCACCCAGTGTCAGTGCTGTGCTTAGACTATACCAGTAGAGCCAAGGGATAAGATAAGGGATAAGATAACCATACTCTTGGTCATTTCCAAACAGTGTCAGTGCTGTACTGTGATAAAGTTGTGATAAAGGAATATGACAAGATGACTTCAGCTTGTCCATACTGGCAACAGAACAGAATTCTTGACTGCAGTATGATATCAGTATACACAGCCTGAAACTATCTTGCCTGATTCTAAGAGATTATTCTACGAAGTGACTAGTGCAGTAGAACTTTCATTACTTCCTGAACCAAATTCAATGACTCTGTAAACAAAGACACGTTCTGGATGGGTTTATGTTGTGCATACTGATAACAGAAGAGAATTACTGCCGACTTACTGTTATAACTATGCATAAACTGAAGCTTTCTTGCCTTCATTATACACCCTAGAATACAAGTATTTTACCCTGAATAGATGTAGAAGGTTGTCGAAATACTAATGTCTCCATTCTAAGACATCACATGTTGACCATGTGTTGATATCTATTTCTGCCAAAGCCCTGCAGTAAGCTATGATTACTGCACACGTGTGCTGTACACAGTTTATACTGCATGCCCCAGAATGTGAAATAGAGTAGAACCCCTTGTAAACATACACACTCCAAGGGGGGCCAAATTGTCTGCCTACATAGGGGAGGGGGAGGCACTTGCATATTTATTAGAAAGAACTGTTCTGAGGAAAGTTGTCAGTTAACGCTGTACTGCAAACCAGGTTGCCATTAGGTGGTGGTCTACTGTAACTGGTGCATGAGAAAGGGCTTAAATGAATGCTCAAATCCAATTTGATTCATAGGCAATGATAACTCAATGCGATAGGTCTGTCATTCCAGTGTCATTATTCAATGGGTCGTTGTAAGCTGTGTCTTTGTAAGCTGTAGATGACGACACCAAACCCCCTGAATTTCTTTTTTTTTTGCTGTTAAAAATGTGGGATAATATGGAATATGATAGTAGAAACTGCACTGTGATTTTATGAAATTTTCAAAACATCTGGAATATATAATGATAATGCTGCTCCGCAATTATGGTGAAATTTGATAATAGATAAATATCTCAAATTGATTATTTCATACTTTAAATTGGAACAAATTTTGTCATTAAATAGCATTATGATATATCATATACTATGTTTTGTATCTACAGATAGATTATCAATCATAAATATGCATTATTTCTGGAATTATAAAAGAAAAATGGTTGATTACGCTGGTTGCAACTAGAGCTATATCGGGGTCTATCGGGACCATGGCACCTTTTTAACCCTTTCCTTACCGCGCCTAGCGTAGCACGCAGTGCGTTAACGACCGCACCCCCTGCGGTGAATTATCCTGCTAGTACCGATCGTCACACGTTGTACAGACGTCTAAATACCGGCCTATTCTGCAAGCCATAGAAAATTACTCAAAGTGCAGAGGGGTGCTTCGCAAATTAGCCAATTCAGATAACCTAGGGAGATAATTAGATAATTTTAATGATACCGAAAAGACGAAGAGACTTCAGGCTTTATTTCCATTCCATTAATTATGAATTCGATCAATATTTGATAATTATATTGATATTCCCAATTGCAGGAAGAATTTGATACTCTTTTTTGCTCCATTGACAAAAGCCTGTACATAGGCCAAATATAGCACTGCACCTACAAAGATGTGTATCTATTTTTTCATCACAATGACATTATGTTATTTTTACATTAATAATCATAAAAAGACATGGAGAACACATCTGGGGAGTTGTTTTGTATTTAGAATTAATATATTATGGAGAAATCATGAAAATGTGATATGCCTGATAGGTGGCGCCAACCGCACTCTGTCTTATAGTTGGCCTAAAGCTAAGACTTATGCTTTATATAATCAAGTATCAACATCGCCATAGTAAGCCATTCATCTGAATTCGACTCTAATCATAAGTACAATATTGTTTTCTATATATACTGAATTTTAAAAGAAATCTGTCCATTATTTACTGATATAATATAAAATATTTAATAATATAAATCAGCTGCCTCAAGGCAGCATCGGTATTCCCATGGTGCTGCCTTAAGGCAGCATTGGTACTCTCACGGTGCTGCCTTGAGGCAGCATTGGTATTCTCTTGGTGCTGCCTTAAGGCAGCATTGGTAAGGAAAGGGTTAGATAAAAAGGAAAAACGCCAGTGCAGAGAGGTGCAGTACAAAATAGGTAAACAAATTAAAAATCTATGCCGGATTATATTAGGTTTATGTGGAAGGGTTAAGTTGGTCTGTCTGTTTAAGATTCTGAATGAAAATAGAAATAATTCAGAAAGAGGAAAAATGGCAACTTACAATAGAAATTATAGAGTGACTAGTGTAGTGGAACTAAAATTGGTTCCTTAAAGAATCTTTATGACTGAGGAAAGAAAAAGAAAGGTTCTGTATGGAGGGGAATTGAACTCTCAGCATGAGGTTTCTTTTGCAGACACTCTACTTCTAGACTACTTAAACTGACTTGTAGAGGGAACGTTTCAGAGATTCCTGAATGCATGGACACATCTAATTCCTCACAATACACCAGGTGGCAGGCACTGTAATGAAAATGCTAGTTCTGTTCATATCCACCCAGTGTCAGTGCTACGCTTAGACTATACCAGTAGAGCCAAGGGATAAGATAAGGGATAAGATAACCATACTCTTGGTCATTTCCAAACAGTGTCAGTGCTGTACTGTGATAAAGTTGTGATAAAGGAATATGACAAGATGACTTCAGCTTGTGCATACTGGCAACAGAACAGAATTCTTGACTGCATTATGATATCAGTATACACAGCCTGAAACTATCTTGCCTGATTCTAAGAGATTATTCTAAGAAGTGACTAGTGCAGTAGAACTTTCATTACTTCCTGAACCAAATTCAATGACTCTGTAAACAAAGACACGTTCTGGATGGGTTTATGTTGTGCATACTGATAACAGAAGAGAATTACTGCCGACTTACTGTTATAACTATGCATAAACTGAAGCTTTCTTGCCTTCATTATACACCCTAGAATACAAGTATTTTACCCTGAATAGATGTAGAAGGTTGTCAAAATACTAATGTCTCCATTCTAAGACATCACATGTTGACCATGTGTTGATATCTATTTCTGCCCAAGCCCTGCAGTAAGCTATGATTACTGCACACGTGTGCTGTACACAGTTTATACTGCATGCCCCAGAATGTGAAGTAGAGTAGAACCCCTTGTAAACATACACACTCCAAGGGGGGCCAAAGTGTCTGCCTACATAGGGGAGGGGGAGGAACTTGCATATTTATTAGAAAGAACTGTTCTGAGGAAAGGTGTCAGTTAACCCTTTCACTGTCACATGATGCCTCCAGGCATTCCCGGGTGAACCGCTGCATGATGCCTGGAGGCATTCCCATGGCTACCGCCGCATGATGCCTCCAGGTATTCCCGTGTGAACCGCCACATGATGCCTTGAGGCATCATAAAGTCAGATTTTTTTAAATTCATTTTTTCAGTCGATTTAAGCACAAAAGGGTTAGAAATTTTCCATTTTAAATAAAACAGTTTGAAAACAATGTATCTGTGTTTTGAGTATATATAGTGCCATGGAGATGTTGATTTGCGAGTAGAACTTGGAGAAAACCAAAATAATTCACAGATCGAGTGAGGCATATGGACGGGTTGGGCCGGCATTTCAGGGGTGCATCTGCTAGAAGCCTGCAGTGGTAGTATAAAGGAAAAGTGTAGGGGGTGTGGCGGTACTATTCCCGATACATTTTGGCGTGCGGCGGTTTAAGGGTTAACGCTGTTCTGCTACCCAGGTTGCCATTAGGCGGTGGTCTACTGTAAATGGTGCATGAGAAAGGGCTTAAATGAATGCTCAAATCCAATTTGATTCATAGTCAATGATAACTCAATGAGATAGGTCTGTCATTCCAGTGGATAAGTTTTGTAAGATTCAAAAGCGGAAATAAAAGCAATTTAAAAGGAGAAATAGAGATTATTCTAGTGTGGAAGAACTGACATTATTTGTTCAAGGAATATTTATTACTTTCAAAAAAGAAAAAAAAGCTGGATTGAGGAGATTTGAACTCTCAAGCTTAGGGTTTCCTTGCAGACACTCTACCTCTAGACTACAGAAAAGACATGAAGAAGGAATGTTTAAGTCGGTCTGTCTCTGTAAGATTCTGAATGAAAATAGAAATAATTCAGAAAGAGAAAAAATGACAACTTAGAATAGCAAATATACGATTAGTGATAAGATAATCATATTTTCGGTCATTTCCGAACAGTCAGTGCTGTACTGTGATAAAGTTGTGATAAAGGAATACAACAAGATGACTTCAGCTTGTGCATACTGATAACCGAACAGAATTCTTGACTGCATTATGATATCAGTATACACAGCCTGAAACTTATGGGGCGCCCTTCTGCACAAACCCATTTCATCAATATTTTCTTCATACAGCTTACCTTTCGTTCTACGGAATGTGTTTCATCCATGAAAAACACCACAAAACCTATATTTCATACCCAATTTTTTTCACCCAATATTGTATGAAATGGTCATAAATCACAGAAAGTGTGCATATGGGGGTCTGGGGTGAAATGAGGGGTCTGTGAATAAACCTCGGAATATCTCAAAGTTCTTTCTTGTGGGTAATGTATAGGTTTTGGGTTACCTGCTCATGAAGTCTTATGAGTTAAATATTAAAACCATTGCCATGGCAAGTCAGTGAACCTATACACCCTCAAAACGATGTCCGGGCAAGTGACATTTGGGTGTTTTCCTTTTGAGGGGCAGCCATAAAATTTGTGATATGATTTTACTGCCCAATTCTATTATTTCTTGTTGAAGTGTGTCTAAGGGTTAGGTTTTGAGTGTTCTGGTGAGTGTTAATGAGTATCTTCCTTTGCACTGAGTTGTTTCATACAGGGGTATGACAAGTATTTTACCTTAATTCTAGGTCCCTAAATATACATTACTTGTCGTTTAGGTTAGTAGGAGTACAGAGTTAGGTAGGCACTATCAATTATATGGAGGAAAATCCCAAGGGGACACACTTTGAGGCAGTATATATATTTTTCCGTTTATATACCATTTAGCCCCATAGAGGTTAAGGGAGTGGTTCAAAATAAGTTTAATGTTATGTGGCTTGTTATATTTGACAATATAAAATCTCCAGGGGACACACTTTGAGGCAGTATATAGCTTTAGTGGGGCAGAAATCTGTGAAAACCTGAGAAATCCCATTGAAAAGACCTTGTAATTATGTGAAATGTCACTCGGACGGACATTTTTCCGTTTATATACCATTTAGCCCCAAAGGGGTTAGGGGAGTGGTTCAAAATAAGTTTACTGTTTTGTAGCTTGTTATATTTGACTAAGAAATACTGCCCCTCCACCATACTGCCCCTTTACCATATTGTCCCTCTACAATACAGCCCCTCACCCATACTGCCCCTCACCCATACTGCCCCTCAACTGTGCCATACTGCCCCTCCACTATACTGCCCCCTTACAATACTGTCCCTCCACCATACTGTCCCTCTATAATACTGCCCCTCAACCATACTTCCCCTCTACTATGATGTCCCTCTGTCATACTGCCCCTCCACCAAACTGCCCCTCTAACATACTGCCCCTGTACCATATTGACCCTCCACTATACTGCCCCCTTACAATACTGTCCCTCCACCATACTGCCCATCTACAATATTGCCCCTCCACCATACTGCCCCTTAACCATATTGTCCCTCTACCATACAGCCCCTCGCCCATACTGCCCCTCACCCATACTGTCCCTCAACTGTGCCATACTGCCCCTCCACTATACTGCCCCCTTACAATAATGTCCCTCCCCCATACTGTCCATCTACAATACTGCTCCTCCACCATACTGCCCCTTTACCATACTGCCCCTCTACCATACAGCCCCTCACCCATACTGACCCTCACCGATACTGACCCTCATCTGTACTGCCCATCACCCATACTGACCCTCAACCATCATACTGTCCTGCAGCAATACTCCCTCTCAACGTAACTGCCACTACACCGAATTGCTCCTCTACCATACTGCCTCTCAACCATACTACCCTTAATCAATACTTCCCATAAATCATACTGCCCCTCAACCTCACTGCCCTGAACTATACTGACTCAAACCATAATGTACCTTATAAGGACATTATAGTACAGGGGTAGTATGGTGGAGGGGCAGTATTGTAGAGGGACAGTATGGTGGAGGGACAGCATTGTAGAGGGGCAGCATGTTAAAGGGGCAGTATTGGTGAGGGACAGTATCATGTTGGAGGGGCAGTATGGTGGAGGAGCAGTATGGTAAAAGGGCAGTATGGTGGAGGGACAGTATAGTAGAGGGGCAGTATGGTGAAAGGGCAGTATGGTGGAGGGGCAGTATGGTAGAGGGGCAGTATGGTGGAGGGGCAGTATAGTAGAGGGGAAGTTATGTTGAGGGGCAGTATGGTGGAGGAGCAGTATGGTAAAGGGGTAGCATTGGTGAGGGGCAGTATCATGGTGGAGGGGCAGTATGGTGGAGGAGCAGTATGGTAAAAGGGCAGTATGGTGGAGGGACAGTATAGTAGAGGGGCAGTATGGTGAAAGGGCAGTATGGTGGAGGGGCAGTATGGTGGAGGGACAGTATAGTAGAGGGGTTGTATGGTAGAGGAGCAGTATGGTGGAGGGGGAGTATGGTAGAGGGGTAATATGGTGGAGCGGCAGTATGGTGAAAGGGCAGTATGGTGGAGGGACAGTATAGTAGAGGGGCCGTATGTTGAAAGGGCAGTATGGTGGAGGAGCAGTATGGTAAAGGGGCAGTATGGTGGAGTGACAGTATTTTAGAGGGACAGTATGGTGGAGGGACAGCATTGTAGAGGGGCAGCATGTTAAAGGGGCAGCATTGGTGAGGGATAGTATCATGGTGGAGGGGCAGTATGGTGGAGGTGCAGTATGGTAAAAGGGCAGTATGCTGGAGGTACAGTATAGTAGAGGGGCAGTATGGTGAAAGGGTAGTATGGTGGAGGGGCAGTATGGTGGAGGGACAGTATAGTATAGGGACAGTATGGTGGAGGGACAGTATGGTGGAGGGGCAGTATGGTAGAGGGGCAGTATGGTAGAGGGGCAGTATGGTGGAGGGGCAGTATGGTGAAAGGGCAGTATGCTTGAGGGGCAGTATGGTGGAGGGACAGTATAGTAGAGGGGCAGTATGGTGGAGGAGCAGTATGGTGGAGGGGCAGTATGGTAGAGGGGCAGTATAGTAGAGGGGAAGTTATGTTGAGGGGAAGTATGGTGGAGGAGCAGTATGGTAAAGGGGTAGCATTGGTGAGGGGCAGTATCATGGTGGAGGGGCAGTATGGTGGAGGAGCAGTATGGTAAAAGGGCAGTATGATGGAGGGACAGTATAGTAGAGGGGCTATCTGAAAAACATTACTCAGGTTTCACTCGCCCGGACATTCACTGGCCCGGACATGAAGGATATTCCCACCTGCTGTTCTGCAGGATGCCGAGAAGTAAATTACCTTTATATTGGGCACTTAGGTATATGTGGAGGGTGAAGAACAAACATAGTTAGGATAGTTAAATATATCAATGGCAGACATAACGGGCATTAATCTAAATTGTGTGTCCGGACGAGAAATTTGGACATTTTTCATGGAAATTACTCATAACACCCTCAGGAAAATGATTACAGAGAAATTCCTTTTTTTTTTAACTACACATATAGTACAACCTATGTCTAATTTTTAGTGGCAAATTTGAAGCAAAATGCGTTTTGGGTAATAAGGGAGGGGGTGATATGCTACTGAATTATCGCCCGGACATACCTGTTTACCAAATTTGAATTTTCTCAAAAATGTAGAAAAAATACCTCCACTGAGACAATATTTAGTCCATATTGACCGTGAGACCTCACACTATAGGCGGTAAATAGGAAAACACATATATCTAGTGCCATTTTTCAAGAATTATATCAATTATGTCACTTTTATTCATTTGTTTGTCATTTTCGGGTCATTTTTAGCCTATTTTAGGCCCCTAGAATCTAAAATATGGATATTCGACCATCAAAACCTTATATAACATCAAGAACTCATCGACCTGGATGATATGAGAAAATCAAAATCATAGAAAAGTGGATATCCTAAAAATGGCGGCCAGCGGAAGTCCAAAAATGTCAAAAGCTCCCTTTCTGTGATTTATAACCGAAATACTTTATTTACACGAAAAAAATTATGTCCTGAAATAATTATTTCGTTAAGCAAATGACTTTCTTCATTCACGAAATAAATTTTGTAATTCACAAAATCACTTTTGTCATTCACAAAATAGATTTCGTCATTCACAAAAGTTATTTCATTAACTTCCTTCTCCCTACACAAGGGGTTGACACTGTGCTGGTTTCGGCACGATACTTTAATGATATATTCTGTAATTGCTCAAGTCAATCATATAAGTAGTTGGAGGTGTAGCGTTATGGTGCTTTTTTTAATCTGAAGGTCTGGGGTTCGATCCCTGGACTCGACTATAGTTTTATAGTTTTTCGTTTTTAAAGAGGCCGTTTACACAAAAATAGACTGACTCCATGCAGAGAATAATCTCAAAAATTTCATTATGTATGTCACTTACATTGTTCGGAATAAAACCACCCACGATTTTTTTAAACGAGTGACGTGAGTGACGTGGGTGGCGTGGGTGGCGTGGGTGGCGTGGGTGGCGTGGGTGGCGTGGGTGGCGTGGGTGGCGTGGGTGGCGTGGGTGGCGTGGGTGGCGTGGGTGGCGTGGGTGGCGTGGGTGGCGTGGGTGGCGTGGGTGGCGTGGGTGGCGTGGGTGGCGTGGGTGAGGTTGGACCAACTTAAACCAACATGTCAGGCTGCTACTGGGATTCGTACCCATGCAGACAAACAACCTCTGACTACACTTGGTGGCCCTAACCACTGGGCCACCAAGTTGAGCTATATGAGAGGCAAGAATGGACAAATTTCCTTGTGACTGGCAATGCTGTGGGGATGTTCTGTGTGACAAAATTATTGTATGAATCATTATTCAATGGGTCGTTGTAAGCGGTGTCTTTGTAAGCTGTAGATGACGACACCAAACCCCCTGAATTTATCTTTTTTTGCTGTTAAAAATGTGGGATAATATGGAATATGATAGTAGAAACTGCACTATGAAATTATGAAATTTTCAGAACATCTGGAATATATAATGATAATGCTGCTCCGCAATTATGGTGAAATTTGATAATAGATAAATATCTCAAATTGATTATTTCATACTTTAAATTGAAACAAATTTTTTCATTAAATAGCATTATGATATTTTTTCTTTTTTCAACAATTTTATTAGGGCTTATAGTATTTTACATCCACCGAATTCAGCACTTGTGCCGTTCTTCCATTCGGGCCCATTGAAGTGTAAGTTACATCAGGTCTTATCAGTTATATCATATACTATGTTTTGTATCTACAGATAGATTATCGATCATAAATATGCATTATTTCTGGAATTATAAAAGAAAAATGGTTGATTACGCTGGTTGCAACTAGAGCTATATCGGGGTGTATCGGGACCATGGCGCCTTTTTAACCCTTTCCTTACCGCGCCTAGCGTAGCACACAGTGCGTTAACGACCGCGCCCCTGCGGTGAACTATCCCGCTAGTACCGCACGTCGCACGTTGTACAGACGTCTAAATACTGGCCTATTCTGCAAGCCATAGAAAATTACTCAAAGTGCAGAGGGGTGCTTCGCAAATTAGCCAATTTAGATAACTTAGGAAGATAATTAGATAATTTTAATGATACCGAAAAGACGAAGAGACTTCAGGCTTTATTTCCATTCCATTAATTATGAATTCGATCAATATTTGGTAATTATATTGATATTCCCAATTGCAGGAAGAATTTGATACTCTTTTTTGCTCCTTTGACAAAAGCCTGTACATAGGCCAAATATAGCACTGCACCTACAAAGATGTGTATCTATTTTTTCATCACAATGACATTATGTTATTTTTACATTAATAGTTATAAAAAGACATGGAGAACACATCTGGGGAGTTGTTTTGTATTTAGAATTAATATATTATGGAGAAATCATGAAAATGTGATATGCCTGATAGGTCGCGCCAACCGCACTCTGTCTTATAGTTGGCCTAAAGCTAAGACTTATGCTTTATATAATCAAGTATCAACATCGCCATAGTAAGCCATTCATCTGAATTAGACACTAATCATAGGTACAATATTATTTTCTATATATACTGAATTTTAAAAGAAATCTGTCCATTATTTACTGATATAATATAAAATATTTAATAATATAAATCAGCTGCCTCAAGGCAGCATCGGTATTCCCCTGGTGCTGCCTTAAGGCAGCATTGGTACTCTCACGGTGCTGCCTTGAGGCAGCATTGGTATTCTCTTGGTGCTGCCTTAAGGCAGCATTGGTAAGGAAAGGGTTAAATAAAAAGGAAAAACGCCAGTGCAGAGAGGTGCAGTACAAAATAGGTAAACAAATTAAAAATCTATGCTGGATTATATTAGGTTTATGTGAAAGGGTTAAGTTGGTCCGTCTCTTTAAGATTCTGAATGAAAATAGAAATAATTCAGAAAGAGGGAAAATGGCAACTTACAATAGAAATTATAGAGTGACTAGTGTAGTGGAACTAAAATTGGTTCCTTAAAGAATCTTTATGACTGAGGAAAGAAAAAGAAAGGTTCTGCATGAAGGGGAATTGAACTCTCAGCATGAGGTTTCTCTTGCAGACACTCTACTTCTAGACTACTTAAACTGACTTGTAGAGGGAACGTTTCAGGGATTCCTGAATGCATGGACAAATCTAGTTCCTCACAATACACCAGGTGGCAGGCACTGAAATGAAAATGCTAGTTCTGTTCATATCCACCCAGTGTCAGTGCTGTGCTTAGTCTATACCAGTACGGCCAAGGGATAAGATAAGGGATAAGATAACCATACTTTTGGTCATTTCCAATCAGTGTCAGTGTTAACTGTGATAAAGTTGTGATAAAGGAATACGACAAGATGACTTCAGCTTGTGCATACTGGCAACAGAACAGAATTCTTGACTGCATTATGATATCAGTATACACAGCCTGAAACTATCTTGCCTGATTCTAAGAGATTATTCTACGAAGGGACTAGTGCAGTAGAACTTTCATTACTTCCTGAACCAAATTCAATGACTCTGTAAACAAAGACACGTTCTGGATGGGTTTATGTTGTGCATACTGATAACAGAAGAGAATTATTGCCGACTTACTGTTATAACTATGCATAAACTGAAGCTTTCTTGCCTTCATTATACACCCTAGAATACAAGTATTTTACCCTGAATAGATGTAGAAGGTTGTCAAAATACTAATGTCTCCATTCTAAGACATCACATGTTGACCATGTGTTGATATCTTTTTCTGCCCAAGCCCTGCAGTAAGCTATGATTACTGCACACGTGTGCTGTACACAGTTTATACTGCATGCCCCAGAATGTGAAGTAGAGTAGAACCCCTTGTAAACATAGACACTCCAAGGGGGGCCAAAGTGTCTGCCTACATAGGGGAGGGGGAGGCACTTGCATATTTATTAGAAAGAACTGTTCTGAGGAAAGGTGTCAGTTAACCCTTTCACTGTCACATGATGCCTCCAGGCATTCCCGGGTGAACCGCTGCATGATGCCTGGAGGCATTCCCATGGCTACCGCCGCATGATGCCTCCAGGTATTCCTGTGTGAACCGCCACATGATGCCTTGAGGCATCATGAACTCTGATATTTTTTAATTCAAGGGGACACACTTTGAGGCAGTATATAGCTTCAGTGGGGCAGAAATCTGTGAAAACCTGAGAAATCGCATTGAAATGATCTTGTCATTATGTGAAATGTCACTCGGACGGACATTTTTCCGTTTATATACCATTTAGCCCCATAGAGGTTAAGGGAGTGGTTCAAAATAAGTTTAATGTTATGTGGCTTGTTATATTTGACAATATAAAATCTCCAGGGGACACACTTTGAGGCAGTATATAGCTTTAGTGGGGCAGAAATCTGTGAAAACCTGAGAAATCCCATTGAAAAGACCTTGTAATTATGTGAAATGTCACTCGGACGGACATTTTTCCGTTTATATACCATTTAGCCCCATAGGGGTTAGGGGAGTGGTTCAAAATAAGTTTACTGTTATGTGGCTTGTTATATTTGACTAAGAAATACTGCCCCTCCACCATACTGCCCCTTTACCACATTGTCCCTCTACAATACAGCCCCTCACCCATACTGCCCCTCACCCATACTGCCCCTAAACTGTGCCATACTGCCCCTCCACTATACTGCCCCCTTACAATACTGTCCCTCCACCATACTGTCCTTCTATAAAACTGCCCCTCAACCATACTTCCCCTCTACTATGATGTCCCTCTGTCATACTGCCCCTCCACCAAACTGCCCCTCTAACATACTGCCCCTGTACCATACTGAACCTCCACTATACTGCCCCCTTACAATACTGTCCCTCCACCATACTGCCCACCTACAATACTGCCCCTCCACCATACTGCCCCTTAACCATATTGTCCCTCTACCATACAGCCCCTCGCCCATACTGCCCCTCACCCATACTGTCCCTCAACTGTGCCATACTGCCCCTCCACTATACTGCCCCCTTACAATACTGTCCCTCACCCATACTGACCCTCAACCATACTGTCCTTCAGCATACTGCCCCTAAATGATACTGTCCCTCACCGATGCTGCCCCTTTAACATACTGCCCCTCTACAATACTGTCCCTCCACCATTCTGTCCCTCTATAATACTGTCCCTCTGTAATACTGCCCCTCCATCCTACTACACACCCTCTACTATAATGTCCCTCTGTCATACTGACCCTCCACCAAACTGCCCCTCTAACATACTGCCCCTGTACCATACTGACCCTCCATTATACTGCCCCTTTAAAATACTGTCCCTCCAAATTTCTGCCCATCTACAATACTGCCCCTCCACCATACTGCCCCTTTACCATATTGTCCCTATACCATACAGCCCCTCACCTATACTGCCCCTCACCCATACTGCCCCTCAACTGTACCATACTGCCCCTCCACTATACTGCCCCTTACAAAACTGTCCCTTCACCATACTGCCCATCTACAATACTGCTCCTCCACCATACTGCCCCTTTACCATACTGCCCCTCTACCATACATCCTCTCACCCATACTGACCCTCACCGATACTGACCCTCATCTGTACTGCCCATCACCCATACTGCCCCTCAACCATCATACTGTCCTGCAGCAATACTCCCTCTCAACGTTACTGCCACTACACCGAATTGCTCCTCTACCATACTGCCTCTCAACCATACTACCCTTAATCCATACTGCCCATAAATCATACTGCCCCTCAACCTCACTGCCCTGAACTATACTGACTCAAACCATACTGTACCTTATAGGGACATTATAGTACAGGGGTAGTATGGTGGAGGGGCAGTATTGTAGAGGGACAGTATGGTGGAGGGACAGCATTGTAGAGGGGCAGCATGTTAAAGGGGCAGTATTGGTGAGGGACAGTATCATGTTGGAGGGGCAGTATGATGGAGGAGCAGTATGGTAAAAGGGCAGTATGGTGGAGGGACAGTATAGTAGAGGGGCAGTATGGTGAAAGGGCAGTATGGTGGAGGGGCAGTATGGTGGAGGAACAGTATAGTAGAGGGGCAGTATGGTGGAGGCGCAGTATGGTGGAGGGGCAGTATGGTAGAGGGGCAGTATGGTGGAGGGGCAGTATAGTAGAGGGGAAGTTATGTTGAGGGGCAGTATGGTGGAGGAGCAGTATGGTAAAGGGGTAGCATTGGTGAGGGGCAGTATCATGGTGGAGGGGCAGTATGGTGGAGGAGCAGTATGGTAAAAGGGCAGTATGGTGGAGGGACAGTATAGTAGAGGGGCAGTATGGTGAAAGGGTAGTATGGTGGAGGGGCAGTATGGTGGAGGGACAGTATAGTATAGGGACAGTATGGTGGAGGGACAGTATGGTGGAGGGGCAGTATGGTAGAGGGGCAGTATGGTAGAGGGGCAGTATGGTGGAGGGGCAGTATGGTGAAAGGGCAGTATGCTTGAGGGGCAGTATGGTGGAGGGACAGTATAGTAGAGGGGCAGTATGGTGGAGGAGCAGTATGGTGGAGGGGCAGTATGGTAGAGGGGCAGTATAGTAGAGGGGAAGTTATGTTGAGGGGAAGTATGGTGGAGGAGCAGTATGGTAAAGGGGTAGCATTGGTGAGGGGCAGTATCATGGTGGAGGGGCAGTATGGTGGAGGAGCAGTATGGTAAAAGGGCAGTATGATGGAGGGACAGTATAGTAGAGGGGCTATCTGAAAAACATTACTCAGGTTTCACTCGCCCGGACATTCACTGGCCCGGACATGAAGGATATTCCCACCTGCTGTTCTGCAGGATGCCGAGAAGTAAATTACCTTTATATTGGGCACTTAGGTATATGTGGAGGGTGAAGAACAAACATAGTTAGGATAGTTAAATATATCAATGGCAGACATAACGGGCATTAATCTAAATTGTGTGTCCGGACGAGAAATTTGGACATTTTTCATGGAAATTACTCATAACACCCTCAGGAAAATGATTACAGAGAAATTCCTTTTTTTTTTAACTACACATATAGTACAACCTATGTCTAATTTTAAGTGGCAAATTTGAAGCAAAATGCGTTTTGGGTAATAAGGGAGGGGGTGATATGCTACTGAATTATCGCCCGGACATACCTGTTTACCAAATTTGAATTTTCTCAAAAATGTAGAAAAAATACCTCCACTGAGACAATATTTAGTCCATATTGACCGTGAGACCTCACACTATAGGCGGTAAATAGGAAAACACATATATCTAGTGCCATTTTTCAAGAATTATATCAATTATGTCACTTTTATTCATTTGTTTGTCATTTTCGGGTCATTTTTAGCCTATTTTAGGCCCCTAGAATCTAAAATATGGATATTCGACCATCAAAACCTTATATAACATCAAGAACTCATCGACCTGGATGATATGAGAAAATCAAAATCATAGAAAAGTGGATATCCTAAAAATGGCGGCCAGCGGAAGTCCAAAAATGTCAAAAGCTCCCTTTCTGTGATTTATAACCGAAATACTTTATTTACACGAAAAAAATTATGTCCTGAAATAATTATTTCGTTAAGCAAATGACTTTCTTCATTCACGAAATAAATTTTGTAATTCACAAAATCACTTTTGTCATTCACAAAATAGATTTCGTCATTCACAAAAGTTATTTCATTAACTTCCTTCTCCCTACACAAGGGGTTGACACTGTGCTGGTTTCGGCACGATACTTTAATGATATATTCTGTAATTGCTCAAGTCAATCATATAAGTAGTTGGAGGTGTAGCGTTATGGTGCTTTTTTTAATCTGAAGGTCTGGGGTTCGATCCCTGGACTCGACTATAGTTTTATAGTTTTTCGTTTTTAAAGAGGCCGTTTACACAAAAATAGACTGACTCCATGCAGAGAATAATCTCAAAAATTTCATTATGTATGTCACTTACATTGTTCGGAATAAAACCACCCACGATTTTTTTAAACGAGTGACGTGAGTGACGTGGGTGGCGTGGGTGGCGTGAGTGGCGTGGGTGGCGTGGGTGGCGTGGGTGGCGTGGGTGGCGTGGGTGGCGTGGGTGGCGTGGGTGGCGTGGGTGGCGTGGGTGGCGTGGGTGGCGTGGGTGGCGTGGGTGGCGTGGGTGGCGTGGGTGGCGTGGGTGGCGTGGGTGGCGTGGGTGGCGTGGGTGGCGTGGGTGGCGTGGGTGGCGTGGGTGGCGTGGGTGGCGTGGGTGGCGTGGGTGGCGTGGGTGGCGTGGGTGGCGTGGGTGGCGTGGGTGGCGTGGGTGGCGTGGGTGGCGTGGGTGGCGTGGGTGGCGTGGGTGGCGTGGGTGGCGTGGGTGGCGTGGGTGGCGTGGGTGGCGTGGGTGGCGTGGGTGGCGTGGGTGGCGTGGGTGGCGTGGGTGAGGTTGGACCAACTTAAACCAACATGTCAGGCTGCTACTGGGATTCGTACCCATGCAGACAAACAACCTCTGACTACAAGTCAACTGCCCTAACCACTGGGCCACCAAGTTGAGCTATATGAGAGGCAAGAATGGACAAATTTCCTTGTGACTGGCAATGCTGTGGGGATGTTCTGTGTGACAAAATTATTGTATGAATCATTATTCAATGGGTCGTTGTAAGCGGTGTCTTTGTAAGCTGTAGATGACGACACCAAACCCCCTGAATTTATCTTTTTTTGCTGTTAAAAATGTGGGATAATATGGAATATGATAGTAGAAACTGCACTATGAAATTATGAAATTTTCAGAACATCTGGAATATATAATGATAATGCTGCTCCGCAATTATGGTGAAATTTGATAATAGATAAATATCTCAAATTGATTATTTCATACTTTAAATTGAAACAAATTTTTTCATTAAATAGCATTATGATATTTTTTCTTTTTTCAACAATTTTATTAGGGCTTATAGTATTTTACATCCACCGAATTCAGCACTTGTGCCGTTCTTCCATTCGGGCCCATTGAAGTGTAAGTTACATCAGGTCTTATCAGTTATATCATATACTATGTTTTGTATCTACAGATAGATTATCGATCATAAATATGCATTATTTCTGGAATTATAAAAGAAAAATGGTTGATTACGCTGGTTGCAACTAGAGCTATATCGGGGTGTATCGGGACCATGGCGGCTTTTTAACCCTTTCCTTACCGCGCCTAGCGTAGCACACAGTGCGTTAACGACCGCGCCCCTGCGGTGAACTATCCCGCTAGTACCGCACGTCGCACGTTGTACAGACGTCTAAATACTGGCCTATTCTGCAAGCCATAGAAAATTACTCAAAGTGCAGAGGGGTGCTTCGCAAATTAGCCAATTTAGATAACTTAGGAAGATAATTAGATAATTTTAATGATACCGAAAAGACGAAGAGACTTCAGGCTTTATTTCCATTCCATTAATTATGAATTCGATCAATATTTGGTAATTATATTGATATTCCCAATTGCAGGAAGAATTTGATACTCTTTTTTGCTCCGTTGACAAAAGCCTGTACATAGGCCAAATATAGCACTGCACCTACAAAGATGTGTATCTATTTTTTCATCACAATGACATTATGTTATTTTTACATTAATAGTTATAAAAAGACATGGAGAACACATCTGGGGAGTTGTTTTGTATTTAGAATTAATATATTATGGAGAAATCATGAAAATGTGATATGCCTGATAGGTCGCGCCAACCGCACTCTGTCTTATAGTTGGCCTAAAGCTAAGACTTATGCTTTATATAATCAAGTATCAACATCGCCATAGTAAGCCATTCATCTGAATTAGACACTAATCATAGGTACAATATTATTTTCTATATATACTGAATTTTAAAAGAAATCTGTCCATTATTTACTGAT
Source organism: Alentia gelatinosa (assembly GCA_950022655.1). Taxonomy (NCBI): domain Eukaryota; kingdom Metazoa; phylum Annelida; class Polychaeta; order Phyllodocida; family Polynoidae; genus Alentia; species Alentia gelatinosa. Next base: position 18,077,431 of record OX465584.1, on the reverse strand, counting down.
ATAATATAAAATATTTAATAATATAAATCAGCTGCCTCAAGGCAGCATCGGTATTCCCCTGGTGCTGCCTTAAGGCAGCATTGGTACTCTCACGGTGCTGCCTTGAGGCAGCATTGGTATTCTCTTGGTGCTGCCTTAAGGCAGCATTGGTAAGGAAAGGGTTAAATAAAAAGGAAAAACGCCAGTGCAGAGAGGTGCAGTACAAAATAGGTAAACAAATTAAAAATCTATGCTGGATTATATTAGGTTTATGTGAAAGGGTTAAGTTGGTCCGTCTCTTTAAGATTCTGAATGAAAATAGAAATAATTCAGAAAGAGGGAAAATGGCAACTTACAATAGAAATTATAGAGTGACTAGTGTAGTGGAACTAAAATTGGTTCCTTAAAGAATCTTTATGACTGAGGAAAGAAAAAGAAAGGTTCTGCATGAAGGGGAATTGAACTCTCAGCATGAGGTTTCTCTTGCAGACACTCTACTTCTAGACTACTTAAACTGACTTGTAGAGGGAACGTTTCAGGGATTCCTGAATGCATGGACAAATCTAGTTCCTCACAATACACCAGGTGGCAGGCACTGAAATGAAAATGCTAGTTCTGTTCATATCCACCCAGTGTCAGTGCTGTGCTTAGTCTATACCAGTACGGCCAAGGGATAAGATAAGGGATAAGATAACCATACTTTTGGTCATTTCCAATCAGTGTCAGTGTTAACTGTGATAAAGTTGTGATAAAGGAATACGACAAGATGACTTCAGCTTGTGCATACTGGCAACAGAACAGAATTCTTGACTGCATTATGATATCAGTATACACAGCCTGAAACTATCTTGCCTGATTCTAAGAGATTATTCTACGAAGGGACTAGTGCAGTAGAACTTTCATTACTTCCTGAACCAAATTCAATGACTCTGTAAACAAAGACACGTTCTGGATGGGTTTATGTTGTGCATACTGATAACAGAAGAGAATTATTGCCGACTTACTGTTATAACTATGCATAAACTGAAGCTTTCTTGCCTTCATTATACACCCTAGAATACAAGTATTTTACCCTGAATAGATGTAGAAGGTTGTCAAAATACTAATGTCTCCATTCTAAGACATCACATGTTGACCATGTGTTGATATCTTTTTCTGCCCAAGCCCTGCAGTAAGCTATGATTACTGCACACGTGTGCTGTACACAGTTTATACTGCATGCCCCAGAATGTGAAGTAGAGTAGAACCCCTTGTAAACATAGACACTCCAAGGGGGGCCAAAGTGTCTGCCTACATAGGGGAGGGGGAGGCACTTGCATATTTATTAGAAAGAACTGTTCTGAGGAAAGGTGTCAGTTAACCCTTTCACTGTCACATGATGCCTCCAGGCATTCCCGGGTGAACCGCTGCATGATGCCTGGAGGCATTCCCATGGCTACCGCCGCATGATGCCTCCAGGTATTCCTGTGTGAACCGCCACATGATGCCTTGAGGCATCATGAACTCTGATATTTTTTAATTCAAGGGGACACACTTTGAGGCAGTATATAGCTTCAGTGGGGCAGAAATCTGTGAACACCTGAGAAATCCCATTGAAATGATCTTGTCATTATGTGAAATGTCACTCGGACGGACATTTTTCCGTTTATATACCATTTAGCCCCATAGAGGTTAAGGGAGTGGTTCAAAATAAGTTTAATGTTATGTGGCTTGTTATATTTGACAATATAAAATCTCCAGGGGACACACTTTGAGGCAGTATATAGCTTTAGTGGGGCAGAAATCTGTGAAAACCTGAGAAATCCCATTGGAAAGACCTTGTAATTATGTGAAATGTCACTCGGACGGACATTTTTCCGTTTATATACCATTTAGCCCCATAGGGGTTAGGGGAGTGGTTCAAAATAAGTTTACTGTTATGTGGCTTGTTATATTTGACTAAGAAATACTGCCCCTCCACCATACTGCCCCTTTACCACATTGTCCCTCTACAATACAGCCCCTCACCCATACTGCCCCTCACCCATACTGCCCCTAAACTGTGCCATACTGCCCCTCCACTATACTGCCCCCTTACAATACTGTCCCTCCACCATACTGTCCTTCTATAAAACTGCCCCTCAACCATACTTCCCCTCTACTATGATGTCCCTCTGTCATACTGCCCCTCCACCAAACTGCCCCTCTAACATACTGCCCCTGTACCATACTGAACCTCCACTATACTGCCCCCTTACAATACTGTCCCTCCACCATACTGCCCACCTACAATACTGCCCCTCCACCATACTGCCCCTTAACCATATTGTCCCTCTACCATACAGCCCCTCGCCCATACTGCCCCTCACCCATACTGTCCCTCAACTGTGCCATACTGCCCCTCCACTATACTGCCCCCTTACAATACTGTCCCTCACCCATACTGACCCTAAACCATACTGTCCTTCAGCATACTGCCCCTAAATGATACTGTCCCTCACCGATGCTGCCCCTTTAACATACTGCCCCTCTACAATACTGTCCCTCCACCATACTGTCCCTCTATAATACTGCCCCTCTGTAATACTGCCCCTCCATCCTACTACACACCCTCTACTATAATGTCCCTCTGTCATACTGACCCTCCACCAAACTGCCCCTCTAACATACTGCCCCTGTACCATACTGACCCTCCATTATACTGCCCCTTTAAAATACTGTCCCTCCAAATTTCTGCCCATCTACAATACTGCCCCTCCACCATACTGCCCCTTTACCATATTGTCCCTATACCATACAGCCCCTCACCTATACTGCCCCTCACCCATACTGCCCCTCAACTGTACCATACTGCCCCTCCACTATACTGCCCCTTACAAAACTGTCCCTTCACCATACTGCCCATCTACAATACTGCTCCTCCACCATACTGCCCCTTTACCATACTGCCCCTCTACCATACATCCTCTCACCCATACTGACCCTCACCGATACTGACCCTCATCTGTACTGCCCATCACCCATACTGCCCCTCAACCATCATACTGTCCTGCAGCAATACTCCCTCTCAACGTTACTGCCACTACACCGAATTGCTCCTCTACCATACTGCCTCTCAACCATACTACCCTTAATCCATACTGCCCATAAATCATACTGCCCCTCAACCTCAGTGCCCTGAACTATACTGACTCAAACCATACTGTACCTTATAGGGACATTATAGTACAGGGGTAGTATGGTGGAGGGGCAGCATTGTAGAGGGGCAGCATGTTAAAGGGGCAGTATTGGTGAGGGACAGTATCATGTTGGAGGGGCAGTATGGTGGAGGAGCAGTATGGTAAAAGGGCAGTATGGTGGAAGGGACAGTATAGTAGAGGGGCAGTATGGTGAAAGGGCAGTATGGTGGAGGGGCAGTATGGTGGAGGAACAGTATAGTAGAGGGGCAGTATGGTGGAGGCGCAGTATAGTGGAGGGGCAGTATGGTAGAGGGGCAGTATGGTGGAGGGGCAGTATAGTAGAGGGGAAGTTATGTTGAGGGGCAGTATGGTGGAGGAGCAGTATGGTAAAGGGGTAGCATTGGTGAGGGGCAGTATCATGGTGGAGGGGCAGTATGGTGGAGGAGCAGTATGGTAAAAGGGCAGTATGGTGGAGGGACAGTATAGTAGAGGGGCAGTATGGTGAAAGGGCAGTATGGTGGAGGGGCAGTATGGTGGAGGGACAGTATAGTAGAGGGGTTGTATGGTAGAGGAGCAGTATGGTGGAGGGGGAGTATGGTAGAGGGGTAATATGGTGGAGCGGCAGTATGGTGAAAGGGCAGTATGGTGGAGGGACAGTATAGTAGAGGGGCCGTATGTTGAAAGGGCAGTATGGTGGAGGAGCAGTATGGTAAAGGGGCAGTATGGTGGAGGGACAGTATTTTAGAGGGACAGTATGGTGGAGGGACAGCATTTTAGAGGGGCAGCATGTTAAAGGGGCAGCATTGGTGAGGGACAGTATCATGGTGGAGGGGCAGTATGGTGGAGGTGCAGTATGGTAAAAGGGCAGTATGCTGGAGGGACAGTATAGTAGAGGGGCAGTATGGTGAAAGGGTAGTATGGTGGAGGGGCAGTATGGTGGAGGGACAGTATAGTATAGGGACAGTATGGTGGAGGGGCAGTATGGTAGAGAGGCAGTATGGTGGAGGGGCAGTATAGTAGAGGGGAAATTATGTTGAGGGGCAGTCTGGTGGAGGAGCAGTATGGTAAAGGGGTAGCATTGGTGAGGGGCAGTATCATGGTGGAGCTGCAGTATGGTAAAAGGGCAGTATGGTGGAGGGACAGTATAGTAGAGGGGCAGTATGGTGAAAGGGCAGTATGGTGGAGGGGCAGTATGGTGGAGGGACAGTATAGTAGAGGGGCAGTATGGTAGAGGAGCAGTATGGTGGAGGGGCAGTATGGTAGAGGGGCAGTATGGTGGAGGGGCAGTATGGTGAAAGGGCAGTATTGTGGAGGGGCAGTATGGTGGAGGGACAGTATAGTAGAGGGGCAGTATGGTGGAGGAGCATAATGGTGGAGGGGTAGTATGGTAGAGGGGCAGTATAGTAGAGGGAAAGTTATGTTGAGGGGAAGTATGGTGGAGGAGCAGTATGGTAAAGGGGTAGCATTGGTGAGGGGCAGTATCATGGTGGAGGGGCAGTATGGTGGAGGAGCTTTTATTTATCCTGGAGCTCAGGTTAGGTGTCTAGCACCTATTATCCACCTACTCCAGCAAAAAGATTCTGTGGTCTCGTATTACCCAACTAGTGGGTTTACATAAACGAGCATGGTTGTAATACAATTCCCAAGATAACATAAAGTACATAGTAGGGTTAGATTTAGTAATTTGTACAAGTTACATATAGAGTAAAAGAGGTATTCCAAATGAATTACTTTAGTTTACGCTACGTCGTGGGATTTGGCAGATGTTTGGCCCACTTAAGCAATTCAGTTCATAGAAAGGTAATAAATATAGCAAGTTATAATAATAAACATAGGCAAGGTTGGTAAAGGTGGTATGCGACTTATAAATTCCGCACTTGGTAGTAGTCAAGTCAGTTTATTAGGGGTTTGTATACAACGCAAGTTGGCTTAAAAGTTTAGCCTTGGTATACGCCTTAAAACTATCATACGACTGCAAATTCCTTACTTCAGGGCCTAGCACGTTCCATAACTTACTGGTTTTATACTCTACCGATGCCTTATAGGTATTCGACTCTATCTTATTTACACTTTTCAGGACTGGGCCCTCAAATAGTCTAGTGTTCAATTTTCTTTGGTCTAAATATTGTTCCTTATGAGCTCGTATGTAGGCTAGGTTTAATAAATGAGCCTCTCGTCTTTCATGTAATTTGTTGATCTTACAAGTTCTATGTAGATAATTCGTCCTAGTGCGTGCTACACTCTGCGTGCAGATGCGCAGACCTCTGTTTTGACATTTCTGCAGTTTGCTTAAAAGCACATTGTCGGTAGCATGGAGTATGGAGTCACCATATTCCAGGTATGGTAATACCATGGTTTTGTAGATTGTGGTTGCCTGATTAACATTAAGAAATTTCCTAATATAGGATAATATCCTTAGCTTGTTTGCAACAATGCCCATAGTTTTCTTTAAATGACTTTTAAAATTTAGTTGACTATCCAAGGTTAAGCTTGACTTCCCCTTTATCGTTCAACCATGACCTATCATTTCTGTATATTGTATAGTTAGGGATGGCAAACAGGTTTGAGGGGAGATTGGCAGTCAACCAGGTCTCCGAGAAGGTCACTATATCTGCTTGGAGTTGAATAACTGCTTGTTTTACTAAGTCAGCTTTATTTTTGAGACTCTGTAAATTTTGATGTATAATGTGCAGGCCTTTACCTAACTTGTTCGGATTATCCATTTAGGAAATTAGAATTGTTTATCATGGGGCTACAGCATCTGCCCAGGGTCCCAGACATCAAAACAAGGGTACCCATAGCTCTCTATAAGAATTTTCAGTGAATCAGATTGGTATGAGTGTTGGGATAATCGTTCCATTTGTGGGATACTTACCATTGGGCAGTAAGCTGAATAAAGGATGATACAATTTATAGAGGGAGGTATAAATATATTGGTTTACTTACAGTTGTTGTATACATGTGTAAGTGGCTGTCAATAGTTGTTCCTTGTGTTGCGTAAGTAGCGTTCTGGTGATGAGAGTGGGGGGGGGGGGGTGTGTGGAGTTCAGATTTGCTAGATAATTTGAGAAAAAGTCCACCAGAATTTGCAGGGTGTGAGTCCACAGTCCCATGTTCTTGAGATTACATAGAATAAACAAATTGTTAAGTACATAGGAATGCTAAAGCATAAGAAAAGTTTGGACAAGTTACTGGGTCGACAAATATGATTTAATACGATACCAACATTAGGTTGGGAGATGTGCATCCACAGTCTCCTATCGGCAATGAATTGATATATATATATCACAGCATTTACAAAAAGGCTAGTGGAGAATGTGAGACCACAGTTCCCCACTGTCCTAGTAAATAAAATATTCCATTTTGGGGTATAACAGATTTACTGGTAAGTTAATTGATAGGTGTCACAGCAATTAAATAAAACATAATATCCATAATACATGTAACTAGTCTACTACCCCGATACCCATATTTTCAGAGACGTGGCGAGGTTATGTCTCTAACTTTTTTTTTTTTTTTTTTTTTTTTTTGGGACGACTCTAGAGTTGTGGCTAGGTTACGACTCTATACAGGAATTCGTGGCGAGGTTACGACTCCATACGAAACATGATGTTGTATCTTGACTAGGTGCTCCCTGTTGGAGCTAAAACAATGATAGTGAGACGTGGCCAGGTTATGTCTCGATTGGTGTAGTGTATGTAATTTTGCAAGCACTCTCAGTTCAGTCTATGTTATGTATCCTACCCTGATTAAATGTGTTATTTACCTGTATTTTTTGTATCTCTCTAATCTAGTTAGACGATGTACACATCCATCGAAAGGGTAAGTTGAAATTTTCTATTCTTGTCTTGAACGATTCAAGCAGTTGATGGGGAAGGGCTAGGGGTGCATGGTCGGAAACACCTGGTTGTGTTCATACATCTTCCTTTGGAAGACAAGGATAAAGACAAGTAAACAGAGTCCTAGCTACTATTTATAGATGTGGAGGAGTATAGGTTATGATTGCCACCAGATCCTGTATGATCTAGTAGAATACTCCGTGAAATGTAATAGCTAATTTGCAGACAGATCTAGGTAAAGGCTTCCACATCCTCCACCAAAACTTACAAAGTCTTAAAAATAAATCTGATTTGGTATCCTTGTCAATCAAATATTCCAATATTCATATTGCCTCATTCTCCGAAACATGGTTGACAACAAGCCAAGACAAAGTAACTTATATAATATTGACAACTACCATCTTATACGAAATGACAGAAAATGGTTGACTGTAAAAGGGGAGGTGAAAACTGGGGGAGGGTTATGCATCTATATAAGGGATAATCTTGAGTATGAACATATGAAAGATCTGGATCAAAGCACCAAAGACCTGGAGGTGATGTGGCTTAAGGTCAATCTCCCGAACCAGAAAATTCAAGTGATAGGCAACGTATATCGACCAAATGAAGGGAATCACATGGAAGCGATAGACTTGTTAAACAGCAGCGTGACAAATATCAGAACGAGATTTAAGTGTGAAATCACAGTGTTGGGTGACTTTAATTGGAAATTTAATAAAAAGGATAGCCAGGACTACAACAGTATTTCATTTCTAGAAACGGTTACAGGGTTAAAACAGGTTATAAACACTAACACAAGATACAATTATATCATCGACCTAGCTTTTTCTGAATGGGAGTATCTGAAAGATAGCGGAGTATTAAGCATGAATCAGAGCGACCATAGTGCAATATTTATTTCAAAAAAGAAGGCCAAAAGTTATAAAGAAACCAAAAAATTTCAGGCACGATCGTATCGGAAATACGACAAAACAACACTTCAAGAACAACTAAACACACACGACTGGGAAAATTATTTTGAACCAAGAGACCCCACTAGTGCCTGGCAAACCCTGTACAATACGATTACCTATTACTTAGACAAATCCTGTCCCATTAAGAACCAACAGATAAAATTTAAAGAAGAACCATGGCTTAATAACACCATCATTGAAGCTATAGGAGAAAAGGATAGGGCATGGAAACGAGCCAGAGCCATAGAAAGGTAATAAATATAGCAAGTTATAATAATAAACATAGGCAAGGTTGGTAAAGGTGGTATGCGACTTATAAATTCCGCACTTGGTAGTAGTCAAGTCAGTTTATTAGGGGTTTGTATACAACGCAAGTTGGCTTAAAAGTTTAGCCTTGGTATACGCCTTAAAACTATCATACGACTGCAAATTCCTTACTTCAGGGCCTAGCACGTTCCATAACTTAATGGTTTTATACTCTACCGATGCCTTATAGGCATTCACCTCTATCTTATTTACACTTTTCAGGACTGGGCCCTCAAATAGTCTAGTGTTCAATTTTCTTTGGTCTAAATATTGTTCCTTATGAGCTCGTATGTAGGCTAGGTTTAATAAATGAGCCTCTCGTCTTTCATGTAATTTGTTGATCTTACAAGTTCTATGTAGATAATTCGTCCTAGTGCGTGCTACACTCTGCGTGCAGATGCGCAGACCTCTGTTTTGACATTTCTGCAGTTTGCTTAAAAGCACATTGTCGGTAGCATGGAGTATGGAGTCACCATATTCCAGGTATGGTAATACCATGGTTTTGTAGATTGTGGTTGCCTGATTAACATTAAGAAATTTCCTAATATAAGATAATATCCTTAGCTTGTTTGCAACAATGCCCATAGTTTTCTTTAAATGACTTTTAAAATTTAGTTGACTATCCAAGGTTAAGCTTGACTTCCCCTTTATCGTTCAACCATGACCTATCATTTCTGTATATTGTATAGTTAGGGATGGCAAACAGGTTTGAGGGGAGATTGGCAGTCAACCAGGTCTCCGAGAAGGTCACTATATCTGCTTGGAGTTGAATAACTGCTTGTTTTACTAAGTCAGCTTTATTTTTGAGACTCTGTAAATTTTGATGTATAATGTGCAGGCCTTTACCTAACTTGTTCGGATTATCCATTTAGGAAATTAGAATTATTTATCATGGGGCTACAGCATCTTCCCAGGGTCCCAGACATCAAAACAAGGGTACCCATAGCTCTCTATAAGAATTTTCAGTGAATCAGATTGGTATGAGTGTTGGGATAATCGTTCCATTTGTGGGATACTTACCATTCGGCAGTAAGCTGAATAAAGGATGATACAATTTATAGAGGGAGGTATAAATATATTGGTTTACTTACAGTTGTTGTATACATGTGTAAGTGGCTGTCAATAGTTGTTCCTTGTGTTGCGTAAGTAGCGTTCTGGTGATGAGAGTGGGGGGGGGGGGGGGGGGTGGGGTGTGTGGAGTTCAGATTTGCTAGATAATTTGAGAAAAAGTCCACCAGAATTTGCAGGGTGTGAGTCCACAGTCCCATGTTCTTGAGATTACATAGAATAAACAAATTGTTAAGTACATAGGAATGCTAAAGCATAAGAAAAGTTTGGACAAGTTACTGGGTCGACAAATATGATTTAATACGATACCAACATTAGGTTGGGAGATGTGCATCCACAGTCTCCTATCGGCAATGAATTGATATATATATATCACAGCATTTACAAAAAGGCTAGTGGAGAATGTGAGACCACAGTTCCCCACTGTCCTAGTAAATAAAATATTCCAATTTGGGGTATAACAGGCATCAAATTTACTGGTAAGTTAATTGATAGGTGTCACAGCAATTAAATAAAACATAATATCCATAATACATGTAACTAGTCTACTACCCCGATACCCATATTTTCAGAGACGTGGCGAGGTTATGTCTCTAACTTTTTTTTTTTTTTTTTTTTTTTGGGACAACTCTAGAGTTGTGGCTAGGTTACGACTCTATACAGGAATTCGTGGCGATGTTACGACTCCATACGAAACATGATGTTGTATCTTGACTAGGTGCTCCCTGTTGGAGCTAAAACAATGATAGTGAGACGTGGCCAGGTTATGTCTCGATTGGTGTAGTGTATGTAATTTTGCAAGCACTCTCAGTTCAGTCTATGTTATGTATCCTACCCTGATTAAATGTGTTATTTACCTGTATTTTTTGTATCTCTCTAATCTAGTTAGACGATGTACACATCCATCGAAGGGGTAAGTTGAAATTTTCTATTCTTGTTTTGAACGATTCAAGCAGTTGATGGGGAAGGGCTAGGGGTGCATGGTCGGAAACACCTGGTTGTGTTCATACATCTTCCTTTGGAAGACAAGGATAAAGACAAGTAAACAGAGTCCTAGCTACTATTTATAGATGTGGAGGAGTATAGGTTATGATTGCCACCAGATCCTGTATGATCTAGTAGAATACTCCGTGAAATGTAATAGCTAATTTGCAGACAGATCTAGGTAAAGGCTTCCACATCCTCCACCAAAACTTACAAAGTCTTAAAAATAAATCTGATTTGGTATCCTTGTCAATCAAATATTCCAATATTCATATTGCCTCATTCTCCGAAACATGGTTGACAACAAGCCAAGACAAAGTAACTTATATAATATTGACAACTACCATCTTATACGAAATGACAGAAAATGGTTGACTGTAAAAGGGGAGGTGAAAACTGGGGGAGGGTTATGCATCTATATAAGGGATAATCTTGAGTATGAACATATGAAAGATCTGGATCAAAGCACCAAAGACCTGGAGGTGATGTGGCTTAAGGTCAATCTCCCGAACCAGAAAATTCAAGTGATAGGCAACGTATATCGACCAAATGAAGGGAATCACATGGAAGCGATAGACTTGGTAAACAGCAGCGTGACAAATATCAGAACGAGATTTAAATGTGAAATCACAGTGTTGGGTGACTTTAATTGGAAATTTAATAAAAAGGATAGCCAGGACTACAACAGTATTTCATTTCTAGAAACGGTTACAGGGTTAAAACAGGTTATAAACACTAACACAAGATACAATTATATCATCGACCTAGCTTTTTCTGAATGGGAGTATCTGAAAGATAGCGGAGTATTAAGCATGAATCAGAGCGACCATAGTGCAATATTTATTTAAAAAAAGAAGGCCAAAAGTTATAAAGAAACCAAAAAATTTCAGGCACGATCGTATCGGAAATACGACAAAACAACACTTCAAGAACAACTAAACACACACGACTGGGAAAATTATTTTGAACCAAGAGACCCCACTAGTGCCTGGCAAACCCTGTACAATACGATTACCTATTACTTAGACAAATCCTGTCCCATTAAGAACCAACAGATAAAATTTAAAGAAGAACCATGGCTTAATAACACCATCATTGAAGCTATAGGAGAAAAGGATAGGGCATGGAAACGAGCCAGAGCCATAGAAAGGTAATAAATATAGCAAGTTATAATAATAAACATAGGCAAGGTTGGTAAAGGTGGTATGCGACTTATAAATTCCGCACTTGGTAGTAGTCAAGTCAGTTTATTAGGGGTTTGTATACAACGCAAGTTGGCTTAAAAGTTTAGCCTTGGTATACGCCTTAAAACTATCATACGACTGCAAATTCCTTACTTCAGGGCCTAGCACGTTCCATAACTTAATGGTTTTATACTCTACCGATGCCTTATAGGCATTCACCTCTATCTTATTTACACTTTTCAGGACTGGGCCCTCAAATAGTCTAGTGTTCAATTTTCTTTGGTCTAAATATTGTTCCTTATGAGCTCGTATGTAGGCTAGGTTTAATAAATGAGCCTCTCGTCTTTCATGTAATTTTTTGATCTTACAAGTTCTATGTAGATAATTCGTCCTAGTGCGTGCTACACTCTGCGTGCAGATGCGCAGACCTCTGTTTTGACATTTCTGCAGTTTGCTTAAAAGCACATTGTCGGTAGCATGGAGTATGGAGTCACCATATTCCAGGTATGGTAATACCATGGTTTTG